>JANAVB010040619.1:27330464-27399656 GCA_029216955.1 Iris pallida
TACATCAAGTACATATCATATAACCGCCCATTGGCTTATTGATTGTACCTCCTGACATGTAGGCTTGTATAGACGTGGGTATAACCAATTGTGTCATATAACATGTGTGTCGGGGATACAATGACTGAAGAAAATCTATGAGGATACATGTAAGGAGTTGAGTCCAATATCAGAGTTTTGATATCATATCCGACCCTTAAGAAAAACTGGAAGAGGCTTTCAAGTGCAAAGATGAGTAACAATTGGTAAAACTGTAGGTGGAAAGGGCAGTCTATACCAATTGCTACCCAAGCACAAGTTCTGTAAGGTTAAAGAGGGATTACCCACGACTCTGTATACAAGTATACTGGAGTACTTGTAAAACCGGTCATGTTTCTTATAGTTCCTATCGTGCCTTCATATTTGTTAAGGCCATCTCCTCGCTCACTGTGGCAGCTCTAATGGATTAGTTTCTCTGTTACTGCTCCTAAAGGGTGCATCTTTTCCCTCCATCGGACATGTCAAAATCATCTAAATGGACATCTATGATTTTTACTATAATTGAGCTTAACATGTCTTGGAGTTATTCTGTTCGTCTTAGCCTTAACTTGTATCAGTCACACACAGAGGTATCGATCATTGGGCGGATGTATCAGTTTACCAACCATATAGTGAATCTCTGATACTTTAGTTGCATATAAGGTAACAGTAAGCCTAGTCCAAGAGAAGAATTATTGGCCTTACGACAATATCGATAGGAAGAGTGTTAGATGTATGTGTGCTAGTATATAGATTAATCGGGGCAGGAGATGCTTAGTCCAATCCATCGTTGGTTAGTGCTTTCTTTTACTTGTCAAGTTTATCAGCATTATTTTCTACTCCATAGAATCATCCGTGTTCATCAATTATTATCTTGTTGGTTTTATGCTTTACTTTGAACTTGGATCTTATTTGGATGTTAACGATGCAACTTTCTTATAATTTAACTCGTAAGTCCTTCGAAATCATTCCATACTATGTTTGTTCATTACTCCAAAACTAGGACACTCAGAAATATGTGTCGTGTGTGTCATTTATTCATATATCATATTGTGTCATATCTTAGCTGTGTTCTTGCAGCACCACAAATACTGACTCCAAGTGTTTGTATGTTTATTGTGGGTAGAGAACTATAGATATTCCTTTTATGCATGAATCTAGTAAGTTGAAACTTAGGCATTTCATTTTTTATTTAGGGTCTTTAATCAAAGGTCAAGATTATATGGCAAACTCAAATCATTAGGTCTGGTTAGCAATTGGCTTCTCTGGGATAAGTTACTCCTAAACCAGTGGTTAAGCACAAGCCAAAATAAAGTGGTTACCTTAGGTAGGTACACCTTAGACATTACTTATCATGTTCAACCATATTATATTATCAAACATGATAAGAAGGTTTATCTAGTCATTTTGCACCAGAAATTGCAAATATGGTGTTTAGGAAGTTGGAGATTGCCTCTTGTAGAATAGATGGAATTTGTCATGGTCTGTCAGACATGGCTACAACCTACAGGTAGGGAAGTAAATATGAGCAAGCTATTCATGAACAGCTTGGCTCTACTTGTTAAAGGCTCATGTGGAGAGTACTCTCATGTACCAATAACAGGGATGTTCTCAGATACCAGAATATCAACCACGCCTCTAAGTATAATAGAGGTTCAAGCATGTAGATGGATTGACACTACAAGCAAGAGTAGATAAAGGATGTCCTAAAGACCATCATCAACAGGGGTAATGGGTTGGTACCTTAAATAGATACTATCTGTTACATATATAACTTGTAGACTTGGTGGGGAATAGTGTCATAAAGTCATATACCATATGTGTGTGGTGTTAGAGTAAGATGTAATTATCAGAATTTAAGTTATGCAACACCTTGAGCTATGTATCAAGGAAGTATCAAGAGAGGTAGAGTTGAGTATAGGATACCTTAGAGCAGGGCAAGAGGAGAATCACAGGGGCACCAATAGGAGAAATGGTGTCAAGGGAGAGAAGTGTAGCTTAATCAACTATCTAGGCATGTATAAGGATAAAGGTTCAACCTACCCAAGGGGAAGAGTATACCAATTCAAATAGGATATTCCATAAGAGCCTTTACTAATTAAAACTAAATAAGGGAGTTAGATTCATTTTAGTTATAATTATTGACAGTATTTATTATTAACATAGGTTACTTGGATCGAGATACGGACTGCGACCCGTGTAGCAGCTCAAGACCACAGGCAAGTATACCTTGCCTTTCGTTACAGCTTTATTTACATGCTTATCTGCTTTCATTATTCAGTTGATTGCTGTCATGTGCTTCATCATTGCTCACAGTTAGCCTTGTAGCTTTATTGGACATGCTTTTCACTTGTACTGGTTGAGTTGTATCGTAGGACGATCACGTTATAAATTGAACTGCTTTTTTTCTTATTTTGATTGTTTACAACCTGCGAGTCCACACACGGGACGAGGGTGACTTGTCTTGAAACTGACCTACGAGTCCACATTCGGGGCGAGGGTTTGGTATTCCATTTATCTCTTGTTTTATTTGTCTTCCTGCAGTTCATTTATGCGTAGTCGTTCATACATTCATATCTCGTGATTGTTTAGCTTTTTCGGTTTATATCCTGGATTTCCTTCATGCATGATAAACTGTTAGAAAGGCTTGTAAATTATGTATCTTGCTGGTCCTCTGAGGACCTGATGATCTCTTCAGGTTAGCCGTACTTGAGCCAGGTGGAGATGAGCAGTGTTGAACCAGCATTCAGATCACGGTATTATTGCATCGATGATTAGCGTAGTTGGTTTCAGTTGTATTGTTCTTGTCTTATTTTAATCCGTCTACTGGTAGTGGATTTGTGTCCACCGGACGAGACTTGAATCACTTGAAATTCAGTTTATATTATTCAGTCCTTATTTCAGTAGTATTTATTGGATTCAGATGTAACTTTACCTTTTGTGGATGAGATCTAGATTACCTTGTTGGACATAGTTTTTGTGACTTGTATGTACTAGACAGCGTTCTACCGTCGACACTGCGGTGGAGGCTGGACTTGGACACGCCTCGTATCCGATGAGCGGGTGCGGGTCGTGACAAACCTCGAGCGCTTGGCCCCGCTAATACCAGAGAACCACTCCAACAAGGAAAAGGAAGGGGACAGAACCCTCACCTTCGCCGTCCGTGCTTCCACAGAGTCCACGCCAGCCCCCGGCACCAGAGTTCCTCGTACATCTACGTGCACCGCACGCCTTCACCGGCGGATGCCACCTCCGCGCCCCCTAATTCCTCTGCGATCGCCCAAATCCACGGCCGCCGCTATCGCCGATCTTCAGAACGCCTGTTCCTGGCTCGCGTCTGTCCCCGACGCGCCGCAAGCATCCTCCTCTAGCCGACCGCCAGGTGTGTCCCTCTCTAAATCTCCGCTCGCTCCCCCTTCCTGATCTATGCTGCCCGAACCCTTTCTCTCTCTCTCCCTCTAATTTATCTTCCCTTTTCTATTCTCTTTTTCGAACTTAGTCTTTCCTTTTGTTGTCATTATTACTTTTTTTCTTTCTTTCTTGGTTTCTTTTTCTCTTGCAAAGGAAAACATACATTATGCTGATATTTTGTTTATTATTATTATTTTCATTGATTTTATCATTATTTTTACTATTATCATCACTATTAGGATGATTACTATTATTAGTTACAAACTAGTGAATGTTATGATTTTTATTAAAACATTACTATTATTATTATAACTGTTAGTTACTATTGTTTAGGTTTATTTTTTAATTAACAAAAAAAAGTTTTAATGTTAGTTATAAACCCTAGAATAATTTTTAGCTTTTAGAATCGCTCTTCAAAACTATTTGACCCATAAATGTAGCTTCCTGATCATAAAATAATTTTCTAGCATTTAAATGTTTATTTATCAAAGATATTACTAATGAAATGTAGTTTTCATATATACTACAAACTTAGAGTTTCAGTTAAATGATTTCTTTTATATTTTTGTATTTATTTAAAAAACATATTTTGACTAATAAAATCTAGATTTAAATATCATAAATATTATCCAAAAATAGTATACGTAGTTTTTACTCAAATTTCCTCATGTTACCATCATCAATGACTAATCGTGCACTGCTATTTACCTTTGCGACTTTGGACTGTTGTTACTCGACCTTGGCTATTTTGAGATTAATCGGGACTTGTCAGATCATCGTACTACACCAGGCGACACACCAGGCAAGATACCTTACCATATTTACTGCTTATATTTAGTTGCACTTTAGTATTCAGTTATTATATATTACTGCACTTTTATTTCTAGTTAATTATTTTTTTCTTGCATGTGGACCTAGAGTTAAGGGACTACCGTCAATTTAGTGTGTCTCATTAACTTGTCACGATTGTACATGAGTTTTGTGTGAGTTGTGAGTAACATATAGAGGTCACTTGCATGTTGGCTGATCCTCCGTGTGCATGCGTTAGAAATAATTGTCAATAGATGCATGTTAGAAGACTTGACAGTTATTAGGTATAAAACAGTATTGTGGAAGCGACATGTATTGGTGCGTCGTGGTTACGACGCATGTATAGTATCATTGGGGGGAGAGGAAAGCTATTAGCATAGGGGCTACATTTACTTTTACACATATTTTGGGCCAATAGTGACTCGGATGAGCGCTACTTACTGTCCCGGGGCCGATAGCGACTCAGATGAGCGCTACTTACTGCCCATGGCCGATAGTGACTCGGATGAGCGCTACTTACTGCCACTCTTTATTTACTCTGCTGATCTTACAGTCCATGCATAGAACGTTGTCCTCAAAGTTCATATCACGTAGATGGTTAAGGACCCAGTTGTGTTGTAGTTTTATAGTATTTACATTTACAGTTATAATGGCATCTTCTTCATGTATCTTGTTATGTCCCTCTGAGGACCTGGTGATTTCTCCAGGTGTGTTTTATGATTTTTGCAGGTGCTCTAGCCAAGGCCATAGTTTACAATCTACCTTTGCGATAGCTTTTGGATCGTCCTTCGCTTCGCTCGACTCTTCCATCGTTGTTATGTACCTCTCTCTCTTTAGTTGGTAGTAGATTTGTCTCCGCCCAACGTTTTTGTACAAATGACATTTGTTAGTTGATTTTATGATATATTTGTTTGTGGATGAGATTACTTTCATGGCTTTCTATATTTCACAGTTTACGTATACATACAAGGGTTCCATATACTTTGTATGTATACAGCTGGTATGTCTACGTATTTAGTCCTTGTATTTTGGGACTGGGGCATTACATATTTTTGTGGTGGCCCATGCAGGTCAAGTTTATCGTTTTAGTTACGTTACAGTACCGAGCGGGCCGACATATAGGATTAGAGTCCAGGAATCTCATCCACACACTTGACCTCCTTCTTGGACTCTAAATTTTGAACTCTCGTTTGACTTCCTTGTTTCATTTCTGTACTCCCGCTCGACCACCTGATTTGCATCTTGCTTGATTCCTTCTACCGAAATTCTTATTCTTCCTTCGTGCGTGATAGAGATTATTAAGTTGACCCATTGTCCGTTCACACTGCTAGTTTAACTCTTGTAAGTTGGGTAGATGCCTCACGACCTAATACCTTCTTGACTCTATGACCCATTAAGGTAGTATAATCGAATGTTACTAATAGGATTATCTAGAGATCCCTAACCCGTCTAGTCAACCAAAGCCTTCGACAAGAAGACAGTAGGACGAGGAGATAGGCCCAAACACCGAAAATGACTTAGATTCTTAAGAACTTTGAATTAATTAGATTTTCCTTCACCATTATCTCGCTTACATATATTTGAGACTAGCTTGACCCATGCTGCTATTTTAGCCCAGTTTTGCAAGCTTATTATTTATCGAGCTTGATCAAGGACAATATTTTATTGGAGGCCTCCACTAACATATTGTCTAATCAGAGCTGGTACATTATGGTCTTATCTACCTAGTGCACTTTGGTTCACTTTTTCATATATCGCTCTATGTGGATGAAGACATAGTTAAACTTTTCCTCTAGAATCTCATCCGCGACTGCCTTGGCACTTCTCTTTTTGAAACTATTCAGTCGTCATTGAACCACGTATTTAATAATATCTTCTTCGAACTCTTATTTGTTTTTGTCTTTCGCCCATTTTAAGAAAGACACTAGTATCGATAGATAGACACACTCGTATCGATGGATAGACATAGAGTGTCCCCTTTTAGCTGTCCTAGGACCATGAAAGTTGTATATACACAAGTGTAGTAGCCATCAACCAACCATGTGACTATATCTTCACATTAACTTACTCGACCCTCCCTCCAGCCTAGATCTATGATAGTGATATTCTAATCATTTGACACTTGAAAATGATTAGAACCGTTCATTGACTATACCTCGACCTAGAAGACTACCTTCTCTCTAGAAACTGCGTCGCTAACTTATTTTACTTTGAACTACTAGATTCCTTAATTATCTTTATTTTGGTTCTTTAACTTGATCTTTTTATTTTTGTGCGTTAATCATTACCTCATGAACACCCACTTTCTACTTAGATCTTTTGGGTGTGCCTTACCGTGACATTGATATTCGGAGCACAAGACCAGCTGTTTCATCCAACAAATTTCACATGCAAGGCATAGACGACTCCACCTTCATGTAGGTATATCATGTCCTACTAAAACACGTTCCCTTGTACTCTATTTTTTATGATACGACTTTCAGGTCAAAAGGCTAAAATATAATCTTTACCATGATACCGATATACTTTCCAACTTCAATTAGAGACTCAATCTTGACTCAAACCTTTTGACCCAATAAATTATTGTGATTTACATAATTTCTTAAATACTTAACTTATGTTTTATCCTGATTGCTTGCCCCTTATCTTGTTTTTATCTTGATTTACTCTTCATGCAATATTAGCAACCCTTACTTTTCTTCCTTTTAATTTAATTTGCTTCACTTATATTTCACTATGATTCCTCCCTAATTTATGCAACCTTGTTCCTTGTATTAGCCCTTAGACGAAGATAAAATTTGATCATTTGATCATGACCTCCTATGGTTAGTAGACGTAAGATTAGGAAACCCCCAGAGGAGATCTGGTATAGTTGAATATTATGATTAAATATGCATAAGTAAAATCTTGAGGTAAACCCCATTAGGTGGAGTACATTTGATGATCTAATGAGGGTAGATTTCTTGATTGACAAATTGGTTCTTCATGGTAATCTATAATTAAGAAATTTTTTGAGATGATAGATAGGGTGATATTGAAGTTATTAGATTTCAAGAAGGGTACAACTTCTTAAACTCTTGATGATTTAAAAATTTAACTATATGATGATGGTAAATATAAAGGTCATAATAAGGTGAGTTAAATTTCACTCTTGACTAAATTAAGTGAAGAAATTTTAATGTAAATTCTTAAAGGAAGTTTTGCAAGAGGGAAACTAGCTTGAAAGAAAATATTAGAGATTTATTGAATCGAAAGTTAGACTTATCAAAATCCTACGATTATGGATATAATTTCCTATCGAAGTAACCTTGATTTAACTTCGACTAAATTGAGTAAAGGTTGACTAAATTATTTTGGAAAATTTTGAAAGACGAGATTTGGTTTGAGAAAAATATTTGCTAGAGATTGATTGAATCCAAAACTTTAAATTAAAGGCGTTCTATTAGGAGATAACGAAGGTATATATGGGTTGACATCTAAAGTTTTGTTCATAAATCTCAAATTTAGGAAAGAGTGTTCGATGGAATATCAATTGGGAGAATAACTTTTTTGAAGATTAGCGATAAAAGGATAATGACGAATTCAAAGAGTTAACAGAATTGAAAACCACAAGTAAGTGACTCGAAACTAACGAGCTCGTAATCGAGATTTGAGACACTACAAAAAAGTGACCTTTGGGGACAACAAAAAACCGTCTTAAAAACTGCAATTACCGTCCCAACAAATATTTGGGACGGCCTTTGGGACGGGAATGGACGGTCCCATTAGGGTGGCGTGGCAAAAACTGTAGGGACGGATATTGCCGTCCTAATTACTGTTAAAGGACGGTTAGGCAAAACGTCTCAAAAGTTTTCAAATTTATGCTTTTGTGTGACGGTTTATTAATTTGTTCCAAAAAACAAGTTTTTGTAACAGATATATTTCGTCCTAATAAATAAGGGATGAAATTTTAAAAAGTACTGTAATCGTGCGAAAAAACTTAACAATTGTTTAAATTATTATGGAATTACTAATTTCCTGTTTATATATAAAATATATAATTGAATTTTATATACAACAAAAATTCATACATTAACTATTTTATTTAATCGGAAATGCATATGGTAGCCGCAACATTAACAAAGCGTAGGCGCAACATTAACAAAACGATTTCTATGAAACATATTTAAAGGTAATATCCCATTGTTCACAAAATGAAATCCAAGTCTTACATCACTTAGAGTGTTCTCATCAAGTTTTACATCAGTAAGCATTCACTTAATTTACAAAATAAAATCTACGACTTTTTACACAAGTCCAAAACGTATATATTAGGAACCCCTTTTCTCTTGTGAGTCCTCTTCTTCGGGACCGCCTCCTCCTCCAAATCACGAGTCCTCTTCTTTGGGATCGCCTCCGAATCGTTCATCGTCTCCTCGTTTGCTTCATCGGACTGCTGGGACGAAAAGAAAGGGTGAGGCTCACCTTCCTTAGGGGGGAGGCCCTCGAGATCTGGGGTCGAATTGGAGGTAGACAGTGCAGATTCATCGGAGCGGGAGGCGGTAGTCTCTACTGACTCTTCGGAGACCTGCACGAGCATGTTCAGTGTGAAGCAATAATGAATGACAACAGA
Organism: Iris pallida; assembly: GCA_029216955.1. Taxonomy (NCBI): domain Eukaryota; kingdom Viridiplantae; phylum Streptophyta; class Magnoliopsida; order Asparagales; family Iridaceae; genus Iris; species Iris pallida. The sequence goes on from JANAVB010040619.1 coordinate 27,339,316, forward strand.
GCCTACCATAAGATGATTACATACTGGAAAAAAAATAATACAAGATTGTATATTGAGAATCTAGCATAACATATTAATGTGGACATGTCAAAATTAGATTGCAAATATCAAATAGCTATATGACCAGATGTTATTCTAGACAAGTATACCGAAGAGAGAAAACACAATTATAGGAAACTATACACTCAAAAAGAAAGTGTAGACGAGAGACTAACCTTATCTTTTTTAATGAGCTTACACCCTTCAATAGCACCACAACTTTAGGAGACCTCAAGAAGAAGAGCAAATGTGACTTGGAGATGGATGTTGCCTACATACCTGCATTTACCCAAAAATAATAAAAAATTGGAACAACAAGAATGATCACCAGTACCAAAGAGGATATTGTTCAAATACTTCAACAGATCAACCACCAATTCATCAGCTATGGTATTATCTTGCTTGGATGACAAACTTGAGATAACAAAGGAAACCCTGTGTAGTGGTACAATAACAAAAGAAACCCTGTGGAGTGATTCTCTTTCTTAGCTAATTGTGTTAACAGTAGCCTATATAAATGGCTAGGAGAAACCCATATTACCTAATTCATAGGCAAAAAACTACTATATAGATTATTCAAAGAAAAATGTGCTATATAAATGGGCCTATATGACATATAGATAAGCATGTCCACGAGTTCGCTTACAAGACACAAATTTGAGTTTCAGAATGATTATTCATGGCAAAAGTATTTGGGGCCTTGATGCAATAAATGGAAAAGGTAAAACGGGAATGCAAGTTATTGCCAATTCTTCCATCGTTAATTATCTTAATTATTTTATGATCACGAGCCTATCAAATATTATGCACCAATAGATTTTAAAATTTTACCTTCAATTCTCATAAAGTAGCGAACATTTTTCTGTAGATCATTAAACTCGTCACTGGAGTTCTCTTAAGTGAAGATGGTAAAGATTTCTCAGGATTCAAGAAACAATCTTTGCCTAGCTGTGCATCAAGAGTAGACTACATGTCAGCATGTCTTCATTAAAGAATGATATAATACAATAATAAAGAGTGAAAAGTAGAGCATAGCAAGCAAATGGACAATTTTTTTTTACTCACAATTTTGTATTCCTGGTATAAGGCATCAATCTCTTTGTGGAACTGACCATCCAAGAGCATCTTCAGTTCGGATATCAAAATCTTTTCAAGAAAAAAAATACACTTTTGAACATTCCTAATACAAGTATCGCATAAAATAGATTAGAAGAGGGGAAGCATACATTGAAAGTAAAGTCTGGTGACACATTATGCTCAATCAGTTTTTAAGCTTGCCACAGATGACATATAACCATGATACTAAGATGGGTTGTAGGTATATAGTTGCATCGTACATGTTCTATCACAATACAAATAAATGATAAGATTCTGATCATATGGTCATGTGCCGGTGGGTGTTTTTTGTAGCCCTTAATTTGTATATATGTTTTGGCAGTTAGCAGATGAAGGAAAATATATTACGACAAAACTAAGAAAAATGAAATTTGTTAATAAGGATTTAAAATGTTGGTTAGCAAACAAAACATATCATTAACTGATCAATGTAGGAAGTGGCGTAAAGCTAAGCTAAATAGATGAGACACCTTGTACTTCTTGTAAAGCACCACTATGAACTATTAAAATACAGTGCAATTCGCTTAAGCAAATTGTATCATCATAGCTCTTCGTCTAGAATCTTTACATATGGGGAACTTGGAGAATGCTCCTTGGTTGCACGGGCTTAAATTGCATAGCTAATTAAAATGTAGTTCTATGCTGCCAACTAGCCGTCTAGGTCTTCTGGCATCATCCTCTCCTAGCTAACCCCATCCTGATTGGAGAAAGCTTGGATGATGATGATGTTGATGATAAGAGGGGAGACATAGTTTATAAGGTTTCTGAATAGATGTTTTGTCATGGTATTTCGTGCATTCTTGTGCTTATTATGATGATACAGGTCCCCTATGAAGACTAAAACTGAGGGTAACTTCTGATGAAAATATAACAGATTGAATAGAGCCAACTTATGCCTTCTATTGTACTTTGTATATTGAGTTCACCTTTTATTCTCCTCAAGTTAGGATGAGCAATTGGGTTGTAGTCTATCCTGAAGGACAAACGGGAAGCTAAGACTGAACTAGATTGATGCCATTAAAAAGGTTACATAATTGTTATGATAGAAGAGATGAGATCTAGGAGAAAAAAGATTCGTGAAACCAACACCAAAGGTTATGGGATATCGGGAATTTAGTTATAGAATCCATAGAAAAGAATTTGAATGTATTTGTGCAAACATGGTTATCTTACTAAACTTCTATGATTTCCAGGATCTACCAGACTCTCAAAAGGTTGGCCGAAAAAGTTCTCATAGCTATGAATATAGGGGTGGAAGTGACAGTGAAAGGACTTTGATGACCGTGTCATCGACAGATGGAAGTATAGTCAGTGTGATTGAGGTAATTGTTGTGCTATTTCAGTTGACATTATAAGTTTATTGTTTATAGCTCCAGGGACTCTCAACTTGACAAAATAACAAATTTTCTTCTACAGAGGTTAGGTATATGGGCCAAGCCAAACAGTGAAAACTTTACCCAGTGTATATTGGTCATACGGATCACCCAGTTGGAAGGTAGGACTTTTCATGAAGAACTGCTACATCCTAGCGTTAAAGAACCAGAGATGATGCAAATTGACCAAGAACCAAGCTGACAGGATCTAATATTACATTCCTCAAAGATTGTATATTGCTGAAAGATGCCACCGACGCTAAGAAAGCAAAAATGCTGCAATCTATTACTACATGAATGACACTGAGCTGCTATAAAGGTCATTTGACAGGAACTTACAGTGGTGTTTGTTTAAGGTGTCTTCCAAGGACAAATGAAGGATATCAATATCAAAGTGATGCACATTGACATCCAATCCAAGAGTGAAGCTCATGTCAGGTGACTAAAAACTGAGGTATGAATCATTTGGTAACTATTCTTTATTCTCTTAAAGACATAACTACTAGTTTAACATGGGCAATGACTGCATCAAGCACTTAATGCAAATAAGCAAACATAATGCATCAAGCACTTAAAGATTTACCTTAGCCAGTGCTTGTCTGCCTTCATCATAATGCCTCCATCTCGAGAAAGCTGAAACCATGCGGGAGGTGGCCTGAAATAAAATGAAGAAACAAACATAAGCTTAATAACCAGTGCCCCGATTAACTCGCTTGAAAATACCCTTTAGAGAAAGGAGTGACCGGCGGGTGCAAGAGTGTAACGAACATAAGAAGAAAAGCACCTGGGGGTTTATTTTGTCCAGCTGCATTACAACTTCTCCCAGAAATTTGTAGCCTGACCCATCCTTTGCATGAAAATTAACAGGGGATCCACAAAACCCTCCAATTAGGGAGTAAACCTGATAAACAACCAAAATTCAAAATTTACACATGTTTGATAAAGTTGGCTACAACATAAGAAATATAAGCGGACATCTTGCTGACCTTGTTTGGGTTGTGCATGTCAAAGGCAGGATGGCTCAACAAGTTCTGGACATTAGTCACATTTTCAGGAATGTCTGACATTGCTTGAAGAGCAAACCATTTATTTACCACCTGATGGAAAAAGAACAACATGATTATACAACCAGTCTCTCTTGCAAATAAAAATCACAAAAATAACTAGATAAGCAATTAAGTCTTAGATATATGGAGGAGGGTGTTACCAGAAAGTCATCTGATCACTTCTTATAGAAGTCAGCAAGAACCTCATCACGAGCTTGACCAGGATTTTGAGCTATGGTTTGTAGAGCAGCAAATTGATCTGTCATGTTCGTGGTAGAATTGATCTCGCTCTTCTATGTTTAGATAGAAGAATGCCATGTCAATTTCTTCTTGTCATGAACAATGCTGACAGCCAAGTTGTTGGGGAAATGCTGAAAGCCAAATTGATGGAGAAATTTGGAAGGAGACATGCTGCTAGTGATTGATGGATGTCATTGATTTAGAAACAATCAATAGCTAATTTTAAGAGCTAGGACGGACAGCAGCTGATGCACAACATAAACATGCAAGCAACTGCAGAGGACTTGTGGCTCAAAAAAATTCGTCAAGAAAGAATTGCCCTTTCAAAAATAAGATACATAATCAACGTCACCTCTCCGTCACCAATTTCATATCGAAACTGTGGAATAGGAGAGTTCACCTCACGACAATGTGGTTCGATTTTGGTCGAACCATGTCCATCGAGCTTCAGAGCCTCCTTTAATACTTAAAATTCCAAGCTCTCTTCAATTAGTAGGCTAGAAAAAACCATAATATTACTAAATATTGAATCAATTTCTAGCCTTCAAAATCCATCCAAAATTTGATGAGCCATAGTACAACAATATCCACATTGGCGTGTTCTACTATGCCATTTTCTGGACATTGTTGCGGTTACATCCATTCTTCCTTGAGACTTCAGTTTCCTTTTAGCATGAGAATATGACTCATATTCCTGTTACACGAAGAGCCTCTTTCCAGGCAAAAATATCTATAATATCATTGAAAAGAGTAAAATTAAAGGTTCCCCCACTAATCAGAAGGAGATGCGGAGAACAAGCTTATTATATAAAAACCAAGAGAATTGTAATCACTTCAGATGGTGTACAGTAATCTACATTTACTATCAACAATCTGCACTCTGTTAGCCACTGAAAGACTAAACTTCATTACTCCATACACTACAAAAATCAAGACCATTATTCTTGGCAGCAACTGATAAAAATTGCATGTATACATAATATGCAACAACATCAACTAATAAGGAAATATCGAGGGGCAAAAACGGGTAATCAGGAATAGTAAAATGGTTACAGTTTCGACCCAAGAAACGCCAAGGTTGCTGTATCTCCTGGTTTGTAGGAATAAATTAACTTGTGTGCTCCTAAATAAGACACCTATTTGTTGCATTTCACGTAATTTGAAGACTGGGTAGAGTGCACCTTCTCCAAGCTCGTCAATGTTTCCACCATGATTTACAAACAATAACTGTCAAAGGGCATATATTTTTCTGAAAAAATTTCATGTCAACCGAAATATGAAACATTTTGTAATGATTCACTCAGTTCGTCCGATCTTCCTCAAAGGTATAACAACAAATATCACCAATATAAAATGATAATAACCTACGAAAATCAATCAACCCTACACAATTCAAGACATAGAAATGGAAAGGACCATCAACTATCCAGCACCTTTATTGAGCTCAAGTTCATACCTTTTAGCTGAATATTTCAGTTTTCAATTTCCCATTCTCCAGTGGACAATGTCAACCGAAAAATGACATCTTTCGTGAATTTATTCAACTCCATAAGCTTCTTTTGATTTTAACAAAATCATCATCGATTTACAACAAAGACCTATGGAAACCCTAGCTTTCTTAAGCTCAAGCTCAGGTGAACCATATCAATCAAAAGATGGCATCATCCGTGATAATTGACGCAATTCGACACAGATTGATCCGATTCTAATAATAAACACAATCACCAATATATAATCAGAACCTACAAAAAATGACATAAAAAGGGAGAATTTAGGGTTAGGGTTTTTACCCCCACTGGACGACGAGAGACTCGTAGTCACGGTACTCCTTTGGGTGGATGACATTGATATCGGAGTAAACCCTAGCTCTCGACATCCAAAGAACGGCATGAGGGAGAGATGAGGGGAGTACCCATTGGGTGGGTTGTCGATGCCCTTCTTCTTCGACCATAAACCCTAAATCAAACCAAAATTTTGAGATTCTGAGAGAGAAGAAGACTCTAAATCCTTGATCAAATAAATACGTACCCGATGGAGTCTTCTCGCCTCTTCGCCGTGATGGAGGAGTGCCAATAGTCGGGGCGGGCGACGTCTTAGCAACCAGAAGCTCTCTCTCTCTCTCCCTCTCTCTGAGAGAGAGATGGAAAGAGAGGGAATGACTAAAATGAGTGCGGGAATTAGCTTTCCTTCAATTTTTAACACTCTAATCTTGTGTCACGTGGAATGCATGTGACTGAAAATATAGCTTTCCCGCTGAGATTATTTGAGACGGTCTCAAAATTTATTTGGAACGAAAAATATTAATAGTCCCAAATAAGAGGTCCATCTTCCAATCTGTCACCAATAAATTTGTTTTTTGTTACAAAAAATATAGCAGTCCCAAATAATAATTTTTTAGGACGTTTAAAACTAGCGTTCCTGAAAGTGTTGTCCCAAAAGCCAACTTTTTTTGTAGTGAGATAAGGAAGTTATTGCCTATTGACAAGGTTGCAAGTCTATAGTATAATGGTAGTGTTGATTGATTTAAACACTCATGGGTTGTCATGCATTGACCATCTTTGAGCTGTTTATTTTATTCGACTAGAATTATCTAAATTACCCATTTCACTAATTTACGTCTCGAACTCCTTGTACGGTGATTTAAATCGTGGTTTCTTATCGACTAAACTCTTTCTGCCCCCTTCGACCCTACCTACCCTAACTACTCCTAAATTTCGAGGACAAAATTCTTAAAAGTTGGGTAGGATGTAAAACCCCTAAATTTCTGCTATAATTTTTTTTAATAATTTGGTATTGATTTCGTAATTCGAATTTGTACGTCGCATACGAGTTGGTATTTGTCGTATTGCATGCTGCGTGCGAGTTGGCATTTCATATTTTCTCGACGAGTGCGAATATGTGCGAGGTACATATTTCTTAGAAAAATATTTTGATCTTATTATAATGGAAGTATAGTTTTTCAAATATGTATATAAATACTCAATTTGTTTAAGGTTATGAGCAAAGAGAATTTCAAAACTTTATTTATTTTACCGTATAAAATGCTATTTTATATTTTTGAGCAAATATAGTAGTAATTTAGAAAAAGAAGATATTTTAAATATTTGCATACATGAATCTATATCATATATAGATTTTAATTTCTAATTTTTGAAATTACTTATTATATTATTTTCAAAACTTATAAAAAGATATTTTAAATTTGATTATTGAGATTTAAATCAAAATTTGATTATTATGAGTATTTTTAAATTTGATTATTGAGATTTAAATCTGATTACTTAGTTTTGATTATTTTTAAATCGATTTAAACAAATAAACAATTTATCTATAGGGGTTTAAACAATCATAATCCATATCTAATTTGGATCCTTCACCTCCTTTATAAGGAGAGCTCTCTTGTCTTTCTCCATGAAAATTTCACAATCACAATTTCCAACCATAATTCGTGCAACGTGTCTGTGCCCCTTCCCATCCACTATATTTTGTTCTTTTACATATACAATCCATCAACCCCCTCCGTGTCTGACATGCCGAACAATTGCCAACCCCAACACCATCTAACTGCCGTAGCACCTCTGTCTCTCATCCTTGTTGAATCCCATAGGCACCACAACCACCACCACAACCATTGCTGATCCCGGCCAACCCTCCATCCAACACCGTTCCGACACAACCTCCATCGCCGCCACCAACAGCACTATAACCACCATGCCTAACCCCCGACAATCGCTGTGACCAACACCACCCTGCGTCGACCAACCCAATTCTCCATCCTCAAACTCCTGGCCAACTCGCTCCACACCTTGCCATACCACACCATGCCAGCGTGCCATCCGATGCCACAACTTGTCCACCACTATGCCGAGACCCCGCCGGTCGCCCCTCTCGCGCCGGCACGGCGAGTCCAATTTCCCTCTCCGACGTCGCGTGGCCGTACCGCCCGCGGTCGCACGGACAGCCCCGTACGCCTGTACTATCCTTGCCACCTCCGCGAGCTCGGCCTCTCCACCGCAAGTCTCTGCCGATCCCCTCCGCCGACCTCGAGCGCTTGGCCCTGCCAATACCAGAGAACCACCCTAACAAGGAAAAAGAAGGGGACGAAACCCTCACCTTCGCCGTCCGTGCTCCCACAGAGTCCACGCCAGACCCCGGCACCAGAGTTCCTCGCACATCCACGTGCACCGCGCGCCTTCACCGACGGATGCCACCTTTGTGCCCCCTCTAATTCCTCTGCGATCGCCCAAATCCATGGCCGCCACTGTCGACGATCTTCAGAATGCCTGTTCCTGGCCCGCGTCTGTCCCCGACGCGTCGCAAGCATCCTCCTCTAGCCGACCGCCAGATGAGTCCCTCTCTAAATCCCCGCTCGCTGCTCCTTCCCGATCTATGCCGTCGGAACCCTTTCTCTCCATTTTCCTCTAATTTATCTTCCCTTTTCTATTCTCTTTTTCGAACTCAGTCTTTCCTTTTGTTGTCATTATTACTTTTTTCTTTCTTTCTTGGTTTCTTTTTCTCTTGCAAAGGACAACATACATTACACTGATATTTTGTTTTATTATTATTATTTTCATTGATTTTATCATTATTTTTACTATTATCATCACTATTAGGATGATTACTATTATTAGTCACAAACTAGTGAATGTTATGATTTTTATTAAAACATTACTATTATTATTGTAATTGTTAGTTACTATTGTTTAGGTTTATTTTTTAATTAACAAAAAAAGTTTTAATTTTAGTTATAAACCCTAGAATAATTTTTAGCTTTTAAAATCGCTCTTCAAAACTATTTAACCCATAAATGTAGCTTCCTGATCATAAAATAATTTTTTAGCATTTAAATATTTATTTATCAAAAATATTACTAATGAAATGTAGTTTTCATATATACTACAAACTTAGAGTTTCAGTTAAATGATTTATTTTATATTTTGTATTTATTTAAAAAACATATTTTGACTAATAAAATATAGATTTCAATATTATAAATATTATCCAAAAATAGTATACGTAGCTTTTACTCAAATTTCCTCTTGTTACCATCATCAATGACTAATCGTGCACTGCTATTTACCTTGCGACTTTGGACTGCCGCTACTCGACCTTGGCTATTTTGAGATTAATCGGGACTTGTTAGATCATCGTACTACACCAGGCGACACACCAGGCAAGATACCTTACCATCTTTACTACTTACATTTATTTGCACTTTAATATTCAGTTATTATATATTACTGTACTTTTATTTCCAGTTAATTATTTTCTTCTTGCAAGTGGACCTAGAGTTAAGGGACTACCGTCAATTTAGTGTGTCTCATTAACTTGTCACGATTGTACAAGAGATGTGTGTGAGTTGTGAGTAAAATATAGAGGTCACTTGCGTGTTGGCTGATCCCCCGTAAGCATGCGTTGGAAAAAAACTGTCAATAGATGCATGTTAGAAGACTTGACAGTTATTAGGTATAAAAACAGTGTTGTGGAAGCGACATGTGTTGGTACATCGTGGTTACGAAGCATGTATAGTATCATTGGGGGAAGAGAAAAGCTATTAGCGTAGGGGCTATATTTACTTTTACACACATTTTGGGCCGATAGCGACTCGGATGAGAGCTATTTACTGTCCCGGGGCCGATAGCGACTCAGATGAGCGCTACTTTCTGCCCATGGCCGATAGTAACTTGGATGAGCGCTACTTACTGCCACTATTTATTTACTCTACTGATCTTACAGCCCCTGCGTAGAATGTTGTCTTCAAAGTGCATATCGCATAGATGGTTAAGAACCCAGTTATGTTATAGTTTTATAGTATTTATATTTGCAGTTATAATGGCATGTTCTTCCTGTATCTTGTTACGTCCCTCTGAGGAACTGGTGATTTCTCCAGGTGTGTTTTGTGATTTTCGCAGGTGCTCTAGCCAAGGCCATAGTTTATAATCTACCTTCGTGGTGCTAGCTCTTGGATCATCCTTCACTTCGCTCGACTCTTCCATCGTTGCTATGTACTTCTCTCTCTTTAGTTGGTAGTGGATTTGTCTTCGCCCAACGTTTTTGTACAAATAATATTTTTTAGTTAATTTTATGATATATTTGTTTGTGGATGATTTTAGTTTTATGGCTTTTTACATTTCACAGTTTATGTATATATACGAGGGTTCCATATACTTTGTATGTATACAGCTGGCATATCTACGTACTTAGTCCTTGTATTTTGGGACTGGGGCGTTATACCTTCAGGAAGATCGACTAACACCTACGTGTTGTTGGAGGTTATCGAGTCATATCATCATTAATAGCCTCCTTCCAGAAGACATCATCTCTGGTCTTCATCGCCTCATCATAGGTAAGCAAATCTGCTTTGTCACGCCCCAGAACCAGAATACTGGAGAGCGGGGGACAGACACAGCCAGCTACATACATTGAAGTGAATCTCACATCGCAATACGGTCACGGCTGTCTAGATGTATGAGGGTTTACTACAAGCCATCAGTCTCTTAAGGTCAATAACAAGCCTAGTGTCTCAATCTCAAGCAACAAGTAGATATAACAAGATGGTAGATCATCAGACATACAAAGTAAGGCGTCCCATACATTACATATTCAGATGATCATGAAGCTAGTCATACAAAATACGAAGACTAGCAAGAGTTTAAGTCATACATGATCAACCCTAGGATTTGTCAATCATGCTACAGCCCGTAGACAGACAGTAAATAAAGTTGCAAACGAGCTAACACTTGCTCGGCGGCTAAACGCCTCAAAAGAATATTTTTACAAGGGAGTGGGAGAGCAAAATAAAATCCACTCGTTGTCGAGATTCCTTCTAGTGTTCACCATCTGGCAGGAAGGTTGGGAGATCCTCGGTAGCTGCTCCGAAATCTGGCCATACAAAACCAGCTGGGTCAGACCCCAGAAAGAGCAAGTGCCACAAAGGGGCTTCACTTAAGAACTAAAATCAGCATGTCAGCACATAAATCATAGGTGAAATAACATAAGACATGGGTTAAAGAAAATAGGATGATAAACGATAAGATAACTAGAGGACTATTCCGGTAACCAAGTTACAACCCGTAAACCAAACAAGGACCGGGGTTGTAACCCTTCACCTGAACAGAACTTAGCCTCGAACAAATTATCGATAAAGTGAAGCATAAACAAGCATGTCCGGAGATATCCATATACCGGATCTGGGCAAGACTAGACAAGATAGGACTCCATCCATCATTCACGGCCAAGCAAAGAGTACGGCTTGATACTTAACTAACTAGGGTTATCACAAGCTTAGTTACTAGCAAGATGCAATGAGGTACGCCTACGGCCACAAGCCCTGCAGACTATCCAGGTTATCCAGACGCAAGGTTCAAGCTTAGAGTTATCATGCCTTGTTAGGTGACTTGAATGCAACACATGACAGTGTGCATAGTAATCGTTTCATGTAGTGCCCCACATAGTAGTGAGCTGGAAATGTGCCCTACTCGTCGGCAGGCTACAAGTCCGTCAAGGAAGGCACCCAGATAACGGGATTGCTTGTAGCCGGAATACCTCTCTATATGCTCTACTTGATCAATCTAGTCATTAACCTAGTCAGATTCAGTATGAATCCCTGACCGTGGTAACCTGGGATACATGTCCTAGACATGATGTGAGACAAGACTGGTTGCTTATACAAGCATATTCAATACAATCACCCACGGTGTCAAGAATTCACTTAGCATGTCAGGTTAGCCGTCACAACAGCGTATCAAGGTTATCATGTCGGGTTGCTTATCAAGATTACTTATCAAGGCAAGGGTGCGTCACAACGGACCACCATCAAGAATTTTTATGTCAAATTACTTGTCAAGAGTGCACCACGGCGGGTCACTAATCATGCAATTCCATCACTAAGCCTTGTTCCGATTACCATTCATAAATAATGTCATGCTCACATCGGGTTCATGTCGAGTTTACATCAAAAGGCGTAAGGATATAAAATGGGTGCAAAAATCAGGCTGCGCTCAAGTCAGGCTGCACTCAAGTCAGGCTGCGCTCACGTCAGGCTGCGCTCACGTCAGGCTGCGCTCAAGTCAGGCTGCGCTCAAGTCAGGCTGCGCTCAAGTTAGGCTGCGCTCACGTCAGGCTGCGCTCAAGTCAGGCTGCGCTCAAGTCAGGCTGCGCTCAAGTCAGGCTATGCTTAAGTCAGGCTGCGCTCACGTCTCCAAAAGGCAGCGTATGGACTCCATACGACTCCTTATCAAGGCAGCGTATGTACTCCATACGACTCCTCATCAAGGCAGCGTATGTACTCCATACGACTCCTCATCAAGGCAGCGTATGTACTCCGTACGACTCTTCATCAAGGCAGCGTATGTACTCCTTACGACTCCTCATCAAGGCAGCGTATGTACTCCATACGACTCCTCATCAAGGCAGCGTATGTGTCAGACTGCGCTCACGTCACCAAAAGGCAGCGTATGAGTCAGACCGCGCTCACGTCACCAAAAGGCAGCGTATGCGTCAGACTGCGCTCACGTCACCAAAAGGCAGCGTATGGGTCAGACTGCGCTGCGCTAAAGAGCATGTGCAACTCAGTGGCGCAAGCTAAAAAGCTCGCGCACACGACTCACTGTCTTCTCCAAATCAGCAAGAACTCCATGGTTTGAACCCAAAGCTTCAAAAGTCCATAACTTGGTCAAAACAAGTCCAAATCCAACTTTTCAAAGGTCAAAATTGGGTAGAATAAAATTCTCTACCACATAGAACCATCAAAACTTGAAAACAAAGAAGTTTGATAGATCAAAACCACCAAAATCCAAAAATAACTCATTTCTAGATCTACAAAAATTAAAGCCTCAAAATGGAAAATGACAAGTTCTAATGTGTCTTAGAAACATGAGGAGAAGCTAATGGAACAATAAAAATGGGCTCTCTTGTGGAAGCAAGTTGCACTTGCCTAAGGGGTGTTCTTGGTTGGTGGTGGGTTTAATGGAGAAGGAAGAAGAGTTAATGAGAAAGTGGGGGAGAGAGAAAAGTTAGGTGGGTTATAAAGGGGGATGGTGGTGGGTTTAACATGATGAACCAAAGAATAAACCAAGCCATCCCAAAATAAACCAAGTTAAACCATTACATGCTATGATGAACCTAATCAAGATTAAACTGAAATTAGCTAGCCAGGCAGAAAAATAAAAATATATGTCAGGATTCCGTATACGTATACTGGAAATACGTAGAACGAAAAACGGGGGTGACAACTCTACCCACCTTAAAAGAATTTTGTCCTCAGAATTTAATCAAGAGGCTAGAGATGTCGAGCAAGCTATATCAATTGCAGGCAATATAGGACTAGCAGTCAATCAAGCAATCATTCATACAAGCAAGGAACTTAAGCATAAGGCATAAGAAAGACATTATACCTTACGAGTCAAACAGGTCGGGATAGCGCGATCGGATATCATCTTCACGCTCCCACGTTGACTCACCCAAAGAGTGATGACCCCAAGCAACACGGACTAACTTGATAGTCTTGTTCTTGAGTATCTTCTCCCTCCGGTCCAATATGGATACGGGTCTCTCCTCATACGAAAGGTTGGTACCAACAACCAATTTCGAATGATCAAATACGTGACTCGGATCCGGGATATACCGTCGTAATTGGGATACATGGAAGACATCATGTACCTCACATAACGACGGTAGAAGAGCGAGACGATAGGACACATCTCCTACTCGCTCAAGGATATCAAACGGCACTATATACCTAGGACTGAGCTTTCTTCGCACGCCGAATCGAATGACGCTACGGGTAGGCGAGATCCTAAGGAATACGTGGTCGCCGACAGAAAATTCAAGGGGACGCCGATGAGAATTGGCCCAATGACGCTGGCGATCTTGGGCAACTCGAAGATGATCTCTGACTTGTCTGACCACCTCAATAGTTCGCGTCACCATCTCTGGTCTAAGCATTTGTCTCTCACTGATATCGTTCCAAGCTAAAGGAGATATGTACTTCCTGCCGTACAAGGCCTCGAAAGGTGCCATCTGGATACTAGCCTGGAAACTGTTGTTATAGGAGAACTCCACGAGATGCAAGTGATCTTCCCACGAACCACCGAAGTCGAGTGTACATGACCGCAGCATGTCTTCAAGAGTCTGGATCGTGCGTTCTGACTGACCAACTGTCTGCGGATGGTAGGCTGAACTGAACTTGAGACGAGTCCCCAAACTCTCTTGAAGACTTCGCCAAAAGTGCGAGGTGAATCTTGAATCTCTGTCGGACACAATACTGACTGGCACTCCATGCAATCTGACTATCTGCCTGAGGTACATCTCTGCAAGTTGATCCGTCGACTGACCGATTCTGAAAGGAAGAAAATGAGCTACCTTCGTGAGACGATCAACTATAACCCAGATAGCATCTCTCCCAGCTGGGGATCTAGGTAATCCAGTTACAAAATCTATGGTAATGTGCTCCCATTTCCATTTCGGGATCGGTAAGGGTTAAAGAAGTCCAGCTGGTCTCTGATGTTCGGCCTTAACTTGTTGACAAACTAAACAACGAGAGACAAACCGGGCTATCTCCCTCTTCATGCCATTCCACCAAAAATGCTGTCGAATATCACGATACATCTTTGTACCGCGAATGCTGGTTTTAAGAACGAGTGATTGCCCTTCTCCGACCCTTACTGCCCAACCGGAGAGCGGACAGCTAATGCATTCCGCCGGAATGAATTGAATACTGAGAACTGTGAGCCTCTGCCATGATCTCCTGTCTGATATCACCACTGGGTACACAAAGACGCCTCCCATGCCGGAGTGTACCATCTTCATGAATGTATAACTCTGGTCTTTGCCCTGCTACACATTATGCTCTCAGCCGCTGAAGCTTAGAATTCGTGGCCTGAGCTAACTTGATCCTCTCAACTATACTGGACTGAACTTGCATACTGGCCATCAATGCCACACTGGAAGGAAGAACAACTTCAATACCCATCTTCTGAAGATCTGCTAACAACTCTGGCTGCGCCGTTAGAAAATAAACTCCGGCTCTCCTGCTCAATGCATCTGCTACCACGTTGGCCTTCCCAGGATGATACTGCAAGCTGATGTCATAATCCACAAGTAGCTCTAGCCATCTCCTCTGACGCATATTAAGATCCTTCTGGGTAAACACATACTTCAGACTCTTGTGGTCGGTGAAAATCTCCACCCGATTTCCATACAAATAATGTCTCCAAAGTTTTAATGCAAAAACTACGGCTGCTAACTCCAGGTCATGGGTTGGGTAATTCCTCTCATGGTCACGAAGTTGACGTGACGTATAAGCGACTACCTTACCATGCTACATCAAGACACATCCTAATCCCTTGCCGGATGCGTCGTAATAAACTGAAAATCCTCCCGTCCCGTCGGGAAGAGTGAGAATGGGGGCCGTCATCAATCTCTGCTTCAACTTCTCAAATGAACTCTGACACTCTGCTGTCCAAGCAAACTACACATCCTTACGGGTCAACTGCGTCAGTGGCGCTGAAATCCAAGCAAAGTCTGACACAAAACGTCGGTAACAGCCGGCCAATCCGAGAAAACTTCGAACTTCTGCAATGGTGCTAGGTATTGGCCATGTCTCTATAGCCACTATCTTCTGGGGATCAACTTCCACTCCACCTCTGGTGATGATATGACCCAAGTACGAGATACGATCCAACCAAAACTCGTACTTACTGAACTTCGTGTACAACTGGTGCTCCCTGAGAATCTGAAGAACTACACGAAGATGCTGCTCATGCTCTGCCTCATTCTCGCTATAGACTAATATGTCGTCTATGAACACTATCATGAACTGATCCAAATAGGGTATGAAGATACGATTCATGAGGTCCATGAATACGGCCGGCGCATTGGTCGCTCCAAATGGCATAACAAGGAACTCCCAATGTCCATACCTCGATCTGAATGCTGTCTTTGGGATGTCCTGCTCTCTGACTCTGATCTGATGGTACCCTGACCGCAAGTCAATCTTCGAGAATACTGCCGCTCCCCTGAGCTGATCAAATAAATCATCTATCCTTGGTAAAGGATATCTGTTCTTAATTGTTACAGAGTTCAAGGTACGATAATCAATACATAATCTTGACGTACCATCCTTCTTCTTCACAAGAAGCATCGGAGCTCCCCAAGGTGATCCGCTAGCACGAATAAATCCCTTGGTTCTAAGTTCTTCAATCATCTTGTACAGGACCTCTAACTCTGATGGTGCCATCGTATAGACTCTCTCTGACACTGGTGCCGTCCCTGGAATCAAGTCGATAGTGAACTCTATCTCTCTCTCTGGGGGCATACCTGGAAGCTCTTCAGAAAATACGTCAGGAAACTCTTCTATAACTCTGGGAAACTGAACTGCTGCTGCTACGGCCATCCGCAATGCTGGGGAAGACGGTTCTACTCTGCCTCGAGAAAATGAAAAGTCTGGCTCACCGGGAATACTAAAAATAATCTTGCCAACATGGCAATCTATTTTAGCATACTGGTCCCTCAACCAATCCATTCCTAGGACCACATCATAATCGGCCATCGGGAACTTTATCAACCTAGCGGGAAACTCTCTACCGCTAACTACGATCCGACACGAGGAAAATACCCTATCTATACCCACAAGTCCGTTACCAGTAAGTATATTGAGCCTTACTGATAATGACTCGGGCTCCAGTCTTATCCGTGTCGCGAATCATACAGACATAAATGAATGTGATGCACCTGAATCAAATAATACTGATGCAGGAAAAGAGTTGACGAGAATGGTACCTGCCACCACCTCACCTGATGCCAACTCCTCCTCTACGGTCAAAGCCATCGCTTGACCGTGCCCTCTGGGTGCTGGTCCTCTCTGCTGGAAACCTCTCTGGCGGTTCTGAACCTGAGCTTGGACCTGGGCATACTGTTGCGGTCGCTGCTGCTGGAATGCCTGAGCCTGAGGCGGCAATGGTCTCGAAGGCTGATACTGTTGCTGCTGTACTGGTACTGGTCCCCTCACTGAGGGACTAGTCTGGGCCGATGAGGATGAACCGGATCTCTGTGGGCAGGACCCTATCATGTGATTTAGGGCCCCACAAGCCAAACACAATCCTTGTGCTCGGCGACATTCTGACACTACATGCCCTGGCTTTCCACAATGAGTGCAGCCCATTGTGGAAGACTGCCTCCGCTTCTGCTACTGAGGATACGTCGGAGTCGAATGCTGAACCGACGTAACTGATGCTGCCCTCCTCGGAGCTCCAATGGTCAAGGCCCTAGCTGCCGGGGCTGGGGCTGAAGACTGGATCATCTGACCATGGGACCGCTTTCGTCCTCCAGTTCTATCCATAATTCTCTGTGAGGTATACTCATGCCTCTTAGCTGCCCGCAAAACAGCATCAAAGGTCTGATGCTCAAACTGCTCCACTGTTAGAATGATCTCTAGGTGGAGTCCCTGCTGGAATCGCTGCGCTCGATCAAACTCGGTTACCACCAAAGTGGGAGCAAACCGACTCAGTCTTGAAAACTCGGCCGTATATCCATCGACCGTCCTGCTCATCTGCCTGAGATTGGTGAACTTCGTCTGTAAGTCATGCCGAGCCACAACATCGAAGTACTTGATCTGAAACTTGTCACTGAATACCGCCCACGGGACAGGCGTTGCCAAACCAACTGCTATCATCACCCACCAGGTGCGGGCTAGGTCCAATAACTATAGGCGTACCACAGCTACCTTCTCTTCTTCTGGAGTCTTGGCTGCATCTAAGATAATCTCAATGTCCTGGAGCCACGCATCAGCTGCAATAGCGTCTTCACTCCCATCAAAGAAGGGAGGGTTGAGGCGCTTGAAACTGCTAGCCGCACTGTTCCCTTGATAACCAACACGGCCCATGGCATCCTGTACTGCCTGGTGCAGGGCATCGCCCCGACGATCTTGAGATGCAAGCAATGTCCTGATGAGACCCACCAAGGTGCCATCGTCAGGCTCTGCAGGCTGGACTGGCTGAACTGGGGGAACGGGGTCCCCGGAATGCATGACTCGGAAGGCCACTCCAGAGTGCTGGGCTTGGTCTCCAGGTTGCTGCTGGTCCACTGGAGGTGCTCCGCCTTGCTGATCGGTAGGACCAGGAACAATGTCACTGAAGGAAACGACATAGGGAACAATAAGAAAGGACCATGATAGATCGAGGATATAAACATGTGATCAGGTCAAGGATTCTGAAAGATCGGAAGGCACGAGTAGAGATCAAGGGCGAGTGCTGATTGAGACATCTATCCGATAAACCCTCACACATCTTGATCTACAAGACCTGCATGGGCCACCACTTAAACCGTGTCACGCCCCAGAACCAGAATACTGGAGAACGAGGGACAGACACAGCCAGCTACGTACATTGAAGTGAATCTCACATCGCAATACGGTCACGGCTGTCTAGATGCATGAGGGTTTACTACAAGCCATCAGTCTCTTAAGGTCAATAACAAGCCTAGTGTCTCAATCTCAAGCAACAAGTAGATATAACAAGATGGTAGATCATCAGACATACAAAGTAAGGCATCCCATACATTACATATTCAGATGATCATGAAGCTAGTCATACAAAATACGAAGACTAGCAAGAGTTTAAGTCATACATGATCAACCCTAGGATTTGTCAATCATGCTACAGCCCGTAGGCAGAAAATAAATAAAGTTGCAAACGAGCTAACACTTGCTCGGCGGCTAAACGCCTCAAAAGAATATTTTTACAAGGGAGTAGAAGAGCAAAATAAAACCCACTCGTTGCCGGAATTCCTTCTAGTATTCACCATCTGGCAGGAAGGTTGGGAGATCCTCGGTAGCTGCTCCGAAATCTGGCCATACAAAACCAGCTGGATCAGACCCCAGAAAGAGCAAGTGCCACAAAGGGGGCTTCACTTAAGAACTAAAACCAGCATGTCAGCACATAAATCATAGGTAAAATAACATAAGACATGAGTTAAAGAAAACAGGATGATAAACGATAAGATAACTAGAGGACTATTCCGGTAACCAAGTTACAACCCGTAAACCAAACAGGGACCGGGGTTGTAACCCTTCACCTGAACAGAACTTAGCCTCGAACCAATTATCAATAAAGTGAAGCATAAACAAGCATGTCCGAAGATATCCATGTACGGATCTGGGCAAGACTAGACAAGATAGGACTCCATCCATCATTCACGGCCAAGCAAAGAGTACGGCTTGATACTTAACTAACTAGGATTATCACAAGCTTAGTTACTAGCAAGATGCAATGAGGTACGCCTACGGCCACAAGCCCTGTAGACTATCCAGGTTATCCAGACGCAAGGTTCAAGCTTAGAGTTATCATGCCTTATTAGGTGACTTGGATGCAACACATGACAGTGTGCATAGTAATCGTTTCATGTAGTGCCCCACATAGTAGTGAGCTGGAAATGTGCCCTACTCGTCGGCAGGCTACAAGTCCGTCAAGGAAGGCACCCAGATAACGGGATTACTTGTAGCCGGAATACCTCTTTATATGCTCTACTTGATCAATCTAGTCATTAACCTAGTCAGATTCAGTATGAATCCCTGACCGTGGTAACCAGGGATACATGTCCTAGACATGATGCGAGACAAGACTGGTTGCTTATATAAGCATATTTAATACAATCACCCATGGTGTCAAGAATTCACTTAGCATGTCAGGTTAGCCGTCACAACAGCGTATCAAGGTTATTATGTCGGGTTGCTTATCAAGATTACTTATCAAGGCAAGGGTGCGTCACAACGGACCACCATCAAGAATTTTCATGTCAAATTACTTGTCAAGAGTGCACCACGGCGGGTCACTAATCATGCAATTCCATCACTAAGCCTTGTTCCGATTAATATTCATAAATAATGTCATGCTCACATCGGGTTCATGTCGAGTTTACATCAAAAGGCGTAAGGATATAAAATGGGTGCAAAAATCAAACTGCGCTCAAGTCAGGCTGCGCTCAAGTCAGGTTGCGCTCAAGTCAGGCTGCGCTCACGTAAGGCTGCGCTCACGTCAGGCTGCGCTCAAGTCAGGCTGCGCTCAAGTCAGGCTGCGCTCAAGTCAGGCTGCATTCACGTCTCCAAAAGGCAGCGTATGGACTCCATACGACTCCTCATCAAGACAGCGTATGTACTCCATACGACTCCTCATCAAGGCAGCATATGTACTCCATACGACTCCTTATCAAAGCAGCATATGTACTCCATACGACTCCTCATCAAGGCAGCGTATGTACTCTATACGACTCCTCATCAAGGCAGCGTATGTACTCCATACGACTCCTCATCAAGGCAGCGTATGTACTCCATACGACTCCTCATTAAGGCAGCGTATGTGTCAGACTGCGCTCACATCACCAAAAGGCATCGTATGAGTCAGACTGCGCTCACGTCACCAAAAGGCAGCGTATGAGTCAGACTGCGCTCACGTCACCAAAAGGCAGCGTATGGGTCAGACTGCACTGCACTAAAGAGCGCACGCAACTCAGTGGCACAAGCTAAAAAGCTCGCACACACTGCTCACTGTCTTCTCCAAATCAGCAAGAACTCCATGGTTTGAACCCAAAGCTTCAAAAGTCCATAACTTGGTCAAAACAAGTCCTAATCCAACTTTTCAAAGGTCAAAATTGGGTAGAATAAAATTCTCTACCACATAGAACCATCAAAACTTGAAAACAAAGAAGTTTGATAGATCAAAACCACCAAAATCCGAAAATAACTAATTTCTAGATCTACAAAAATTAAAGTCTCAAAATAGAAAATGACAAGTTCTAATGTGTCTTAGAAACATGAGGAGAAGCTAATGGAACAATAAAAATGGGCTCTCTTGTGGAAGCAAGTTGCACTTGCCTAAGGGGTGTTCTTGGTTGGTGGTGGGTTTAATGGAGAAGGAAGAAGAGTTAATGAGAAAGTGGGGGAGAGAGAAAAGTTAGGTGGGTTATAAAGGGGGATAGTGGTGGGTTTAACATGATGAACCAAAGAATAAACCAAGCCATCCCAAAATAAACCAAGTTAAACCATTACATGCTATGATGAACCTAATCAAGATTAAACTGAAATTAGCTAGCCAGGCAGGAAAATAAAAATACATGTCAGGATTCCGTCTACGTATACTGAAAATACGTAGAACAAAAAATGGGGGTGACATGCTTCCACATGATAGGTGACGAAATCCTCTCTGAAGTCCTTTTATCTCCTCACTCGCTTAGATACAGGTTCTGCGAGTTTTGGTTCAAGAGTTGTTTCTGCAGAAACAACATCTTCTCGGACTACCTCTTCGTAAGGAACTTGAGCCTCTAGCGCACTCACATTATTCTTCGGAATGTCCACGAGAATAATGTTCTCATGCCTTACAAATTTATCTTCAAAGAATTCTACATCACAAGATTTAATGACATAATTTGACTCAATATCAAGGAACCTCCGAGCATCACTCTTATCAGCATAACCCAGGAATATAGTCTTCATAGTCCTTATTCCCATCTTTTGAATCTTCAAATCCGGAAGCTTAACATATACTAGACACCCCCGTACTCGAACGACATTAAAGTTGGGTCTGACCTTGAACCAGAGTTCATGAGAAGTGACTTCCGAAGTTGCATGCGGCACTCTGTTCAATATGAACGTAGCCGTAAGCACTGCTTCACCCCAGAAGTAATTTGGAAGACCCGCAGTCAACAGTATTGAGTTCATCATCTCTATTAACATTCTGTTCTTCTTTTCTACAACCCCATTTGATTGAGGAAAGTGTAGCTTCCCTTCCTGGAGAATTTTTTTCAAATTATTTTTTATTTATTGATTTAAATAGTAATTTTAGAATTTTATAAATGTTTATTTAGTTATTATTACAGTAGATGACTGTAGCCATGGTTGAGATTTGAAGTACAAGACGACTAGGAATCATGGCACGGATAGAATGGTCGTGTGCTTTGACTAGTGTATTAGCCATACCAAGGAAGACTCAGCCATAAGTGTGTCCTAACTAGGAAAACCAGATCAAGTTGCGACTTAACCCTCACCGATGTATTATTTATTTATTAATTAGACATATTGATTTTAGATGACCCGATTGTACCAACTAGTCCGGACTGGGCCCGAACCAAGCTCAAGCCGTGTAAGCATGTAGTGTGACCAAGAATATTAGTGTCGATATATTTTTTTGTGTACATATTTTACCTTAGAAGCTCTACTACATATATTTTGTAAGTAATTATTAATATTATTATATATATATATATATATATATATATATATATATATATATATTTAAAAAAAAAAAATATATATATATATATATATATATATATATATATATATATATATATATATATATATATATATATATATATATATAATAATTATTTGATATTCAAAGGACATTTAAAGGCATGCTAAATGATTTTCTTAGCTACCCTTGTGTATTTTGAATAATTAGGCTGAACCCATATTTGTATGTTTACCTTGTTTGTTATAATGGTTGTTATTATTATTGTTGTTAATTTATTTATAATAATATCGTTTGGTATTTTGGATTAAATATAAACTGAATATTATTATATATGTTCGTATTCCTGTATATAGCACTACTGTATGTTGTGAGGATTTTTCCAATTTTAATTAGTACTATTCAGATACAGATATGTACCTATATATATAGGACTATATACAGATACATATGTCTAGATAAATGTGTGTATATATATATATATATATATATATATATATATATATATATATATATATATATATATATATATATATATGAATATATTATGTATGTGTATGAATATATAAATATATATTATATAGGTATATATGTGCAGGTATATATATAAATACATATTGGCATATATGTGTGTATATATAAAGATACATATATACATGTGTGAGTATATAGATATTATTTAGTTATGTGTGTGTGTGTGAATATATATATACATATGGGTATTTATAAAAGGGAAGAGAGCAAAGAAAAATATGAAGCAGCCAAGCCCAGCCAGGAAGCTAACATCCCAGCCCTGCCGGGCCCAAGCTAGTTGGCCAGGCCCACATGCCCAGTCTCGGCTGAACCACAGCCCGAGCGCCCCATATTAATATATTCACAGAGAACAGAGCAAGGGATCGGGAGCGAGGAATTGTCGAAACCCTAACGCTCGAGCAGTGCCTCCCCGACCTGACACCCCGACACCCCGCGCACGTGTGCGCGTGCCGCCGCAGATGACCGCCGGCCGGCCAGGTCCGCACGGACAGCACGCGCAAGAGCGGAAAATGACAGCAGCAGTATGCAGCGTTCGGGCTGCCTTGGTGCCGACTTTTCGTTGTGTATACGTGCTCGTTTCGCGATCCACTTCCTCAGGTAAAGTCCCGAACTAACCCTCTCGGATTCTTATCAAATAGTTTGAGTAGAATTGTAATCGAGTCGACAGGAAATCGACTCAAAGTCGATGGTAAACCCTGTCCTGAAATAGGGTATAGGGCAGTCCTTGAACCCATGTTGGAAGATCAATCCCGATCGATCCAGCGACCGTTTTGGTAAACCCTCTGAACAGTGTTGTAAACAACCTATAGGGCTTCGAAATATTTTTACGGAATTTGATTTCGTCGACTACGTGCCGAGAAATCGGATTCCCAAATTCATGAAAAACTTGTTTTAAAAACAATAAAATTCTTCGATACTACGTGCGTCCCGCCAATCCGGACGACGTGGTCGCGAACCGAAAGCATAGAAAGGTGCGTAACGGCTTCATGGTCGTGTGGGCTTTGACGGAATTCAAATTGGTGCGTGTGCGCGACGAATTTGATGCGTATCCGTCAAAATTTACCGTATCGGCCTCCGTGCAAATTTTCTAATTACTTTATGTACGCTCGTCAGATCGAGACGAAACTTGCGCCAGCAAGACCGTATCATTTCTCTGGTCCTGTATGCCAAATTTGGTCCAATTCTGAGACAGTTGATTGGACCACCGTTTTGCGGGTCCCACGGTCCGACTCAACGGGCGATTTTGTGCACGGCCCGCCGGAATCCAACTTTGGACATACGGTTGAGTTCGTATCAGAAAATCGGACCTGTTGATATGTAGTTTGATGATTTTAGAGACCATTAACCCTGGCACGCTTTTCGGTACAAAGCGGGTCCAACGGCGGATATCGTTTTTGCCCAAAATAACCGTTTTGCCCCTGTGTCCAGAATTGGACTTAAGGACAGACAATCCTAGCTAATTTGAATGTTCTGAGAACGTTGGAAATGTTTGTTTCAGCTTTCGAAGACAGTTGTGATGACTTGGACTGTATGACTTACCAGTGGACTATATATTTGTTGGATCTGCGTGCAACCACCAGGCAAGTATACCTTGCCTCCCTCTATAGTTTATTTTCATGCTTATAGTACACTTGTTGTAGTATGCCATATTTAGTTACATTAGTTGCTATAGATTTATATGATACCGCGTTTACCAGTTTATTGTCTTACTTGTATATCAGTATTTCATGACTTGATAGTGTAGTTATACCAGGCTTGTTTACGTCATGGATCATGCTAGAGTTGTCCTTACCTGTGTCATGACCGAGTTGTACCATGTCTTCACCTATATCTTGACTGAGTCGTGTCTGCAAGTATGTGTGAGTGAACTGCTATTCCTTTGTCTTTACCACAACCTGCGAGTCCACACACGGGACGAGGGTTGTCCTTTGCACCTGCGAGTCCACATACGGGGCGAGGGTGACTTGTCTTGAAACTGACCTGCGAGTCCACATTCGGGGCGAGGGTTGGTATTCCATTGATCTTCCAGCAGTTCATTTATGCATACTTGATCCCGTATCCGTGTTCATAGTTACCTTCAGTAGCCACATGTCAATTTCCTGTCTAGTTCCTGTTTATACCCTGTATATATTATTGCATAATTAAACTGTTAGATAGACATGTTTTATGTATCTTGCTAGTCCTCTGAGGACCTGATGATCTCTTCAGGTTTAGCGATTGTAGGGAGTTAGTTAGCAGAGCAGGATGGTAGAGGATTGCGATGCATGATAGAGGTATTTGCTTGTGATATTTCTTTATTATCCTCTCGTGCTTTATATTCAATACCATGATATACTCTGCTTATTTATAGACTCATATCATTCTTAGAGTCTAATCGGACAATATGCTAATGGGCAGCAGACCATGACCCATAATTGTTCATTCTTATTTTATTTGATCCTTGTGGATTGAGATATAGTTTAGATTAGACATGATACCCATGACCCTGACAGTTTATACGTACTCGAGTCGGGCTGGAGTCCACTCGATACGTAGCTGGCTTGCTCACGTCTCGCGTCCAAAAAGCGGGTGCGAGTCGTGACAGGAAGTACGGAGTAGTTGTCTCGTTGATAATTCTATGTTCTCTACAGAACGATGTGAATTCATGAGACCTATACTCTCCACCTCGATCACTTCTGAGTCTCTTGAGTTGTTGTCCGGTTTGACGCTCGACTTCAGCCTTGAAGTCCTTAAACTTCTCAAACGCTTCACCTTTAGACTTGAGCAGATAAACGAACATGTACTATCAGAAGTCATCGATGAAAGTAATGAAATACTTCATCCCGGCCTTTATGGAGAACTATTTGAAGTCACATATATCTGAGTGCACCAACTCCAAAAGATTTGTACTTCGGTTTACCCGCTTGAACGGTTTTCTTGTGATCTTTGTCTGTGCACAGATCTCAAACTTCTCCAACTCCTTACCCCCACATTTATAGATAAGCCCTAGACTAGACATCTTGTTTATTCTATTACAATGAACATGTCCTAGTCTATTATGCCATAACTCAAGAGAATAACCAGAAGAAGAAACCGTATTCATTATCTCCATATGAGTTACCAGTGGAAGTTTGAATATCCCTTCGGTGAAAAAAGCCTTCTCGAAGTATGTTCCTTTATAGGACATAAAGACTTGACCAACATTAATGTCCATCCCCAAGCCTGCATTGCAGAGCAGACTTCTTAAGATCAGGTTCTTGGCTATGGCCGATAGCGACTTTTTCGAAGTCAGTTGCAATACCATCGTCCCGATCCCGTGTACTTCCGCTTGTGTCTGGTTCGCCACCATAACCTTCTCAGAGACAGGTTGGTACGTGGTGAACCACTCCTTCTTTGAGCAAACATGACACGAGGCCCCAGTGTCTATCCACCAGTCTGTGTCAATCCCAACTGAGACAACCTGCGTAATCATAGCAACGAAGTTAGCCTCACCTTGCTCCTTTTGTTTTGGGTTTTCTTCGCAGTCCCTCTTCCAGTGGCCTTTCTTGCTATAGTTTAAACAAGTCCCTGGATCTTTGGACTTGGGCTTGAACTGAGCCGACTTCACCTTCAGATGGTGAACGTCTTTCTTCTTTTGGTAGGGAGCCTTCTGCTTTCCTTTGGAATTTCCTCCTTGCACCATGTTCACCTTAGCCATCTGCTTGGACAAGGCGTCTACCTTGATTTGAGCCCTCAACTCCTCTTCAAAATGTATCCAGTACAAGAGGCGTTCCAGATCCACTTCCATTTTCTTGCGGTGCATCATTACAAGAAAATTGATCTTTTACGGGGCGCGAAACGAGCTATAAATGAGCTTTCACGGCGTAAATTTTTGTGCCGTAAAAGGCCATGCCGTAAATGACCCTATTATTTACAGCGCGCAATTGAACTTTGTAAATAACCCCTTTCATATTTTTTACAGCGTTCTATTGTGCGTTGTAAAAAAGTGGAGTGGATTATTTACAATATTCACCTGTGCGTCGTAAATAATAGGATCATTTAGGGCATAGTCTTTTACAACGCACATTTGAACGCGGTAAATGATCCATCTCCATCTTTTTACAACACGCATTCGAACGCTGTAAATGACTCTTTCTATCTTTTTACAACACGCAATAGAACGCTGTAAATGATCATCTTTATTTTTTACAACGCGCTATCGAACGTTGTAAATGACCCTATCCATTTTTTTATCGCACACATTAGTATGTTGTAAATGACCATTTTTATCATTTTACAACGCTCAATCGAATGCTGTAAATGACCCACTCAATCTTTTTACAACACACTTCGAACGTTGTAAATGATCATATCCATCTTTATACAACTTGCATTCGAACGCTGTAAATGTCCTAACAATACATAGACATTTGTTCCTGACATAACAATCGTGCATGCATGGATCAAGCAGAGAACAAATACAATAATAGCACCCAAATATATAGTGAAGCTTTGCCAAGTTCAAATGACACAATCATAAATGCTAGTACAGTTCAAATTCATCACAAATGCAAATGTTAAACAAATATTCGGTAAAGCTTCTACCAAGTGTAACCAAAATGATTTTTAGATTTAAATGACACAAATGCAAGTATGAAAACAAAAATTCAGTAACAATTCAAATTCAAATGACACATTAAACAACTATTCAATAAACTTCTGCCAAGTGCAACAAAAATAAAAGTTCAAATTCAAATGAAAAAAATACAACTTTCAATTGATAAGATCTCCTTGTCGTTGTGTTGTATATTGAAAGAAAAACCACATCATTCATCTCTTCTTCAGTTGATAAGATTGCCGTAAGTTGCTTTGGGAACAAAGTATTGAGTTCCTGACATAAAAATTACAACATTATATTAGCACCCAAGGATAAAGTCCAAGTCACATATGTAGAGAGAACACAATTCAGATTTCTGCAGCCCCTAAGATGACTGCAGAAATCTTTTTAGGAATATGGAGTGATCTATTATTTAGGAGAAAATATCATGATGTAGTATCGGAGATTCCATTTCAAGTTATTCTGGAATGTATGCAAATAAACCTTCCATGGCACATTAGAACATGAATGGTTCATATCCATGGCACATTAGAACAAATACCTACTTTTATATGAACCTTCCACTATTTTAAGACTAAATACCTAATGGAAGGCATGGCACATGGAAGGTTCATATCCTTCTGGAAGGTATTTATGAACCTTCCGGAAGGTATTAATGACTTATGACTAGGTTCATAAATAACTAGAAGGTATTTATGCCATTCATGTTCTAATCTTTCTTACACAAGTCTCAGTTTGGATTAATGACTTATGACTAGTTTTTTTTTTCCTACTTTCTTTCATTAAGCTTTGTGTTATTTGGTGCTATTGGTTTGTATAAAAGTAGATTACTGATGTGCATCTTCCTGATTCCATAGTCAACCTCATTCAGATGACAAAAGACTTAGATGAGGATTATGATGGTTGAAATTCATTTATGTACATTGTAAAAAAAATTCAAGAATGGAGGATTAGAGTGTTTGCACCAATAATGTGAGTGAGTGATTACTTAAAATATGTACCATTGGCTGATAATGACAATTATTTGCAGGGCAAACGACATCTGTAAGGAATCGAAGAGACAAACAATAAACGCCGATGATGTTCTCAAGGCAATTGAAGAAATTGAGTTTCCTGAGTTCATCGAGCCTCTTAGAGTATCTTTAGAGGGTTAGTTGCAGTTTCTAATTATTTTCCTCCTGAATGAAAAGCAGATAGCAGTGAATATTATCATATCTAATCTTTCATAGCCTAGACTTAAGAAAATAATTGTGTTGATAGCGTGTTGGAATTCTTTGTATGATATTTCATATCCGGTCTTTCATATCTGATCTTTGCAAAAAAAATAAGACTTTGGTGTTTCCGACTTTTTGGATTATTATATAGTATCTATATCCTCTTCTCAACCTTTCTCTATTTGACCTGCTGTTATATGTCATCAGTGCATTCTGTTTTCCAAAATCTGCTATAAAATATCTTCTTCCTTGGATTATTTGATGCTGTCAAGTTTATCTGAACCTGATTACGAGGTGATTTGTTTTGGAAGGTGATTTGTGTTGGGAGTATTTCCTTTTATCGGTGATTTGTTTTACCGTCTTCAGCTCATGAAATTGCTTGTGTTCTTTGAGGTCTATGTTGTGTAACTAACATAGCCATCTTTAACACAACCAAGATGATTTATCTTTAGCAACGTAAAAGCCAAATCGTGTAGCTCTTGCTACTACTATAAAGCCAAACAAAATGCCTTTACAGTAATAAAAATGGAGAATGGCAACTCTTGAACAAAATGAGGATCGATGAGAGGTAATAGGTTTGGTCATCAATGTGTCAGTTTAATTCCTTTAACGAGCAAGCTTGTTAACTAAATCTCAATATACACTTATTTTTTGTAAGGGTTGAAGGCTAAATATCACAAAATCAAAAACCACAGAACCACAACCCAAATTCCTTAAACCAAAAAGCTTGTTAATTCCTGATACCTACAAAACCATAGCCCAAATTCAAGAAAACAATGAGAAAAATATCATATAGAGTTCCAAGACAAACCTCATAAGTGTATGTCCACATTTCATTGTTCAGTCCAGACTTTGTTCTTTAACCTGTCCTTGAAAAAGAATCACATAGTTTAAAAAAATGCTTAAGAATCACATAGTTCTAGAAATACTTAAGAATAACATATTTGTACCTCAAATAAAGACTGCTTTATACCTCAAATAACATAGTTGTACCTCAAATAAATGCTTAAGAATCACATAGTTCTAGACTTAGGCCTCAATCGATGTTCTTTGGTTCCATCAAACCATGATGCTTTCAACTGCAAAAGATGATTAGGTGGAAGAAAAATCCTATGGCACATGTAAGCAAAAAAATTTCCATTTTTCAGCCATTTTGAGCATGTTTGAACACCACAAACGGAACATGCCTTCTTACCCTTTGTCACGACCCGCACCCGGATATACGGGTGCGAATACGTGGGCCACGCCCAGCCTACGCCGCAGTATCGGCGGTAGAGCGCTGTCAAGTACACTAACTAACTACAACATCTAATGATCCATAACTAAAAATGTACTCATGTCACATCACGAAAACTAAGGAAGATAAGACAAGAAATAATAACAATATCACTAGAACAACTAGAATCTACAATGGTCATAAGACAGAAAAATACAGAAGAAACAACAAGACTAACTAAGGATAACTACCAGGCAACTCACATAGAAGAATAGTGAGATCCACCTCAGCTAGCAACATCATGAAGTCCAATACTGAGGGCAAAACTATTCCTAAAATTTTGCCAACATATCCAGTCAGGATGGAACGAGCACAAATCTCAAATAACAGTTCTAATTAGACGATATTGAAAATGTAGCAGTAAATAGAAAGAATATACAAGAAATCACGAAATGTACGTGTGAGTATCATGGCAAGGTAAGCTGTAAATTTAGAGCTAGAACAAGGCAAGTAAACTGATCATGGCATGTACAAGAATCAAGAATCATATATCTAGGTGTGTGAGTACTAGCTACAACATGTGGCCGGCTTGGGTCTGCACAAGGTCTACTGATCAGCCAATCCTACGTGGAGTGTAGGATTGGTAGCATTCAAGGTCTACAAGAATAAACAAGGCGGATAATGACCACACATTTACACTAATACTCCCCGTCCCCGACTAGTATAGTGGATCCAACCATGACACATCATGACACGCGATTCTCCGAGAGGGTAGCGAGCCTTCGCAGGAATCATGTCTATACAATACACAAGGAACAAGAAAGACTTGCACAAGATATACCAAGGAAAGCGAGGAATAATATCTCATGACGGGATCCAGAGAAATACCAATCCGTGTGAACAATGTGTCAAGAGAACAAGGATATCTACACTAAATACAAGAAACATAGACGATATCATAAAACAGAAATATTATCAGAGAATGTACTCGCCTGCGATGTGATGGATAAGTCGACTGAGTCCAAGAACAGTGCCTCGAGGACCTATAGATGGAATACCTGTATCAATATAATGATTTGGAAGTGAAACTAAGTCATACTGAGTCAAAATAGGTCAAGACACGCCAAACTAAGTCAGTCTAGGTCAAACAAGGTCAAACTAGATTGTACGTGGTCAATCTAAGTCATATTAGGCCTAACAAAGTCATACTAGGTCAAGACAGGTCTAGTTAGGTCAACCTTGGTCATAGGAGAACATTGGAAGTCAATCCGAATAAAACTAGGTCAAAAATTGACTTACAGTTGACTTTTGGTCAACCGTTCAAGTCTCATGGAATTTGGGACTAAATTGGATAAAGTGTTGACCCATAGTTGACTTTTGGTCTAAAAAGTCAACCGTGGTCAACCAAGGTCAAGACTAGGTCTAGGCGACTATTTCTAATCATTACCAACCCTTACAACCCATATCTGATTCATTCTCAAACTCCTATTCTTCTCCTTCTCCTTATTCCTATTCTTCTTCTTATTCTCCTCCTCATTCTCCTTCTCATTCCCCTTCTCATTCTCATTCTCCTTCTCATTCTCCTCCTCATTCTCCTCCTCATTCTTATTCTCCTTCTCATTCTCATTCTCCTCCTCATTCTCCTTCTCATTCTCCTCTTCATTCTCATTCTCCTCCTCATTCTCCTCCTCATTCTCATTCTCCTCCTCATTCTCATTCTCCTTCTCATTCTCCTTCTCATTCTCATCCTCATTCTCCTCCTTATTCTCATTCTCCTTCTCATTCTCCTCCTCATTTCCCTTCTCATTCTCCTCCTCATTCTCATTCTCCTCCTTATTCTCATTCTCCTCCTCATTCTCCTTCTCATTCTCCTCCTCATTCTCATTCTCCTTCTCATTCTTCTCCTCATTCTCCTCTTCCTCCTCATTCTCATTCTCCTTCTCATTCTTCTCCTCATTCTCATTCTCCTCCTCATTCTCATTCTCCTCCTCATTCTTCTTCTACTACTGCTGCTCCTGCTAGTGCTATTGCTGCTACTGTTCTGCTATTTCTTATTCCCCTTCTTCTTCTAATTCTTCTACTCTTACTTCCTCTACTTCTCCTTCCTCTCTCTATATACATATATAAATACATACACACACACACATGTCTATATGTAAATACATACACATATAAATATATATAGACACACACACACACACCAATATATACATATATACACACACTCACACATATATATATACGTATGGATACACACACATGAAAATATATCTAGATACATAGATATAGACACACAAACACAATTATATATATAAAGAGACTCACACACATATATTAATATATAAAGACACACACACACATAAAAATATACATAGAGACACAAAATAATATATATATATATATATAGGAACACACAAGAACAACATCTAAATCTGAAATTAAAATAAGAATAATCAATCACACAAATATTAACCACATGGTGTGTCCAAAATTGGGGGTTTCCCACATGGACACAAAGCACAACACAAGGGACACTCCTATGACCTCTAAATGGACACAAAATGGACACAAATGGAGATACAACCATGGGGGTTATTCCTATGGGTCATAAATAATCCTATATGCATGTTGGAGTGATTTAGAAGAGAGATTATACCTTCCGGGAGAGAGATTCAAATGAAAAAACTTTCCTACTCGACACCGACACGTAGAGATTCCAAAAAGGACACGAACGAGCTCAGAATCCTCCCAAACTTGGCTAGCTCCTTCCTTTCATGGAGTAGAAGAGAAAAGAAGAATATTTGGTAGAAGAAATGGTAGATTTGGAGATGAAATCAATAGAATTGCTCTCTAGAAATTTGGGGAAGAACAAGAGAGAGAAAGTTGTAGATAGAAATGAAATGGAGAGAGAGAGGTTACTTTAGAGTGAAGCAAAGGAGAGGGGGTGCTCCATACATGGCCGGCCACATCCTAGAGGGTTGGGGGCATTTGGCAATTTACCAAAATGCCCTCCAAGTCAAAGAAATGAGTGGTTTGAGTTGGGGTCAAAATGGTAACTTGAAAACTCCTAATTTCAAGTTCTAAATCTAATTCTAATCCCTAATCCCACTAAAATCAAATGGGATTAGTCAAATATAAATATCTGGGTTTGGTCATGACAAGTTGGTCGGTTCCAGTTGGGTCCCGATCAGAGTCTAAGCTACCCCGGGTCCCCGATACAAGTCGGAATGAGCTGAAATTCGAACCCGACTCAAATAACCCCAAAACAATATCATAAATAATAAAATAAATTTCAAAAATATTTAAAAATACAAAATGACAAAAATACCTCTGTTCCTGATAACTGGGGGTGACACCCTTTGTAAAATATCCTGATAAATTTCCATACGTTGGAAAATCATTTATTGTCCACATCAAGATAGCTCTCAAAGTAAATGTGGTCTTAGTGAATGCATCATACACACTAACTCCATTGACAAATAATTCTTTTAAATCTTCTATAAGTGGTTCCAAATATACATCTATATCATTTCCTGGTTGTTTCGGACCTGGGATAAGTAATGACAACATTAAATTTTCTTTAGACATGCATAAAGATGGAGGGAGGTTATAGGTAACCAAAATCACAGGTCAACAACTATATCTTGAACTAAGATCACCAAAGGGGTTAAATCCATCGGAAGAAAGACCAAGCCGAAGATTTTGAGGATCTGATGCAAAAATTGGAAATTTACTATCAATCTTCTTCTATACAAACGAGTCAACTGGATGGCGCATCATGCCGTCCTGGCTTGTGTTATTGTAATGCCATGTTAATTGTTCTGCCTTTTCAGATGACTTGACATTCTCCTAAACCGAGGTATGATTGGAAAGTACCGCAAGACCTTTGCAGGAATTCCTTTATAAACCTTTTGAGTACGCTTATTA
Organism: Iris pallida; assembly: GCA_029216955.1. Taxonomy (NCBI): domain Eukaryota; kingdom Viridiplantae; phylum Streptophyta; class Magnoliopsida; order Asparagales; family Iridaceae; genus Iris; species Iris pallida. The sequence continues at coordinate 27,372,839 of JANAVB010040619.1, forward strand.
ACCTTCCATCGCGATTCACCATATTTTGGACACATCTCCATATGTTCTAAATTCTTTCTAAATAAACAATAGTCATTCACAGAAGCATGTATCTTCTCATACCCTAAATCAAATGCCTTGAGAAACTTCTTCATAGAGTATAATGAATTTGAAAGTATGTTATCATTTGGTAGCAAATCCCGAATGATGTCAAGAATTTCATCAAAACCAGTATCAGATAGGCTATTTCTAGCTTTATACTTGTATAAAATAACCGTAGCAAACATCTTTGTGATGGTACAACCCGAATATAAAGGAAGTTTCACCTCCTCTACTAAATCTTTCAAATCAGGCTCTATTCTTTCATCTGTAGGTTCTATAATATCATCATCAGCATAAAGTGCATCTTTGTACATGTTATAGGTCTCTGGAAACTCTACATTTCCATTTTCTAATGTATTCAGCTTTTCTCCATGAAAGACCCATATAGTGTAACGAGGATGCATACCATTTATAATCAAGTGATCATATACGGTATCAAAACTATGGTATTGTAGGTTCATACAACGACTGCAAGGGCATTGAGTCTTTTATAGATCTACCTTACTTGCTTGAAACATATCCACAAATCTCCTTGCACCATCATGATAGGCTTTACAAGTTCTAAAGATCAAGAAAAAACATGAGAAGGAGAAGGAAAAAATCAATCTTTTTTTTACAAAGAAATGACACAGTATTTATATTCATACGATTATATAGTTTAGAGGTTTTTAGAATAACCTTGAAAGATGTATCCAACTTTTATCCATGATGTCTCTATTTTCCTTGGGAATCCTCCTTAACTTTAATAGAGAGTTCTACAAAGATAGTTTTCAAGTTAATGAAAAATAATAATAATAATAATAATAATAATAATAATAATAATAATAATAATAATAATAATAATAATAATAATAATACAATGTATTTACTGTAACAAAAATTGTAGATATTAAAGATATAGAGAACTAAATCATACTTACGAAGTACTAAAAGATATTCGCTACTCTTCCAGTCTTCACTTGATCATCCACTTGAAGTCCTCAATATAGTCACTGTAACAACAACAAAAAAGAAAGAAAATATCTTAAATAAGAATCCATTTGAAGTCTGTTAACACCTAATCCATTATGTTCATCTCTTTCTTAAAATAGTGAATAATAGACTGATTTTATTCTTTAATACCTGCAACTTTTACCAATTTTGCACATTAATACTATGTACAAGATTTTAAAGCGAATTCATATACCAATTTGCTTTGAGAAAAAGACTGCTTTATAAAATGATAAAGAACCAAGATTTTAGGAAAAAGACTGATTTAGAAAAAGACTGCAAGGGGGCGGGCAGATATTACTCAGTTCCTCATACCAAATATTTCTTATCAAGTAGCTATATAACTTGGTGCATGATGATAATGATGATGACAACAGTTGAAACAAAGAGAATAAATATGGTAGCTAAGAAATGAAAGGAAACAAAACAAGAAAGTAACCTGGAGATCTCCAACAAACACCTACAGCCGATCCCCAACAAACAATAACTGATTTATGCCTGCGATATATCAGAAAATTACCATTATAAGCCTCCAAAATGTAAGAATCTTACTATCAGATAAAATCTATTATATTTAGGGCACTCCTTCCTACAAACTTAGGATCACATAAAAGCTATGATATTTAGGGCACTTCACCCTACAATTCATCATATCCATCTGTGTTCCAACACAATTCATGTGTCCATCTGAGTATGCACTTGTGTTCTTTACGGGATCATAAACATTCCATGATGAGAAGTATCATGTCCCTACTTAGAAACTACTATAAGGTGTCCATCCACTAGCCTTTTTGTACTTAAATTCCTATAAATAAAATATTCAAAACACAAACTGAGCCGCACAAAATTTAATGTTAAAGCTCTCTATACTTGAAGACATATACATAGCCATGTCCTTGTGTCATGGTTAGTAAAAATTTTTTTACAGGATTAGAAAGAGGAAGAGAGCATAGATTCATACACTGAGACTGCATAATGCTAAAACAGTATAGAATGCAAAGGGAAACTATATAGCTAAGGAGACATTGGCACAAACTGTATGAAAATTTAAATAATCCATGCATCAGAGAGTTTCAAAAAGTCAACAAAAGCCCGGTGACAATTTCTGCCTTGCCTTTTTGTACTTAAATTCCTATAAATAAAAAGTTCAAAACACAAACTGAGCCGCACAAAATGTTAATGTTAAAGCTCTCTATACTTAAAGACATATACAAAGCCATGTCCTTGTGTCATGGTTAGCAAAACAAAATACAGGATTAGAAAGAGGAAGAAAGCATAGATTCATACACTGAGACTGCATAATGCTAAAACAATATAGAATGCAAAGGGAAACTCTACAGCTAAGGAGACATTGGCACAAACTATATAAACAACTCTATAGCCCTGTGATAGAATTTTTGCCTTGTCGGTGCTAGGAAGTTGGTACAAATATAGAAAAACAAAAGCAACAAGAGAAAATAAGAAGATGATAATGATGACAGCAGTTGAAACAAAGAGAACAAATATGGTAGCTAAGAAATGAAATGAAACAAAACAAGAAAACAACCTGGAGATCTCCCACAAACACGCACAGCCGATCCCCAACAAGCACAGTCGAATCTGGTGATATAAGAAGAAGAAGAGAACAAACCCTAAATTTAGCTTCTACTATGTGGAACAATTGGACAAACCCTAGATTTAGCTACAAAATCAAATCAAAGGAGAACAATTAGACAAACCATAGATCGACTACGACTCCAAAGGAAAGAAGGCTCCCAGTTCTTGCGGTGTCTCCCAATTCTTCCAGGGGAAATAAAATATGGGAGGAGCAAAATGGGGGCCGGTCCCTAAAACACCAACAGCCGATCCCTACTTTTTGGGGGAAAATAAACTTACGGAGGGAATAAAAACTTAAGGGGGAAATAAACTTAAGGGGGGAATAAAAACTTAAGAGGGAAAATAAACTTAAGGGGGAAAATAAAAACTTAAAGGGGGAAGCAGCTAGCCGATCCTAATTTTTAAGGGGACAATTACAACATGCATAGATATAGGCCGTAAATGAGTGGTCAAACACAACGCACAAAAATGCATGTCGTAAATGAGTGTTCAATTACAACACGCAACAATGCATGTCGTAAATGAGTGTCTAATTACAACACGCAAAAATGCATGCTATAAATGAGTGTTCAATTACAACACACAAAAATGTATGTCGTAAATAAGTGTTCAATTACAACACGCAAAAATGCATGCCGTAATTGAGTCTTCAATTACGGCGTGCATATCAAACACGCCGTAAAAAGGCAAAAAACAACTCTATTACGGCATGCATATTTGCATGCCGTAAATGAGTATCATTTACAACGCACAGCAACTGTATGTCGTAAATTGTGCGTCGTAAATGCTACATTTTCTTGTAGTGATGTCCGTGATGAAGTTGCTCCACCCAGGTGGGAGCTTGGCGACAATACCCCCGACGATAAAAGCATCGATCAAGGGCATGCAGTCATCCGTCAGCTTCTGACGTAACTTAAGGAACTCCTTGACTTGAGGCAATATGGTTTTGTTTTCCTCAAACTGCATCCTCCATATCTTTTCGGTTATGTGGATCTTGTTTCTGTTCTCATCTGCCTTATAGAGATTCTCTACAGACTCCCAGACGTCCTTTGCATTGACCGTCTTGCTATATGACTCCGCTAGAGAGTCCTCCATCGAGTTCTGGATCAACAACTTGCAGAGGTTATTATCCCATCTCCACTTCGACTGCAAAGACGTGGCTTCAGCAATCCTTCGAGCATTTTTACCCTTTAAAATCAAAGCCTCAAGGTCTGTCAACACATAGTCGACGCTCATGAGTTGAAGATTAAGGATGACCTTTCTCTTCCAGACGTTCAAATGCTCCCTGTCAAACTTCTCAAGTTTAAAACTTGTATTGAGAAGTTGTGCATGGTTGTTCTCTATCAGATATGAATCTTGTTTTGAGATTATTATTCCCGAAATAGATCTTTTGATGGAAAATAGAAATATCGAACTATTATTTCCAGAGAGACAAAAAATTATTTCTCCTAAGAGAGAGATGAATACTCGTTCTCAACTGAAGTTGATGCAATGAGATGAATGATCGCTCTCAACTGGAGTTGATGCAACGATATGAATAATCGCTCTCAATCGAAGTTGATGCAATGACTTTGCTGGGTTGATAAAGATCACCGTTGCTCAAAGTAAGATTTGCCCGATTGCGAACTGCTTCCAGGAACCAGCAAGTTCGAAAGAACTTCTGGAACGCTTGCTGTCACCTCCTTTACGAACTCGAAGAACTCCTTAGGACTTCAATGGCGGTAGTAGCACTTCTCTCTTCGTCTTTTTATTTTAGAGCAAGTCTTCAATGAAGGCACGAAGAGAGTATTTATAGAGAAGGGACGAAACCCTAATCCTATTCCTGGCCGTAACTGATTGCGAAAAGATAGGAGCGAATAATGGAAAGATTTGAATGAATTAAATTCAAATCCCATAACAATGGATCTGTTCAATTAACTCAATCTTTCCATAATCGTTCAAATCTTCTAATCAGCCACATCATACTTCACCTGCACCCCATAGCCACTCAGCCCATCAACCGAAGCCCGCAGCAGCCCAGTGCCACAGCCCCATGGCACCGGTGCACCTGCACTGTACCTGTGCTACGACTTGCATAGAGAAGAGGGCATCAACTACGCACAATGCATCGATTCTGACGTGCTAAGTGCAAAGTACGCCAACAAAATGCCACTTTACGCCCTTGATCCCGAGTCCGAGTCGCTAAGCCCCTTCGGGACGTAGCTCCATAAGAGAATTATTCCATGAGCATGACAAAAAGCATTAATGCTTCTTTGTTGGTTTAGCCTTCTTTCCACTAGAAAAATGCCCCCACATGGAACCCATGTGCCTCTCCACACTTCATGTGATCTCTCAACACAAGCAAAGCTTTATATAGAGATACCATCCATTTGGTTTTTCCAATGTGAGACTATCATTCTAGTTTCTAAAGCAAAACACCAACAACAACAAGCAAAAATACCAAAAATGTGCAGCTTCTGCAAACATCAATTTTGACCTTTTCTTCAACTTCCTCTTCCTCCATCTTCCTCTCTCCACCCCCTCCCACACCCCCACCTCCTGACCGCCACCTCCTCTCTCTCTCCCCACGCAAGTTCTGAACTCATGAGGACCCGAGACAAAGTTCCGAGATAGGACCCCATACATAATGCAAAAAAAAACCTAAAATATAAGTATATATATAAAAAAATATTGCCACCCAAATTTGAACCATGGACCTATAATGTGTAAGTCTAACATGATAACCACTGCATCAAATCTCTTTTGTTAAAGGTGGTCCATAGTATATTATAGTTCTATGCTAGATACGTTCATGTTAGTGCCCATTTAGTCATTTCGCTCTCCTCTCATGCTAATTGTTATCAATTAAATTCTCTCTTCGTTCTCATCTCAGAGCAAGGTTGTCATCTCTCCAGTCCTATCTCGGTAGCAAAACATCGTAGTTTACAAAACGTCATAGTTTATATTTAGTCTCTCCTTCTCTGTTCACTACCCATACGATCCCATATAAATACATAAGTCTTTACATCAACTTTCCTAATTAATGGCCCATTAAATCAAACATCCATATTAATCAAGAGGCCTAACTTTTACAAGTTTTCTCCTCAGCCATTAATGCATGTCCTGAATCAGATTTTGTTCCTTTTTTGTATATTCTACTACGCCAAAATAAGCATTTTTGGCCAGATTAAAACCGTCGTAAATTACGTTTAACAACAGTTTTGATTCGTCAGAGCGTCCATCAAAAATAGCGTGTCCCAAAATTTATACGACATTTTTGGATTGTCATTTTATAGCTGAATAAAATGACAGGTATTGTCCGTCGAATAAAAACGATGGACTAAAACTGTCCAATAAACTGTGAATTAGCCGGCTACCATTTTTTTCTTTTCAACAGTTAAGGTCTATCGTTTCTCTGGAAACATAATTCAAAAAGATCAATTCATCCATATCAAAGCTATTTAAACATTTTTATCCTCTATATAAAACTGAATACATTTGAAAATAAAATTTCATATAAACATCAACAATGAATGAAACTCAATCAAAATTGTATTAACTAATAAATGTATCGAGTTTACATAGCAATTCATCCATCAAAAAGAAAGTATATTGGAATGTTGCCAACTCACAATAACTTAGTTCACAAATTGAATTGAACTGCAGTACAATCTCATGAACAAAAAAAATAGAATGCTACTGCTAGCTTACAATTTGCAATACACCAAAGAGAATTTCAAAACCTTACAAACTGGACTGATTATTTTGGCCAATTAATTATTTTCCCAACCGTAATATCATCAAACTTTCTATCTATGTCGAACAATATCTCATTGCCATCAAAATTTTCATCGACAATGATATTATAAGTTTCATCATTCGGCGATGCATCTATATTCACATGTCAAATAGCAATGGCTTTTTCTCTAAAATTCTTGAAAAGACAGATCTTTATGGGCAAAGTAGACTGACAATGTCCCTATATACAAACATATAAAAAAACACAAGTATAGAACCACAAGTCATAGAAGTTAAAGATTGCCGAGTGATTCAACTTTTATGTAGTTCAACTGACAAAATAATCAAAAAATCTAGGAAGAATATAAAGAAAGATAATGATAGGTGAGCCAACTCCAGAGATGGATGATGATCAACAATCTACCAATGTGACTTTAAAATATATATACAATATATTTATCAAATTATATAAAGTATTCTTTCATAAGAATATAGTAATGTTATATATATATATATATATATATATATATATATATATATATATATATATATATATATATATATATATATACTCTCAATACTATCGGGTTCAGCCTAGCATCCGCGTGCACATGCTGCACGGATCGTCATCCTGAAACGGTGGACCACATCTTCTGTCAGGGCGACCTTCCGGTCAAGGTCTGGAGCGCAATTTCCCACCTCTGCAGAATGAACCCAGGAGGCGGGTGCTTCATCGACCTCGTTGCGGCATGGGGTTCTGCGTCCCACAGCCACCAGATCATTGCAGCAGCTGCTACGTGGGTTCTATGGAAGAACCGCAACAAGGCTCGATTTGAAGGCCATCAGTACAACGTCGACCAGCTGATTGGGGAGACCATCAGGCAATATAGCAAGCGGAGGTCCCTCTGTCACCACGGCCAGACGGTTTTTTGGAACTCCCTCCTAACCAAGGATTAGACTCTGGATTCCTTTTCTCCCCTCCTTTTGTTAGTATACGTGTATAGGCTTCGACATTTTACGCCTTCTGGTATACTTGTACAGCTATGACTTTCTTTTCATGGAATAAAATGGAGAGTGTTTAGCAAAAAAATAAAAATAAAAATAAATTAAAAATTAAAAATTAATATATACATACATATATATATATATATATATATATATATATATATATATATATATATATTGTCACGACCCGCACCCTTATGAGGGACACGAGCACGTGGGTACGTCCAGCCTACACCGTAGTATCGGCAGTAGAACGCTGTATATAACGTCTGTAAATACTACGACTAACAATATAAAGGTACCTGTACAGTATATATACTCTGAATGGAGGTGACATATCAATACAGTCTCAATCACAGGATGAAACTAAGATAGATAGTACAGAAGGAAAATATATGATAGATGAAAAGAAAATACGTCCAAGATCCAACACAAGCCCAGATATATACACAATATCGCAGTGTCTCAAAATATAATATAGAAAGCTACAGTCTGATAGTACTAGCTGGATCGCAGTCCAGGCAACCCAACTAAGCTACACTACTCCGAGAGTACAAAATCTAGTGGCTCTACTATCAGGCCACGGTCCTGGACTACTCCATCTAGCTCGAGCCCATAATAGGTCGAGCAGTCCGACTCAGAATCATCTGTAATATATCATAACGGTATCCTGTCAGGAAAATGAGCAAGTACAAGCACTAACAGCAGTTCCATGTGAATTGACAAATTTTATAAGAAACAGTATAATGAACTACAAGACAAAGATATAGGAAGACTTGGGAACCGTTCGGAAGCTGAGTTACAACCCATAAACCAAACAAGGACCGGGGTTGTAACTCTTCTCCCGAGCAGAACTTGGTCTCCAATCAAGGTACAATATAAAGGCATGTAGAACATGTGAGTAACTGAATATCATAGCATGGTAAGAAAGCACTGAATGTAGAACTGTGCATGATATATGATACGATAAAGTAAATATAAAATGTGCCTTGAATTATTAGAGTGTTATGTGATTGGCTTGGGATAAGTGACAGGACAAGCTATCCACTTGGCCCGACAATCCGCGGTGACCTCAACGGAAAGTCATGCCAGCCAACCTGGATAACGAGCATAAGGTAAATAGGATCTCGCTACACCCTACGTGAGGGAAGAGTGGTGCAAGTACAAGAATAGTGACAGGGTGGCTTGGATCACATAGCCCCTAATAATTCCCTATCCCCGAATAGTACAATGGATCTAGACATGACACGTCATGGCACGTGATTCCATAAGAGGGTTGCAAGTCCCCTTAGAAATTGGTATCTATACAAGTACAGGGAACAAGGCAGGAAATGTACCAATATACCCAGAAATCTAGGAACAACATCTCATGTCATGATCCAACATATACTAGTCCATGAACTATCGTGACTGGGAATCAATTAAGACACTACGAATGAATCGGATATAGCAGATATCAAGACAATGAAAACTATCAGTGAATGTACTCGCCTGCTGTCCTGAGCTATAGGGTATATCAATACTCAGAGTGGTAATCAGAAACCTAAAGATGAGATATTTCATGCTAATTTAGATTTAACAAAGTTATGAATGATTTATAATGAATGATATAAAATCTAGGTCAAACTAGGTCTCACTGAGTCACACTAAGTCCTATCAAGTCAACTAGGTCAAACTAGGTCTCACTGAGTCACACTAAGTCCTGTCAAGTCAATCTAGGTCAAATTAAGTCATATCAAGTCAATCTAAGTCAGACTAAGTCAACCCTAGTTCATACCAGTTATAGCAAGTCAAAACAAGTTGAAGCAAGTCAAACGGGGTCAAGAGTTGACTTACAGTTAACTTTTAGTCAACTGGTAAACCCTGGTCAACTCTAGGTCAACCCTAGGTCAAACTGGTCAAACGTTGACCAACAGTTAACTTTTGGTCAACTGGTCAACTCTGGTTTGAATTTGGTCAAATTTAGACAAAGTATTGACTCATCGTTGACTTTTGGGTAAAAAGTCAACTCTGGGTCAACCGAGCCAAAATTGGTTCAAAAATGATATTTGTAGGGTGTACCTAACAAGTCACCTAAGTTTCAAGTCAATCCGAATACCCGGATCCCGTATTTTGAATTTACCCGATTACCCTTTATATAAACATACCCTTAAACCACTCTAACATTGAAGCCAAGTGGCTTTCCCTTAGGAGTTTCACTCTGGGCTTCCTAGGGTAGTTGGATACTAGCCTATACAATCATTACCTACCAAGTTCTCTAGGTAGGGTGGACATCCAGTCCATCTTACGGTCCATGTTGGTCGTTTATCCGTTATCTCGAGTATCTCAAGATACTCAATGGTATCGTGCGATACCATCCTCCTAATCCCACACGAAGCCCCGACTTCAACCTAGGAGCCTATCCGCAAACTCTATTTTATACTAACTAAGTCCCCTCCAAGTTTGGACGCGTTTCGACGCTCCTATCTCAAAATCACCCTCTCACTAAAATCTAACTCAACCATTCACTCACTCACTCAATCTCATTTTTCACACCCACTTAGGACTAGTTTTAGGGGCTAGTTTAGTGGGTTTTATAGGCGTATATATAGCTATATATAGGGGTATATATATGTATACATATAGGTATATATACGTAGGCCTATGGGGGATCAAATGGGGGTCAAATGGGAGGTAAATAGCAGCTACTGCTACTGTTATTGTTGTTGTTACTGTTGCTACTGCTGCTGCAAATGCAGCTGCTGTATTGGAGGGGGGGGGGCAGCAGCCCCTTGGCCCCCCTAGCTGCTGCTGCTATTGCACTTCTTCTTCCCCTCTTCTCCCCTCTCTTTCCCTTCTATTCTCCTCTCTAATTCTCTTCTATTCTTCTCTAAAACTCTTCTCTAATCTCTCTAAAACTCTCATATATATATATATATATATCACTCACACACATTCATATCTACAAATATATATAGATACACACACTCCCACACATGGGCACATATATATATACATGAACACACACACACATATATATATATAGACACTCACACACACACACACACACACACACACACACACACACATATATATATATATATATATATATTTTATATATATATATATATATATATATATATATATATATATATATATATATATATATATATATATATATATATATATATATATATGAACACACACACATATATATATGAACACACTCACACACACACACTAAATATGAATATTACACTCCACATAACACTAATACAAATGAATTAAAGTGCCTAACCCACTTAGATGCAAATCAAATTATTCTAGAAGTGTCCAAATTTGGGGAAAAACTCAAGGACACAATCACAAACACAAACTTCTCCTAGGACACTCCAAACGGACTCAACTTGACACGAAGAGGGACACAACCTTGGGGATAAATCCTACGGGGTTCAAACAAGTTTACATGATGAAAATAATGGAAAGAGAATAGGTTGTACCTATCGGGAGATGGATTCCCGATTCAAAAGTCCTCCGACACGGCTCCGACACAATAAATTGTTTAGGACACACCCTTGCACTTCTTGCTCCCAAAAGCTTGGAGAAGCTTCATTTGGGGTAGAGGAAGAGTTGGATGGAAGAAAAATAGGAAGAAGAGATTTATTTTGAGATAAAATCTAAGGAAATCCTATTCTTTACTTGGGAAGAAGGCTTGGAGAAGAAGAAGATGGTAAAATTTAAAGTGGGAAGAAGGAAATGGGGAGAGGGGTGGCCGGCCATAAAGCAAGGGTTGGGGCTTTGCTAATTACAAGTTTGCCCCTCCCTTTGCTTCCAAGCTAAGTTAACTTCCTAATTTAGTTTTGGGGGTTAGTTTAGACTAAATAAAAATCATAATTAAGCCTAAACACTCATGTGGTACTAGGCCAAACTCTTAGACCTAAATGTTAAGTTTGGTGGGCCATGGCTAATCAATGTGTTAAACACAACTCAAGTCGAAATTCCCCGGAGTCCCGAATTAAGTCGGAATGCGATAAAATTCGAACCCGACTCCTATAATCATTAAATATTAATATTCATGAAATAAAATTCTAAAAAAATATTCTAAAATAGAAAATTACCATTTTACCCCTATCTTGGAAAAGTGAGGGTGACAAGTCGATCAACCTTAAAAAAATTTGTCCTCGAAATTGAAGACAACAAACACAAGAAATCACAAACAGAAAATAAAGGAAATGGATTTATACCTCAGGGCACGAAAAGATAAGAGAAACGCTCTCGCATGACATCCTCCCTCTCCCAGGTAGACTCACCTGGAGAGTGATGTCTCCATGCAACCCGAACCAAGGGTATGACCTGGTTCCGGAGCACCTTCTCCCTGCGATCCAGAATCTCCACTGGCTGTTCTGGATAGCTGAGAGTAGGTCCCACTTGTATCGCTGAATGGTCCAATACATGGCTAGGATCTGCCACGTACCGTCTCAGCTGAGATACATGAAACACGTTATGCACTCCCTCGAGCCTAGGCGGCAAATCTAGTCGGTAGGCTACTGCACCGATCCTCTCTAAGATGGTGAAGGGTCCGATGTAGCGCGGACTGAGCTTCCCACCGCCGCCAAAGCAAATTGTGCCACGTGTCGGGGATATCCTCAAAAACACCATGTCACAAACCTAGACATAAGACAAAACTCAGCATATAACTAATAACAATCAAAAACAAATACGACAGAAAACTGAAACTAACCTCGAACTCTAACGGTCTCCGGTGACTATCGGCCCAATGCCGCTGCCTATCCTGAGCTACCCGAAGTCTGTCTCTAATCAACCTGACCTTCTCGGCCCCATCCACAACCATCTCCGGCCCAAGAAGCGCCCTCTCGCCGACATCGTCCCAAGACAAAGGAGTACGACATCTCCGTCTATATAGAGCCTCAAATGGCGACATCTCTATACTGTCCTGGTAGCTGTTGTTGTAAGCAAACTCTACCAGGTGAAGATGGTCCTCCCAAGAACCCCCTAGATCAAGCACACATATGCGAAGCATATCCTCCAAAGTCTAGATAGTCCTCTCCGACTGCCCGTCTGTCTAAGGATGATAAGCGGTACTAAACTTGAGCGAGGTGCCCAAGCTAGCCTGCAAACTCCTCCAGAAGTAGGAAGTGAATCGACTATCCAGGTCTGAAACTATGCTCACCGGAACCCCATACAATCTCACGATCTGACGAATATACAGCTCTGCCAGCCTCTCCGTAGACAAACCCACTTTAAAAGGCAAAAAGTGGGCCGATTTGGTCAATCTATCAATGATGACCCACACGGCGTCTTTCTTTCCTAGCGATCGTGGAAGTCCAGATACAAAGTCCATGGTGATGTGCTCCCACTTCCACTCGGGAATGGGTAGCGACTGTAGCAATCCACCTGGTCTCTATCTCTCGGCCTTCACCTGCTGACACACAAGACAACGAGATACAAACTGAGCTACCTCGCGCTACATGCCATACCACCACACATGCTCTCTCAGGTCCCTATACATCTTGTTGGCTCCAGGATGCATAGAATACTGAGAGCGATGCGCCTCCTAAAGAACCTCCTCCCGAAGCTCTCCACGCAAAACGCACAGCCTATTACCGTGCCGCAACGACCCATCTTCAGCTATAGAGAAATCGTCGAGCAAACCCGTCCGCACCTGCTCCCTGATACTCCTCAGGACAACATCATCATACTGCGCTGACCTGACTCTATCCATCAGCTCAGACTGAATCTGCAAACCCCATATCTGGATCTCCACGCCCGGAATGATGACCTCGATACCCAAACTATCCAGGTCGGCCAAAAGATGACGATCTGTCGTCAAGAACATAGCTACTAGATACCTGCTCAAGGCATCTGCAACTATGTTGGCCTTCCTCGGATGTTACTGCAGTGATATATCGAAGTCCTTCATCAGCTCTAACCACCGCCTCTGCCGCATGTTCAGCTCCTTCTGAGTAAATACGTACTTCAAGCTCTTGTGATCTGTGAAGATCTCAACTCGCTCTCCGTACAGGTAATGCTTTTATAACTTCAAAGCAAAAATAACCACGGCCAACTCCAGATCATGAGTAGGACAGTTCTTCTCATGAGGAGGTAACTGCCTGGATGCATAGGCAATCACCTTTCCATGCTGCTGAAGAACACAACCCAAGCCCTTCCCTGAAGCATCGCTGTAGATCGAGAACCCACCTGACCCAGATGGCAAAGTCAAGATCGGAGCTGAAGTCAACTCCTCTTCAGCTCATCGAATGCAGCCTGTCACTCATCAGTCCAGACGAACTCCACGTCCTTTCTGGTGAGTCTAGTCATCGGCTCTGTAATCCGTGAGAAGTCCTGGACGAAGTTACGATAATAGCCAACCAAACCCAGAAAGCTCCGAACCTCGGCAACTGAACTGGGCGTAGACCAAGACTCAACTGCCGAAATCTTCCTCTAGTCCACTGAGATCCCGTGCTGGGTCACAACATGACCTAAGAACTCGACCTGGTCCAAGAAGAACTCGCACTTTGAAAGCTTTCCGTAGAGTTGCTCCCTCCTTAGAGTCTCTAACACAACTCTCAAGTGCTCCTCATGCTCCTCCTGCGTCTTCGAATAGATCAAGATATCTTCTATGAAGACCACCACGAACTTGTCAAGGTACTGATGGAATACCTTGTTCATCAAGTTCATGAACACCATGGGAGCATTGGTCAACCCAAATGGTATCACTGTAAACTCGTACTGGCCGTACCGAGTCCAAAATGCCATCTTGGGAATGTCATCCCGCCTCACCTTCAGCTGGTGATACCCGGACCTCAAGTCTATCTTTGAAAATACCTTTGCCCCATTCAGCTGATCGAACAAGTCATCGATCCTCGGCAAAGGGTATCTATTCTTGATAGTGAGGTTGTTGAGCGCCCGGTAATCAATACACATACGGGACGTATCGTCCTTCTTCGGCACAAACAGGACTGGCGCTCCCCAGGACGAAGAACTGGATCTGATAAATCCCTTGTCCTGCAGCTCGTCGACTTGCTTTTTCAGCTCTATCAACTCGCTGTTGTTGACCCTATAGACGTGCTATGAAATAGGCTTGGTGCCCGGCACCAAGTCTATAGAGAACTCTATGTCCCTGTCTGGCGGCGTCTCCGGTAACTCCTCGGAAAAGACATCCGAGAACTCAGCTATCAACGGATGTGGCAAATCTTGCCCCGCCAACAAAGCTCTACAGAATCCAACCTCCGGCTCCGCTGCTCCTCGAGCAAACTCGATCTCTGGCTCTCCCGGCGGCCTAAAAAGAACTCTTCCTCCTCTACAATCAATACTAGCATGGTGCATGCTCAACCAATCCATACCGAGTACCATATCGTACCTCGGTCGGGGCATTACGAGCAGACACGCACTCAAGTCCCGGCCTCTCAGGGTGACTCTCCGCCCCTTGCAAATATTATTAACCAGGATAATACCTCCCTTGGTCGTAATCTTGTAAGTCATACCCATATATTCAGCAATAATATTGTGTCTCAGAGCAAAGGAAATAGACACAAAACTATGAGTGGCACCAGAATCAAACAAGGCAAAAGCATGAAAAGAATCAAGAAGAACATGACCTGCTACAACATCTCCTACTGGCTCTACCTCCTCCTCTGTTGTCAAGGCGAACACCCTGCCCGCAGGTGCTCCCTTCTGGTGCTGTACAAAGCGCTGCTGCTGGGTCTGAAGTGGAGGACCTCTCTGCTGAACTGCTGGTCCTCTAGCCTGCTGTACCCTGTCCGGGCCTCCTCGGACTCCACGAAAGCGGCAATCCTTCAGCTGGTGATCGGGCGCCCCATAGTATAGACAGACGCCCAACCTCTTCCTACAGGCCTCCCTGGTGTGCCCCGACTTTCCGCAGAAGTTGCACGGAGTAGCCGGTCTCTGGCCCTGTCCCTGGTGCTGCTGGACACGCGCTGGTGCCTGCTAAATCTGTAACAGAGACTGCTACTGCTGAAATGGCCTCTACTAATGATAAAAGTGGGGGCGCTTGGTCGGTCCCGTACTGGAACTTGCCCCCATAGTATCACCGCTCCTCTTCGGCTTGAGGCCGAAGTCCTTCTCTGAAATCTGTGTGTCCATCAATATCTGATCGAACGTCGCGTCATGGCGACCCGAGGTGCGGGTGTGCACTGCATGAATAAGTCCCCTACGGAACTTACGAGCCTTCTGTCCCTCATCCTGGATCAGATTGGGAGCAAACCTGCTAAGGCGGAAGAACTCTGCTGCATACTCGTCCACCGACGAGTTCCCCTGCACTAGACCCACGAACAGGCCCTCAAATGCTGTAAGAGCCACGTCCGAAAAGAACTTCTCCTTGAAGAGCCTCCAAAAGTTCTTCCATGTCAGCCCTCTCACCGACGAACGAGGATCCGTACGGTACCATGTCAGTACGATGTCGAAGAATCGACTGGCTGCGGCTGAAACCCAAAGTCCTCTAGGAAGCTCTGCCAGCTCCATGCTCCGCTGTACATCCTCTAGCCAATCGTCTGCATAAAGGATGCCCTCCTTGCCCGTAAAGTCCCTGGAGCTCATCTTCCTAAAGTCTAATACTGTCCCTCGCCTGGACTGCTGCTGGTACGGCTGCTGGCCAGTAGGACCCTACATCGTACCCGGTGCCACTCTCTCCACGGCTGCTAGTGCAAGCTGATGCGAGTTTTCCATGCTCTGCCTCAGCATCTCAATCTGACGGTATGACGCCTCTGTTTGGCACTGCGATGCCTCTGCCTGGGCTCGCTGTGTCTCCATCATCTGGTGAAGGAGAAGAAACATATGATGTGTATCCGTCGGTATCGAAGGTGGTGGTGGTAGCATCTCCAGAACGACGACCGAAACCCTCTGGAGTGGAGGTGGTAGACCTCCCTGCGCAACTGTCATGGCCTCCGGGATAGTGGAAACACTGGGGACAGTCTTCTGAACCTCCTTCTCAGCCTGGTCAGATCTCTCGAGCAAGCTACTCGATCCAGTGGCCTGCGGGTACGTTTTTGTCATCCTGGAGACGAATTGAAACAAGAGATCAATATGGCACATGAGAAGATATTATCAAAGAAGGACAGTTAATTTAATACAAGGAGAGTAATCATGATAATCAAAAGATCGAAAATTTTTCCTACGTGTGATTGAGAAACTCCTATCATATCCTAGGTCCTACGTCCTAATTGCAGGCTCGTAATTAGTACTCTAAGTCGAGCACCATTACGAGATCACACTAATTACTACACAGACCTGCATGGGCCACCACAAAAATGTGTCACGACCCGCACCCTTATGAGGGGCACGAGCACGTGGGTACGTCCAGCCTATGCAGTATTATCGGCAGTAGAACGCTGTATATAACGTCTGTAAATACTACGACTAACAATATAAAGGTACCTGTACAGTATATACACTCCGAATGGAGGTGACATATCAATACAGTCTCAATCACAGGATGAAACTAAGATAGATAGCACAGAAGGAAAATATATGATAGATGAAAAAGAAATAAGTCCAAGATCCAACACAAGCCCAGATATATACACAACATCGCAAGGTCTCAAAATATAATATAAAAAGCTACAGTCTGATAGTACTTGCTGGATCGCAGTCCAGGCAACCCAACTAAGCTACACTACTCTGGGAGTATAAAATCTAGTGGCTCTACTATCAGGCCACGGTCCTGGACTACTCCATCTAGCTCGAGCCCATAATAGGTCGAGCAGTCCGACTCAGAATTATCTGTAATATATCATAACGATATCCTGTCAGGAAAATGAGCAAGTACAAGTACTAACAGCAGTTCTATGTGAATTGATAAATTCTATAAGAGAAAGTATAATGAACTACAAGATAAAGATATAGGAAGACTTGGGAACTGTTCGGAAGCTGAGTTACAACCCTTAAACCAAACAAGCACCACGGTTGTAACTCTTCTCCCGAGCAGAACTTGGTCTCCAATCAAGGTACAATATAAAGACATGTAGAACATGTGAGTAACTGAATATCATAGCATGGTGAGAAAGCACTGAATATAGAACAGAGCAGGATATATGATAAGATAAAGTAAATATAAAATGTGCCTTGAATTATTAGAGCGTTATGTGATCATCTTGGGATAAGTGACAAGACAGGCTATCCACTTGGCTCGACAATCCGCGGTGACCTCAACGAAAAGTCATGCCGGCCAACCTGGATAACGAGCACAAGGTAAATAGGATCTCGCTACACCCTACGTGAGAGGAGAGTGGCACGAGCACAAAAATAATGACAGGGTGGCTTGGATCATATAGCCCCTAATAATTCTCCATCCCCGAATAGTACAATAGATCTGGACATGACACGTCATGGCACGTGATTCCATAAGAGGGTAGCAAGTCCCCTTAGAAATCAGTATCTATACAAGTACAGGGAACAAGACAGGAAATGTACCAATATACCCAGAAATCTAGGAACAACATCTCATGTCATGATCCAACGTATACTAGTCCGTGAACTATCGTGACTGGAATCAAGTAAGACACTACGACTGAATCGGATATAGCAGATATCAAGACAATAAAAACTATCAGTGAATGTACTCGCCTGCTATCCTGAGCTGTAGGGTATATCAATGCTCAGAGTGGTAATCAGAAACCTAAAGATAAGATATTTCATGTTAATTTAGGTTTAATAAAGTTATGAATGATTTATAATGAATGATATGAAATCTAGGTCAAACTAGGTCTCACTGAGTCACACTAAGTCTTGTGAAGTCTATCTAGGTCAAATTAAGTCATATCAAGTCAATCTAAGTCAGACTAAGTCAACCCTAGGTCATACCAGTCATAGCAAGTCAAAACAAGTCGAAAAAAGTCAAACGGGGTCAAGAGTTGACTTACAGTTGACTTTTTGTCAACTGGTCAACCCTGGTCAACTTTAGGTCAACCCTAGGTCAAACTGGTCAAACGTTGACCAATAGTTGACTTTTGGTCAACTAGTCAAATCTGGTTTGGATTTGGTCAAATTTAGACAAAGTGTTGACTCATCGTTGACTTTTGGATAAAAAGTCAACTCTGGATCAACCGAGCCAAAATTGGTTCAAAAATAACATTTGTAGGGTGTACCAAACAAGTCACCTAAGTTTTAAGTCAATCCGAATACCCGGATCCTGTATTTTGAATTTATCCAATTATCCTTTATATAAACATACCCTTAAACCACTCTAACATTGAAGCCAAGTGGCTTTCCCTTAGGAGTTTCACTCCGGGCTTCCTAGGGTAGTTGGATACTAGCCTATACAATCATTACCTACCAAGTTCTCTAGGTAGGGTGGACATCCAGTCCATCTTATGGTCCATGTTGGTCGTTTACCCGTTATCTTGATTATCTCAAGATACTCAATGGTATCGTGCGATACCATCCTCCTAATCCCACACGAAGTCCCGACTTCAACCTAGGAGCCTACCCGCAAACTCTATTTTATACTGACTAAGTCCCGTCCAAGTTTGGACGCGTTCCGACGCTCCTATCTCAAAATCACCCTCTCACTAAAATCTAACTCAACCATTCACTCACTCACTCAATCTCATTTTTCACTCCCACTTAGGACTAGTTTTAGGGGCTAGTTTAGTAGGTTTTATAGGCTTATATATAGCTATATATAGGGGTATATATATGTATACATATAGGTATATATACGTAGGTCTATGGGGGATCAAATGGGGGTCAAATAGGGGGTAAATAGCTGCTACTGCTGCTGTTATTGTTGCTGTTACTGTTGCTACTGCTGCTGCAAATGCAGCTGCTGTTGCTGCTGTGTTGGGGGGGGGGGGGGGCAGCAGCCCCTTGGCCCCCCTAGCTGCTGATGCTATTGCACTTCTTCTTCCCCGCTTCTCCCCTCTCTTTCGCTTCTATTCTCCTCTCTAATTCTCTTCTATTCTTCTCTAAAACTCGTCTCTAATCTCTCTAAAACTCTCATATATATATATATATATATATATATATATATATATATATATATATATATATATATATATATATATATATATATATCACTCTCACACATTCATATCTACACATTCATATACAATATATATAGATACACACACTCCCACACATAGACACACACACACACACACATATATATATATATATATATATATATATATATATATATATATATATATATATATATATATATATATATATAGACACTCACACACACACACACACACACACACACACACATATATATATATATATATATATATATATATATATATATATATATATATATATATATATATATATATATGAACACACACACATATATATATGAACACACTCACACACACACTAAATATGAATATTACACTCCACATAACACTAATACAAATGAATTAAAGTGCCTAACCCACTTAGATGCAAATCTAATTATTCTAGAAGTGTCCAAATTTGGGGAAAAACTCAAGGACACAATCACAAACCCAAACTTCTCCTAGGACACTCCAAACGGGCTCAAACTTGACACGAAGAGGGACACAACCTTGTGGATAAATCCTACGGGGTTCAAACTAGTTTACATGATGAAAATAATGGAAAGAGAATAGGTTGTACCTATCGGAAGATAGATTCCCGATTCAAAAGTCCTCCGACACGGCTCCGACACAATGAATTGTTTAGGACACACCTTTGCACTTCTTGCTCCCAAAAGCTTGGAGAAGCTTCACTTGGGGTAGAGGAAGAGTTGGATGGAAGAAAAATAGGAAGAAGAGATTTATTTTGAGATGAAATCTAAGGAAATCCTATTCTTTACTTGGGAAGAAGGCTTGGAGAAGAAGAAGATGGTGAAATTTAAAGTGGGAAGAAGGAAATGGGGAGAGGGGTGGCCGACCATAAAGCAAGGGTTGGGGCCTTGCTAATTACAAGTTTGCCCCTCCCTTTGCTTCCAAGCTAAGTTAACTTCCTAATTTGGTCTTGGGGTTTAGTTTAGACTAAATAAAAATCATAATTACGCCTAAACACTCATGTGGGACTAGGCCAAACTCTTAGACCTAAATGTTAAGTTTGGTGGGCCATGGCTAATCAATGTGTTAAACACAACTCAAGTCGAAATTCTCCGGAGTCCCGAATTAAGTCAGAATGCGATGAAATTCGAACCCGACTCCTATAATCATTAAATATTAATATTCATGAAATAAAATTCTCAAAAAATATTCTAAATATATATATAGTAATGTTATATATATATATATATATATATATATATATATATATATATATATATATATATAGTAATGTTATATAGTAATGTTATATATAAAATATATATACATATAGTAATGTTATATATAAATATATATATATATATATATATATATATATATATATATATATATATATATATATATATATATATATATATATATATTTTATATATAACATTACTATATATATATATATATATATATATATATATAGATATATATATATATATATATATATATATATATATATATTTTTATATATATTATATATATATATATATATATATATATATATATATATATATATATATTAAAAAAAAAAATATATATATATATATTATATATATTAATATATATATATATATATATATATATATATATATATATATATATATATATATATATATATATTGAAGAACGGGTACTTTTATTGATATAAAGAATAATACAGGAAACTCATATCTACTTCAACTCAACTTCTATCTACCAACAGCCATGATATTGTAGTCACTCTCTATATTGTGAATAATTCCATTCACTGACATATACTTGCCCTCAAACACACGCCTATTTCTCTCCCACCAAATGTGCCAGACAGCCGATAAAAGTTTGACTCTTGCTTTGTTATAACTACTAAGACCCTGGCCTTTCAATTGCAGCATTTCCTCCATCACACATTGGAGGCCTTCATTTGTCGATCCCGATAATCCCAGGCTGTTCATACAACGGCCCCATATCAGCGCTGATACTGGACACTGAAAAAACAAGTGATTTCGAGTTTCTTCTCCTCCCTCACACAGAGCACAAATCGACGATGTAATCTGAATACCGAATCGCACCATTCTTTGGTGGGTAAGAAGTCTGTCCCGAACTGCTTTGTACAGACATAGCTGCATCTTTGCTGCCACCTTGTTGACCCAAACAATTTCTGCCCATGTCACTATCGGATAGTGCTTACGAAGCCTCTCGAAAATGTTCCGGAATGAGAATCTTTCATCCGCCGACCCATCCCAAGTCCAGCGGTCAACCCCCCCTCCGAGAGAATGGCCAACTGCTTTATCTCCTCGGCATGCCACTTCCCAACTTGTTGAAGCTCTGGCGCCCACCTTCCTTCTCGGATCAGCACATCCACCGTCTCGTTCCGCCCGCATAACTCAAACGTTGGCCAGCCCCAACGATCTACCATACTTTGGTGGCCCAACCATGGGTCCAACCAAAGGTTAGTTAGCTTGCCATCGTGAATTTCTCGACTCAGAAGTTGTTTACCATATCATAAGCCTTCCGTATATCCAGTTTAATACAGCTCTTTTTGCCCCTTGCTTTGTTAAACTCCCTTACCAACTCCTGTGCTAATAAACAGTTCTCCGAGATAAGTCTCCCTTTGATAAATGTCGACTGATTTTCCGAAATTAATTCCTGCATAATAGCCTGCATCCTGGAACACATAAGGTGAGATATAATTTTATAAACAAAATTACAACAAGCTATCGGTCTAAAATCGCTCAGCTCATTAGCACCCTCTGTCTTCGGAATAAGAGACAAGAATGTATGATTCATTTCTTTCAAGAGACGACCCGTCCTGAAAAATTCCTGCACCGCTCGGAGAACCTGATATTTGATAGCCTGCCAATGATGTTTGAAAAATGCAGCATTGAAACCGTCGGGTCCCGGAGACTTGTTCGGATCAGCTTCTCGAATAATCAGTTCAACTTCCGCCAAGTCCACAGGACGACGAAGCTCCACGTTACCTTCTTCTGTTACCAGGAGCCTGCAAATAATCTCCGGGAAAAATTCCCTGTATCCGATTTGAGTATATAATGAAGAATAGAAGGAAATAGCTTCAGAAGCAACTTCCTGCTCCTTCATAAGCACAGTCCCATCCACGCCAATAAGGTTCGACGTCGAGTTCCTGTTGCTCCGAGCACAAACTCTGGCATGGAAGAATTTGGTACATCTATCCCCCTCCTTGAGCCACTCACACCTGGCCAGCGGTTGGAGTTTGACCTCCTCGTGGAAGCGAAGGGTACGGACTTCCTCTTGCAGACGCAACTCCTTGGAAACCAACTCTCTCAACATCAGATTTGCTTGGACTTCAGCTTGAGACGCTCTAAGTTCCTCCTCCAGGTTTCTTAAAATTGGATGAGGTCTGGTGCAATTCCATACTCGGATAGCTTTCTTAACCATCTTCAGACGTTGGATGAGGACAAACTGATCTCGTCCTTCCATGCTCGAGTGAAGACATGGCTGAACCGCCTCCTCATACCCTTCAATCATAGGCCACTCGTTGCTAAACCGAAATGGTCTCCTCCTTTGTCGACTCTCTAGACAAATCCAGATAAGGATAGGCGTATGGTCACTAGATCCGCAAGCAAGCCCCTCAGCTTTCACTTCGGGCAGCACTTCGAGCCACTTGTTATTACAGAGGGCCCGATCAAGTTGGCAGACGACTCTGTTGATAGAAGAGCTGTTACTCCCCGACCACACGTGTCCCGAACGGGCCATACACGACAGACCAGAACTAAGTGGACAATTCTGAAAGTCTTCCAAAATCGGGAGAGGAACCTGTCAACCCCCGAGCTTTTCGGAGTTGTAGAGCATTGCATTATAGTCACCACACAGTAATAGAGGAATAGAATCTGCAATCTCAGCCGCAATTTTGACAATATTCTTCCAGAGTTGGAGACGCTTACGTCTATCATTATCCCCATAGACAGCCCCTACTGCACATTGGAACCTACCTTTGTTGGTTAGAATCAAAATGATGAGTTGCTCGGAAATAAATCGTACCTGACTAGCCCACACACGGCCATCCCACATCATCCAAATGCGGGCCATACCGCACTCCCTGAGATTGTGAGTCCCCTCCCAGTGTGAGGGGATCCTCCTGTCCAGTTTCTTTACGTCCCTGATCTTACTCTCAAGTAGAGAGACAATCGAACATCTATTCTGTTGCCTCAGATTCATAATCTCCTTCCATCTACCTATGGAATTCGCCCCCCGGACGTTCCATGTAAGAACACTCATTAATTATGGTTAGAGGGGTCCTGGTACGCACCATGGTGTTCCCGCGGACAAAGGAAAACATCCATACAACCCGCCCTCAACTCTCCTCTGCTTTGTACGCTGTTAGCACCCCCTCCATATTGTTCCACCAATTTCTTCCAACGTGGATTCTGTATGGTGAGCCTCTGTTCTTTAGGATCGTCCCCTTCCCCATGCTCACAAGCTACTTCGCTTCCCGCTCCCTTCTCTTCTCCTGGTCGTGCATTACGTAAATTAGACATCTTCTTTGCAGCTCGTTCTAAATCCTCGGCCCCTTCCTCCGGGGTGACTTCCTCGGATCCTTGACTGCTCTGATCCTGAATGTGCCTCCTTTCCTCCTGTGAAGTGCTGTTCGGCGCCCGATTGGCGTTAACGGCTACCACCAAAGCCATCGAGGGTGGCACCCGTCCCGGCCTTGTCTCCGGCTCGTTCCTCTTCCCAAGCAACGAATGCGATGCCATCTCCTTCCTAGCTTATCCACCTGCCTCGTTCATCTTCATGGCTATCTACAAATCGACTACCTCTTCCACAGTAGACAACCATCTCTTGTATCCCACCACTTTGATCTAACTCCTTTTGTGCTACATCTTCTATGCTCGTTCTCTGGACTCAGGAGATTGAACTTTCGAATGTCCGAAGCATTTACAGCCAACACATGAGGGAGGCACCCATTCATAGTGAATATCCTGAACTAATTTACCACCATTGGGTAATAGAATATCTACTTTCCTGGGCAGTTGGTCAGTAACATAAATCTCCACGAACACCCGAGCAAAAGAGAGACGCTGCCTTCTAGCCATCAGCAAATCCGTCTTGATTGGCACGCCTACCATACTGGCGATCTTCATTATCGATGGGATGCTCTAGAGCTGAGGAGAAAGCCAAGGCAATCTGATCCATACAGGGACTTTAGTTAGTCTATCTTTCTCAAAATTAGACTCTGGCCTCCATCGTTTCAACACCACCAATCTACCATCGAACGTCCATGGGCCGCCTTCCAATATCCGCTCCATGTCTTCTGTTAGAGCAAATTTTATGAAATAGAAATCGTTCTTTCGTGAGAAAATCTCCATTTCTCCTTTCGGCTTCCATTCCCGCAGGGTATACGCCTTCAGCTGACCATAAAACGGTCGATTTCCCATTACGTAGAGAACTAACGTATTCTTCCAATATTCCAATGTTTCCTGGATGTCTTTTTCTGTAATTTCAACCATCTTGGTCCCATTGACAATACTAGGTTCAACATATTGGAGATCAATCTCTTCTAGGATGGTCAATGGACGACAAATATCTGCCCACGACACCGGTCGACTCTGGGAGGAGGTGTTGCCCGGCTGCGGCCGTCGTTGACTTTCTGAGACCGGGTCATCGGCCCTGTTCTCCTTCCACTTTTGCGCTTGATCTCGGCCATTATTTGGCATGTTTCTATCTCGACCTTGTTGCAATCCTGACCGGATCCCTTGTTGCCCATCCTGTCCGACGTCCGCAGCAGCTCCTCGTCCGTGCCTTTGTGGTTGCCTTGCTCCTTCAGGAAACCGAGGACGACCCGTCGGGTCATTGTATCCTCCTCGGAGCTATCGATTTCCCCCGTGTAATCCATCCTCTCTTCTGCCATAGTTCCGGAAGAACCCTTGTCGTTGTCGTCTTCTTCGACCCACCGTGGTCCAACCTCCCCCATCTTCCACACGTTATCATCTGATCCTTCCCTCGTCCCTCTATCGCTGGCCGGAGGACCGTCGACCCCTTCAGCCATGGGTCATGGAACCCTAGATCGGGAGGATCTCCTGTCGCCATCTATATTATAAAATATTATATATATATATATATATATATATATATATATAATTACCCCTCCATTTTGTTCAGTAAAGGCTCAAAATGTCGAAGCCTATACAAGTATACCTAAGGCCAAAATGTCGACGCGTATACAAGTATACCACTCAAAACACAAATCCAACAGGTAGTCTAGACGAGGTAGACTCCCAAAAACTAGTCTGTCCATACGAGCAGGCGTTTCGAATCTTACGACACTGCCTGAAAACCTCCCGGATGAGCCTGTCCGCGTTGTACTGGTGGCCTTCATACCTCGTCTTATTTCGATTCTTCCATAAGACCCACATGGCTGCAGCCGCAATAATCTGGTGGCCGTGAGAGGCGAATGCTCACCCTGCTAGTAGTATCGTAAAGGCTCCCCCCACCTGATTCTGCCTACAACGTTGAGAAAGCACGGTCCAGACATGGGCTGGTAAGTCCCTTGGGTGAAGATGTGGTCAATGGTTTTCGTTTGACGTACTGCACAACAATTGCAGGTAGAGGCTAAGCTGAATTCTATAGAGTACAAGATGTCGTCAGTCGGAAGCTTCTTTCTGATGGTTCTCCAAATCAGGATAGACCACTTCTTGGGAATGCATGTCTACCGGAAAGCTGTACTGATCGAGAAGGCGCCTCTGGACCGCGGGCCACCTGTCTAGCCGAACGAACAAAGAATTGCCACCCGGACTGGCGGACCATCGAAGCTCGTCATCTTCTGATCTTATCTTCAGTCCGTGTCGGCGAACGTACTCCTCCGCCTCCTCTCCAGCCTATTCTCGGATCTTGGTCCAATCCTAGTCGTTCCTTTATGCATTCCATAGGTCCGCAATCCTGCTGTGCACCGAGCCTCGGAGGGGCGGTGAAGCAGGGTATCTCCTGCCCAACGTTCTTGGAAGGTGGAGGATTGTCCATCACCCAGGTGCAGACGAATAACCAGTTTGGCCATAGTACGCCCGTTGATGATGCGCCACCAAGCCGTGGAGGATCTGCAGTTGGCGGTCGCCTGTGACGGGTGAATGTGCTTGAAGTATCTAGCCTTCATGAATCTTGTCCATAAATTGCTACTCGTTCGAAGCTTCCACCACAGCTTCTTCGAGAAGGCATCAGTGATGTGAGAGAGTTTCGCAAAGCCCAGACCCCCTTCCTCCGTGGGTTTGGCCATGGTGTCCTAGCTCGCCCAATTCTGCTTGACGTGTCCACCGCTGTGTCCCCAAAGAAGTTGCTGAAGATGTGCTCGATCGAGGTCAGTACCTTCTTGGGAGGAGAGCAGGCGGCGAGGGTGTATATGGGGATGGATGTGAGCACATGATTAATGTGGATCGTCTTACCCT
>JANAVB010040619.1:27399669-27783894 GCA_029216955.1 Iris pallida
CAGAGCCACTCAGCCATCACCGAAGCCCGCAGCAGCCCAGTGCCACAGCCCCTGGCACCGGTGCACCTGCACTGTACCTGTGCTACGACTTCATAGAGAAGAGGGCATCAACTACGCACAATGCATCGATTCTGACGTGCTAAGTGCAAAGTACGCCAACAAAATGCCACTTTACGCCCTTGATCCCGAGTCCGAGTCGCTAAGCCCCTTCGGGACGTAGCTCCATAAGAGAATTATTCCATGAGCATGACAAAAAGCATTAATGCTTCTTTGTTGGTTTAGCCTTCTTTCCACTAGAAAAATGCCCCCACATGGAACCCATGTGCCTCTCCACACTTCATGTGATCTCTCACACAAGCAAAGCTTTATATAGAGATACCATCCATTTGGTTTTTCCAATGTGATACTATCATTAGTTTCTAAAGCAAAACACCAACAACAACAAGCAAAAATACCAAAAATGTGCAGCTTCTGCAAACATCAATTTTGACCTTTTCTTCAACTTCCTCTTCCTCCATCTTCCTCTCTCCACCCCCTCCCACACCCCCACCTCCTGACCGCCACCTCCTCTCTCTCTCTCCCCACGCAAGTTCTGAACTCATGAGGACCCGAGACAAGTTCCGAGATAGGACCCCATACATAATGCAAAAAAAAACCTAAAATATAAGTATATATAAAAAAATATTGCCACCCAAATTTGAACCATGGACCTATAATGTGTGTCTAACATGATAACCACTGCATCAAATCTCTTTTGTTAAAGGTGGTCCATAGTATATATAGTTCTATGCTAGATACGTTCATGTTAGTGCCCATTTAGTCATTTCGCTCTCCTCTCATGCTAATTGTTATCATTAAATTCTCTCTTCGTTCTCATCTCAGAGCAAGGTTGTCATCTCTCCAGTCCTATCTCGGTAGCAAACATCGTAGTTTACAAAACGTCATAGTTTATATTTAGTCTCTCCTTCTCTGTTCACTACCCATACGATCCCATATAAATAAGTCTTTACATCAACTTTCCTAATTAATGGCCCATTAAATCAAAACATCCATATTAATCAAGAGGCCTAACTTTTACAAGTTTTCTCCTCAGCCATTAATGCATGTCCTGATCAGATTTTGTTCCTTTTTTGTATTTCTACTACGCCAAAATAAGCATTTTTGGCCAGATTAAAACCGTCGTAAATTACGTTTAACAACAGTTTTGATTCGTCAGAGCGTCCATCAAAATAGCGTGTCCCAAAATTTATACGACTATTTTTGGATTGTCATTTTATAGCTGAATAAAATGACAGGTATTGTCCGTCGAATAAAACGATGGACTAAAACTGTCCAATAAACTGTGAATTAGCCGGCTACCATTTTTTTCTTTTCAACAGTTAAGGTCTATCGTTTCTCTGGAAACATAATTCAAAAAGATCAATTCATCCATATCAAAGCTATTTAAACATTTTTATCCTCTATATAAAACTGAATACATTTGAAAATAAAATTTCATATAAACATCAACAATGAATGAAACTCAATCAAAATTGTATTAACTAATAAATGTATCGAGTTTACATAGCAATTCATCCATCAAAAAGAAAGTATATTGGAATGTTGCCAACTCACAATAACTTAGTTCACAAATTGAATTGAACTGCAAGTACAATCTCATGAACAAAAAAATAGAATGCTACTGCTAGCTTACAATTTGCAATACACCAAAGAGAATTTCAAAACCTTACAAACTGGACTGATTATTTTGGCCAATTAATTATTTTCCCAACCGTAATATCATCAAACTTCTATCTATGTCAACAATATCTCATTGCCATCAAAATTTTCATCGACAATGATATTATAAGTTTCATCATTCGGCGATGCATCTATATTCACATGTCAAATAGCAAGGCTTTTTCTCTAAAATTCTTGAAAAGACAGATCTTTATGGGCAAAGTAGACTGACAATGTCCCTATATACAAACATATAAAAAACACAAGTATAGAACCACAAGTCATAGAAGTTAAAGATTGCCGAGTGATTCAACTTTTATGTAGTTCAACTGACAAAATAATCAAAAATCTAGGAAGAATATAAAGAAAGATAATGATAGGTGAGCCAACTCCAGAGATGGATGATGATCAACAATCTACCAATGTGACTTTAAAATATATACAATATATTTATCAAATTATATAAAGTATTCTTTCATAAAATAGTATGTTATATATAATATATATATTATATATATATATTATATATATATATATATATATATATATATATATACTCTCAATACTATCGGGTTCAGCCTAGCATCCGCGTGCACATGCTGCACGGATCGTCATCCTGAAACGGTGGACCACATCTTCTGTCAGGGCGACCTTCCGGTCAAGGTCTGGAGCGCAATTTCCCACCTCTGCAGAATGAACCCAGGAGGCGGGTGCTTCATCGACCTCGTTGCGGCATGGGGTTCTGCGTCCCACAGCCACCAGATCATTGCAGCAGCTGCTACGTGGGTTCTATGGAAGAACCGCAACAAGGCTCGATTTGAAGGCCATCAGTACAACGTCGACCAGCTGATTGGGGAGACCATCAGGCATATAGCAAGCGGAGGTCCCTCTGTCACCACGGCCAGACGGTTTTTTGGAACTCCCTCCTAACCAAGGATTAGACTCTGGATTCCTTTTCTCCCCTCCTTTTGTTAGTATACGTTATAGGCTTCGACATTTTACGCCTTCTGGTATACTTGTACAGCTATGACTTTCTTTTCATGGAATAAAAGGAGAGTGTTAGCAAAAAATAAAAATAAAATAAAAAAATTAAATTAATATATACATACATATATATATATATATATATATATATATATATATATTGTCACGACCCGCACCCTTATGAGGGACACGAGCACGTGGGTACGTCCAGCCTACACCGTAGTATCGGCAGTAGAACGCTGTATATAACGTCTGTAAATACTACGACTAACAATATAAAGGTACCTGTACAGTATATATACTCTGAATGGAGGTGACATATCAATACAGTCTCAATCACAGGATGAAACTAAGATAGTATACAGAAGGAAAATATATGATAGATGAAAAGAAAATACGTCCAAGATCCAACACAAGCCCAGATATACACAATATCGCAGTGTCTCAAAATATAATATAGAAAGCTACAGTCTGATAGTACTAGCTGGATCGCAGTCCAGGCAACCCAACTAAGCTACACTACTCCGAGAGTACAAAATCTAGTGGCTCTACTATCAGGCCACGGTCCTGGACTACTCCATCTAGCTCGAGCCCATAATAGGTCGAGCAGTCCGACTCAGAATCATCTGTAATATATCATAACGGTATCCTGTCAGAAAATGAGCAAGTACAAGCACTAACAGCAGTTCCATGTGAATTGACAAATTTTATAAGAAACAGTATAATGAACTACAAGACAAAGATATAGGAAGACTTGGGAACCGTTCGGAAGCTGAGTTACAACCCATAAACCAAACAAGGACCGGGTTGTAACTCTTCTCCCGAGCAGAACTTGGTCTCCAATCAAGGTACAATATAAAGGCATGTAGAACATGTGAGTAACTGAATATCATAGCATGGTAAGAAAGCACTGAATGTAGAACTGTGCATGATATATGATACGATAAAGTAAATATAAAATGTGCCTTGAATTATTAGAGTGTTATGTGATTGGCTTGGGATAAGTGACAGGACAAGCTATCCACTTGGCCCGACAATCCGCGGTGACCTCAACGGAAAGTCATGCCAGCCAACCTGGATAACGAGCATAAGGTAAATAGGATCTCGCTACACCCTACGTGAGGGAAGAGTGGTGCAAGTACAAGAATAGTGACAGGGTGGCTTGGATCACATAGCCCTAATAATTCCCTATCCCCGAATAGTACAATGGATCTAGACATGACACGTCATGGCACGTGATTCCATAAGAGGGTTGCAAGTCCCCTTAGAAATTGGTATCTATACAAGTACAGGGAACAAGGCAGGAAATGTACCAATATACCCAGAAATCTAGGAACAACATCTCATGTCATGATCCAACATATACTAGTCCATGAACTATCGTGACTGGGAATCAATTAAGACACTACGAATGAATCGGATATAGCAGATCTCAAGACAATGAAAACTATCAGTGAATGTACTCGCCTGCTGTCCTGAGCTATAGGGTATATCAATACTCAGAGTGGTAATCAGAAACCTAAAGATGAGATATTTCATGCTAATTTAGATTAACAAAGTTATGAATGATTTATAATGAATGATATAAAATCTAGGTCAAACTAGGTCTCACTGAGTCACACTAAGTCCTATCAAGTCAACTAGGTCAAACTAGGTCTCACTGAGTCACACTAAGTCCTGTCAAGTCAATCTAGGTCAAATTAAGTCATATCAAGTCAATCTAAGTCAGACTAAGTCAACCCTAGTTCATACCAGTTATAGCAAGTCAAAACAAGTTGAAGCAAGTCAAACGGGGTCAAGAGTTGACTTACAGTTAACTTTTAGTCAACTGGTAAACCCTGGTCAACTCTAGGTCAACCCTAGGTCAAACTGGTCAAACGTTGACCAACAGTTAACTTTTGGTCAACTGGTCAACTCTGGTTTGAATTTGGTCAAATTTAGACAAAGTATTGACTCATCGTTGACTTTTGGGTAAAAAGTCAACTCTGGGTCAACCGAGCCAAAATTGGTTCAAAATGATATTTGTAGGGTGTACCTAACAAGTCACCTAAGTTTCAAGTCAATCCGAATACCCGGATCCCGTATTTTGAATTTACCCGATTACCCTTTATATAAACATACCCTTAAACCACTCTAACATTGAAGCCAAGTGGCTTTCCCTTAGGAGTTTCACTCTGGGCTTCCTAGGGTAGTTGGATACTAGCCTATACAATCATTACCTACCAAGTTCTCTAGGTAGGGTGGACATCCAGTCCATCTTACGGTCCATGTTGGTCGTTTATCCGTTATCTCGAGTATCTCAAGATACTCAATGGTATCGTGCGATACCATCCTCCTAATCCCACACGAAGCCCCGACTTCAACCTAGGAGCCTATCCGCAAACTCTATTTTATACTAACTAAGTCCCCTCCAAGTTTGGACGCGTTTCGACGCTCCTATCTCAAAATCACCCTCTCACTAAAATCTAACTCAACCATTCACTCACTCACTCAATCTCATTTTTCACACCCACTTAGGACTAGTTTTAGGGGCTAGTTTAGTGGGTTTTATAGGCGTATATATAGCTATATATAGGGGTATATATATGTATACATATAGGTATATATACTAGGCCTATGGGGGATCAAATGGGGGTCAAATGGGAGGTAAATAGCAGCTACTGCTACTGTTATTGTTGTTGTTACTGTTGCTACTGCTGCTGCAAATGCAGCTGCTGTATTGGAGGGGGGGGGGCAGCAGCCCCTTGGCCCCCCTAGCTGCTGCTGCTATTGCACTTCTTCTTCCCCTCTTCTCCCCCTCTCTTCCCTTCTATTCTCCTCTCTAATTCTCTTCTATTCTTCTCTAAAACTCTTCTCTAATCTCTCTAAAACTCTCATATATATATATATATATCACTCACACACATTCATATCTACAAATATATATAGATACACACACTCCCACACATGGGCACATATATATACATGAACACACACACACATAATATATATAGACACTCACACACACACACAACACACACACACACACACACATATATATAATATATATATATTTTATATATATATATATATTATATATATATAATATTATATAATATATATATATATATCTATTATAATATATATATATGAACACACACATATATATGAACACACTCACACACACACACTAAATGAATATTACACTCCACATAACACTAATACAAATGAATTAAAGTGCCTAACCCACTTAGATGCAAATCAAATTATTCTAGAAGTGTCCAAATTTGGGGAAAAACTCAAGGACACAATCACAACACACAAACTTCTCCTAGGACACTCCAAACGGACTCAACTTGACACGAAGAGGGACACAACCTTGGGGATAAATCCTACGGGGTTCAAACAAGTTTACATGATGAAAATAATGGAAAGAGAATAGGTTGTACCTATCGGGAGATGGATTCCCGATTCAAAAGTCCTCCGACACGGCTCCGACACAATAAATTGTTTAGGACACACCCTTGCACTTCTTGCTCCCAAAAGCTTGGAGAAGCTTCATTTGGGGTAGAGGAAGAGTTGGATGGAAGAAAAATAGGAAGAAGAGATTTATTTTGAGATAAAATCTAAGGAAATCCTATTCTTTACTTGGGAAGAAGGCTTGGAGAAGAAGAAGATGGTAAAATTTAAAGTGGGAAGAAGGAAATGGGGAGAGGGGTGGCCGGCCATAAAGCAAGGGTTGGGGCTTTGCTAATTACAAGTTTGCCCCTCCCTTTGCTTCCAAGCTAAGTTAACTTCCTAATTTAGTTTTGGGGGTTAGTTTAGACTAAATAAAAATCATAATTAAGCCTAAACACTCATGTGGTACTAGGCCAAACTCTTAGACCTAAATGTTAAGTTTGGTGGGCCATGGCTAATCAATGTGTTAAACACAACTCAAGTCGAAATTCCCCGGAGTCCCGAATTAAGTCGGAATGCGATAAAATTCGAACCCGACTCCTATAATCATTAAATATTAATATTCATGAAATAAAATTCTAAAAAATATTCTAAAATAGAAAATTACCATTTTACCCCTATCTTGGAAAAGTGAGGGTGACAAGTCGATCAACCTTAAAAAATTTGTCCTCGAAATTGAAGACAACAAACACAAGAAATCACAAACAGAAAATAAAGGAAATGGATTTATACCTCAGGGCACGAAAAGATAAGAGAACGCTCTCGCATGACATCCTCCCTCTCCCAGGTAGACTCACCTGGAGAGTGATGTCTCCATGCAACCCGAACCAAGGGTATGACCTGGTTCCGGAGCACCTTCTCCCTGCGATCCAGAATCTCCACTGGCTGTTCTGGATAGCTGAGAGTAGGTCCCACTTGTATCGCTGAATGGTCCAATACATGGCTAGGATCTGCCACGTACCGTCTCAGCTGAGATACATGAAACACGTTATGCACTCCCTCGAGCCTAGGCGGCAAATCTAGTCGGTAGGCTACTGCACCGATCCTCTCTAAGATGGTGAAGGGTCCGATGTAGCGCGGACTGAGCTTCCCACCGCCGCCAAAGCAAATTGTGCCACGTGTCGGGGATATCCTCAAAACACCATGTCACAAACCTAGACATAAGACAAAACTCAGCATATAACTAATAACAATCAAAAACAAATACGACAGAAAACTGAAACTAACCTCGAACTCTAACGGTCTCCGGTGACTATCGGCCCAATGCCGCTGCCTATCCTGAGCTACCCGAAGTCTGTCTCTAATCAACCTGACCTTCTCGGCCCCATCCACAACCATCTCCGGCCCAAGAAGCGCCCTCTCGCCGACATCGTCCCAAGACAAAGGAGTACGACATCTCCGTCTATATAGAGCCTCAAATGGCGACATCTCTATACTGTCCTGGTAGCTGTTGTTGTAAGCAAACTCTACCAGTGAAGATGGTCCTCCCAAGAACCCCCTAGATCAAGCACACATATGCGAAGCATATCCTCCAAAGTCTAGATAGTCCTCTCCGACTGCCCGTCTGTCTAAGGATGATAAGCGGTACTAAACTTGAGCGAGGTGCCCAAGCTAGCCTGCAAACTCCTCCAGAAGTAGGAAGTGAATCGACTATCCAGGTCTGAAACTATGCTCACCGGAACCCCATACAATCTCACGATCTGACGAATATACAGCTCTGCCAGCCTCTCCGTAGACAAACCCACTTTAAAAGGCAAAAAGTGGGCCGATTTGGTCAATCTATCAATGATGACCCACACGGCGTCTTTCTTTCCTAGCGATCGTGGAAGTCCAGATACAAAGTCCATGGTGATGTGCTCCCACTTCCACTCGGGAATGGGTAGCGACTGTAGCAATCCACCTGGTCTCTATCTCTCGGCCTTCACCTGCTGACACACAAGACAACGAGATACAAACTGAGCTACCTCGCGCTACATGCCATACCACCACACATGCTCTCTCAGGTCCCTATACATCTTGTTGGCTCCAGGATGCATAGAATACTGAGAGCGATGCGCCTCCTAAAGAACCTCCTCCCGAAGCTCTCCACGCAAAACGCACAGCCTATTACCGTGCCGCAACGACCCATCTTCAGCTATAGAGAAATCGTCGAGCAAACCCGTCCGCACCTGCTCCCTGATACTCCTCAGGACAACATCATCATACTGCGCTGACCTGACTCTATCCATCAGCTCAGACTGAATCTGCAAACCCCATATCTGGATCTCCACGCCCGGAATGATGACCTCGATACCCAAACTATCCAGGTCGGCCAAAATGACGATCTGTCGTCAAGAACATAGCTACTAGATACCTGCTCAAGGCATCTGCAACTATGTTGGCCTTCCTCGGATGTTACTGCAGTGATATATCGAAGTCCTTCATCAGCTCTAACCACCGCCTCTGCCGCATGTTCAGCTCCTTCTGAGTAAATACGTACTTCAAGCTCTTGTGATCTGTGAAGATCTCAACTCGCTCGTACAGGTAATGCTTTTATAACTTCAAAGCAAAAATAACCACGGCCAACTCCAGATCATGAGTAGGACAGTTCTTCTCATGAGGAGGTAACTGCCTGGATGCATAGGCAATCACCTTTCCATGCTGCTGAAGAACACAACCCAAGCCCTTCCCTGAAGCATCGCTGTAGATCGAGAACCCACCTGACCCAGATGGCAAAGTCAAGATCGGAGCTGAAGTCAACTCCTCTTCAGCTCATCGAATGCAGCCTGTCACTCATCAGTCCAGACGAACTCCACGTCCTTTCTGGTGAGTCTAGTCATCGGCTCTGTAATCCGTGAGAAGTCCTGGACGAAGTTACGATAAGCCCCAAACCCAGAAAGCTCCGAACCTCGGCAACTGAACTGGGCGTAGACCAAGACTCAACTGCCGAAATCTTCCTCTAGTCCACTGAGATCCCGTGCTGGTCACAACATGACCTAAGAACTCGACCTGTCCAAGAAGAACTCGCACTTTGAAAGCTTTCCGTAGAGTTGCTCCCTCCTTAAGCCTCTAACACAACTCTCAAGTGCTCCTCATGCTCCTCCTGCGTCTTCGAAGATCAAGATATCTTCTATGAAGACCACCACGAACTTGTCAAGGTACTGATGGAATACCTTGTTCATCAAGTTCATGAACACCATGGGAGCATTGGTCAACCCAAATGGTATCACTGTAAACTCGTACTGGCCGTACCGAGTCCAAAATGCCATCTTGGGAATGTCATCCCCCTCACCTTCAGCTGGTGATACCCGGACCTCAAGTCTATCTTTGAAAATACCTTTGCCCCATTCAGCTGATCGAACAAGTCATCGATCCTCGGCAAAGGGTATCTATTCTTGATAGTGAGGTTGTTGAGCGCCCGGTAATCAATACACATACGGGACGTATCGTCCTTCTTCGGCACAAACAGGACTGGCGCTCCCCAGGACGAAGAACTGGATCTGATAAATCCCTTGTCCTGCAGCTCGTCGACTTGCTTTTTCAGCTCTATCAACTCGCTGTTGTTGACCCTATAGACGTGCTATGAAATAGGCTTGGTGCCCGGCACCAAGTCTATAGAGAACTCTATGTCCCTGTCTGGCGGCGTCTCCGGTAACTCCTCGGAAAAGACATCCGAGAACTCAGCTATCAACGGATGTGGCAAATCTTGCCCCCAACAAAGCTCTACAGAATCCAACCTCCGGCTCCGCTGCTCCGAGCAAACTCGATCTCTGGCTCTCCCGGCGGCCTAAAAAGAACTCTTCCTCCTCTACAATCAATACTAGCATGGTGCATGCTCAACCAATCCATACCGAGTACCATATCGTACCTCGTCGGGCATTACGAGCAGACACGCACTCAAGTCCCCTCTCAGGGTGACTCTCCGCCCCTTGCAAATATTATTAACCAGGATAATACCTCCCTTGGTCGTAATCTTGTAAGTCATACCCATATATTCAGCAATAATATTGTGTCTCAGAGCAAAGGAAATAGACACAAAACTATGAGTGGCACCAGAATCAAACAAGGCAAAAGCATGAAAAGAATCAAGAAGAACATGACCTGCTACAACATCTCCTACTGGCTCTACCTCCTCCTCTGTTGTCAAGGCGAACACCCTGCCCGCAGGTGCTCCCTTCTGGTGCTGTACAAAGCGCTGCTGCTGGGTCTGAAGTGGAGGACCTCTCTGCTGAACTGCTGGTCCTCTAGCCTGCTGTACCCTGTCCGGGCCTCCTCGGACTCCACGAAAGCGGCAATCCTTCAGCTGGTGATCGGGCGCCCCTAGTATAGACAGACGCCCAACCTCTTCCTACAGGCCTCCCTGGTGTGCCCCGACTTTCCGCAGAAGTTGCACGGAGTAGCCGGTCTCTGGCCCTGTCCCTGGTGCTGCTGGACACGCGCTGGTGCCTGCTAAATCTGTAACAGAGACTGCTACTGCTGAAATGGCCTCTACTAATGATAAAAGTGGGGGCTTTGGTCGGTCCCGTACTGGAACTTGCCCCCATAGTATCACCGCTCCTCTTCGGCTTGAGGCCGAAGTCCTTCTCTGAAATCTGTGTCCATCAATATCTGATCGAACGTCGCGTCATGGCGACCCGAGGTGCGGGTGTGCACTGCATGAATAAGTCCCCTACGGAACTTACGAGCCTTCTGTCCCTCATCCTGGATCAGATTGGGAGCAAACCTGCTAAGGCGGAAGAACTCTGCTGCATACTCGTCCACCGACGAGTTCCCCTGCACTAGACCCACGAACAGGCCCTCAAATGCTGTAAGAGCCACGTCCGAAAAGAACTTCTCCTTGAAGAGCCTCCAAAAGTTCTTCCATGTCAGCCCTCTCACCGACGAACGAGGATCCGTACGGTACCATGTCAGTACGATGTCGAAGAATCGACTGGCTGCGGCTGAAACCCAAAGTCCTCTAGGAAGCTCTGCCAGCTCCATGCTCCGCTGTACATCCTCTAGCCAATCGTCTGCATAAAGGATGCCCTCCTTGCCCGTAAAGTCCCTGGAGCTCATCTTCCTAAAGTCTAATACTGTCCCTCGCCTGGACTGCTGCTGGTACGGCTGCTGGCCAGTAGGACCCTACATCGTACCCGGTGCCACTCTCTCCACGGCTGCTAGTGCAAGCTGATGCGAGTTTTCCATGCTCTGCCTCAGCATCTCAATCTGACGGTATGACGCCTCTGTTTGGCACTGCGATGCCTCTGCCTGGGCTCGCTGTGTCTCCATCATCTGGTGAAGGAGAAGAAACATATGATGTGTATCCGTCGGTATCGAAGGTGGTGGTGGTAGCATCTCCAGAACGACGACCGAAACCCTCTGGAGTGGAGGTGGTAGACCTCCCTGCGCAACTGTCATGGCCTCCGGGATAGTGGAAACACTGGGGACAGTCTTCTGAACCTCCTTCTCAGCCTGGTCAGATCTCTCGAGCAAGCTACTCGATCCAGTGGCCTGCGGGTACGTTTTTGTCATCCTGGAGACGAATTGAAACAAGAGATCAATATGGCACATGAGAAGATATTATCAAAGAAGGACAGTTAATTTAATACAAGGAGAGTAATCATGATAATCAAAAGATCGAAAATTTTTCCTACGTGTGATTGAGAAACTCCTATCATATCCTAGGTCCTACGTCCTAATTGCAGGCTCGTAATTAGTACTCTAAGTCGAGCACCATTACGAGATCACACTAATTACTACACAGACCTGCATGGGCCACCACAAAAATGTGTCACGACCCGCACCCTTATGAGGGGCACGAGCACGTGGGTACGTCCAGCCTATGCAGTATTATCGGCAGTAGAACGCTGTATATAACGTCTGTAAATACTACGACTAACAATATAAAGGTACCTGTACAGTATATACACTCCGAATGGAGGTGACATATCAATACAGTCTCAATCACAGGATGAAACTAAGATAGATAGCACAGAAGGAAATATATGATAGATGAAAAAGAAATAAGTCCAAGATCCAACACAAGCCCATATACACAACATCGCAAGGTCTCAAATATAATATAAAAAGCTACAGTCTGATAGTACTTGCTGGATCGCAGTCCAGGCAACCCAACTAAGCTACACTACTCTGGGAGTATAAAATCTAGTGGCTCTACTATCAGGCCACGGTCCTGGACTACTCCATCTAGCTCGAGCCCATAATAGGTCGAGCAGTCCGACTCAGAATTATCTGTAATATATCATAACGATATCCTGTCAGGAAAATGAGCAAGTACAAGTACTAACAGCAGTTCTATGTGAATTGATAAATTCTATAAGAGAAAGTATAATGAACTACAAGATAAAGATATAGGAAGACTTGGGAACTGTTCGGAAGCTGAGTTACAACCCTTAAACCAAACAAGCACCACGGTTGTAACTCTTCTCCCGAGCAGAACTTGGTCTCCAATCAAGGTACAATATAAAGACATGTAGAACATGTGAGTAACTGAATATCATAGCATGGTGAGAAAGCACTGAATATAGAACAGAGCAGGATATATGATAAGATAAAGTAAATATAAAATGTGCCTTGAATTATTAGAGCGTTATGTGATCATCTTGGGATAAGTGACAAGACAGGCTATCCACTTGGCTCGACAATCCGCGGTGACCTCAACGAAAAGTCATGCCGGCCAACCTGGATAACGAGCACAAGGTAAATAGGATCTCGCTACACCCTACGTGAGAGGAGAGTGGCACGAGCACAAAAATAATGACAGGGTGGCTTGGATCATATAGCCCCTAATAATTCTCCATCCCCGAATAGTACAATAGATCTGGACATGACACGTCATGGCACGTGATTCCATAAGAGGGTAGCAAGTCCCCTTAGAAATCAGTATCTATACAAGTACAGGGAACAAGACAGGAAATGTACCAATATACCCAGAAATCTAGGAACAACATCTCATGTCATGATCCAACGTATACTAGTCCGTGAACTATCGTGACTGGAATCAAGTAAGACACTACGACTGAATCGGATATAGCAGATATCAAGACAATAAAAACTATCAGTGAATGTACTCGCCTGCTATCCTGAGCTGTAGGGTATATCAA
The DNA here is from genome assembly GCA_029216955.1 of Iris pallida. Classification (NCBI taxonomy): domain Eukaryota; kingdom Viridiplantae; phylum Streptophyta; class Magnoliopsida; order Asparagales; family Iridaceae; genus Iris; species Iris pallida. Next base: position 27,412,893 of record JANAVB010040619.1, read on the forward strand.
TGCTCAGAGTGGTAATCAGAAACCTAAAGATAAGATATTTCATGTTAATTTAGGTTTAATAAAGTTATGAATGATTTATAATGAATGATATGAAATCTAGGTCAAACTAGGTCTCACTGAGTCACACTAAGTCTTGTGAAGTCTATCTAGGTCAAATTAAGTCATATCAAGTCAATCTAAGTCAGACTAAGTCAACCCTAGGTCATACCAGTCATAGCAAGTCAAAACAAGTCGAAAAAAGTCAAACGGGGTCAAGAGTTACTTACAGTTGACTTTTTGTCAACTGGTCAACCCTGGTCAACTTTAGGTCAACCCTAGGTCAAACTGGTCAAACGTTGACCAATAGTTGACTTTTGGTCAACTAGTCAAATCTGGTTTGGATTTGGTCAAATTTAGACAAAGTGTTGACTCATCGTTGACTTTTGGATAAAAAGTCAACTCTGGATCAACCGAGCCAAAATTGGTTCAAAAATAACATTTGTAGGGTGTACCAAACAAGTCACCTAAGTTTTAAGTCAATCCGAATACCCGGATCCTGTATTTTGAATTTATCCAATTATCCTTTATATAAACATACCCTTAAACCACTCTAACATTGAAGCCAAGTGGCTTTCCCTTAGGAGTTTCACTCCGGGCTTCCTAGGGTAGTTGGATACTAGCCTATACAATCATTACCTACCAAGTTCTCTAGGTAGGGTGGACATCCAGTCCATCTTATGGTCCATGTTGGTCGTTTACCCGTTATCTTGATTATCTCAAGATACTCAATGGTATCGTGCGATACCATCCTCCTAATCCCACACGAAGTCCCGACTTCAACCTAGGAGCCTACCCGCAAACTCTATTTTATACTGACTAAGTCCCGTCCAAGTTTGGACGCGTTCCGACGCTCCTATCTCAAAATCACCCTCTCACTAAAATCTAACTCAACCATTCACTCACTCACTCAACTCATTTTTCACTCCCACTTAGGACTAGTTTTAGGGGCTAGTTTAGTAGGTTTTATAGGCTTATATATAGCTATATAGGGGTATATATGTATACATATAGTATATATACGTAGGTCTATGGGGGATCAAATGGGGGTCAAATAGGGGGTAAATAGCTACTGCTACTGCTGCTGTTATTGTTGCTGTTACTGTTGCTACTGCTGCTGCAAATGCAGCTGCTGTTGCTGCTGTGTTGGGGGGGGGGGGGGCAGCAGCCCCTTGGCCCCCCTAGCTGCTGATGCTATTGCACTTCTTCTTCCCCGCTTCTCCCCTCTCTTTCGCTTCTATTCTCCTCTCTAATTCTCTTCTATTCTTCTCTAAAACTCGTCTCTAATCTCTCTAAAACTCTCATATATATATATATATATATATATAATTATATAATATATATAATATATATATATATATAATATATATATCACTCTCACACATTCATATCTACAATATATATAGATACACACACTCCCACACATAGACACACACACACACACATATATATAGATATATTATATATATATATATATAATATATATATATATATATAGATATATAATATAGACACTCACACACACACACACACACACACACACACACATATATATATATATATATATATATATATATATATATATATATATATATATATATATATATATATATATATGAACACACACACTATATATATGAACACACTCACACACACTAAATATGAATATTACACTCCACATAACACTAATACAAATGATTAAAGTGCCTAACCCACTTAGATGCAAATCTAATTATTCTAGAAGTGTCCAAATTTGGGGAAAAACTCAAGGACACAATCACAAACCCAAACTTCTCCTAGGACACTCCAAACGGGCTCAAACTTGACACGAAGAGGGACACAACCTTGTGGATAAATCCTACGGGGTTCAAACTAGTTTACATGATGAAAATATGGAAAGAGAATAGGTTGTACCTATCGGAAGATAGATTCCCGATTCAAAAGTCCTCCGACACGGCTCCGACACAATGAATTGTTTAGGACACACCTTTGCACTTCTTGCTCCCAAAAGCTTGGAGAAGCTTCACTTGGGGTAGAGGAAGAGTTGGATGGAAGAAAAATAGGAAGAAGAGATTTATTTTGAGATGAAATCTAAGGAAATCCTATTCTTTACTTGGGAAGAAGGCTTGGAGAAGAAGAAGATGGTGAAATTTAAAGTGGGAAAAGGAAATGGGGAGAGGGGTGGCCGACCATAAAGCAAGGGTTGGGGCCTTGCTAATTACAAGTTTGCCCCCCCTTTGCTTCCAAGCTAAGTTAACTTCCTAATTTGGTCTTGGGGTTTAGTTTAGACTAAATAAAAATCATAATTACGCCTAAACACTCATGTGGGACTAGGCCAAACTCTTAGACCTAAATGTTAAGTTTGGTGGGCCATGGCTAATCAATGTGTTAAACACAACTCAAGTCGAAATTCTCCGGAGTCCCGAATTAAGTCAGAATGCGATGAAATTCGAACCCGACTCCTATAATCATTAAAATTAATATTCATGAAATAAAATTCTCAAAAATATTCTAAATATATATAGTAATGTTATATATAATATATATATATATATATCTATAATATATATATATTATAGTAATTTATATAGTAATGTTTATATAAAATATATACATATAGTAATGTTATATATAAATATATAATATATATATATATATATATATATATATATATATATATAGATATATATATAATATATATAATATATTTTATATACATTACTATATATATATAATATATATATATATATATATATATATATATATATATATATATATATATATATATATTTTTATATATATATATATATATATATAATATATATATATATATATATATATATAATTAAAAAAAAAAATATATATATATATTATATATATAATATATATATATATATATATATATATATATATATATATATATTATATATATATATATATATATTGAAGACGGGTACTTTTTTGATAAAGAATAATACAGGAAACTCATATCTACTTCAACTCAACTTCTATCTACCAACAGCCATGATATTGTAGTCACTCTCTATATTGTGAATAATTCCATTCACTGACATATACTTGCCCTCAACACACGCCTATTTCTCTCCCACCAAATGTGCCACAGCCGATAAAGTTTGACTCTTGCTTTGTTATAACTACTAAGACCCTGGCCTTTCAATTGCCATTTCCTCCATCACACATTGGAGGCCTTCATTTGTCGATCCCGATAATCCCAGGCTGTTCATACAACGGCCCCATATCAGCGCTGATACTGGACACTGAAAAAACAAGTGATTTCGAGTTTCTTCTCCTCCCTCACACAGAGCACAAATCGACGATGTAATCTGAATACCGAATCGCACCATTCTTTGGTGGGTAAGAAGTCTGTCCCGAACTGCTTTGTACAGACATAGCTGCATCTTTGCTGCCACCTTGTTGACCCAAACAATTTCTGCCCATGTCACTATCGGATAGTGCTTACGAAGCCTCTCGAAAATGTTCCGGAATGAGAATCTTTCATCCGCCGACCCATCCCAAGTCCAGCGGTCAACCCCCCCTCCGAGAGAATGGCCAACTGCTTTATCTCCTCGGCATGCCACTTCCCAACTTGTTGAAGCTCTGGCGCCCACCTTCCTTCTCGGATCAGCACATCCACCGTCTCGTTCCGCCCGCATAACTCAAACGTTGGCCAGCCCCAACGATCTACCATACTTTGGTGGCCCAACCATGGGTCCAACCAAGGTTAGTTAGCTTGCCATCGTGAATTTCTCGACTCAGAAGTTGTTTACCATATCATAAGCCTTCCGTATATCCAGTTTAATACAGCTCTTTTTGCCCCTTGCTTTGTTAAACTCCCTTACCAACTCCTGTGCTAATAAACAGTTCTCCGAGATAAGTCTCCCTTTGATAAATGTCGACTGATTTTCCGAAATTAATTCCTGCATAATAGCCTGCATCCTGGAACACATAAGGTGAGATATAATTTTATAAACAAAATTACAACAAGCTATCGGTCTAAAATCGCTCAGCTCATTAGCACCCTCTGTCTTCGGAATAAGAGACAAGAATGTATGATTCATTTCTTTCAAGAGACGACCCGTCCTGAAAAATTCCTGCACCGCTCGGAGAACCTGATATTTGATAGCCTGCCAATGATGTTTGAAAAATGCAGCATTGAAACCGTCGGGTCCCGGAGACTTGTTCGGATCAGCTTCTCGAATAATCAGTTCAACTTCCGCCAAGTCCACAGGACGACGAAGCTCCACGTTACCTTCTTCTGTTACCAGGAGCCTGCAAATAATCTCCGGGAAAAATTCCCTGTATCCGATTTGAGTATATAATGAAGAATAGAAGGAAATAGCTTCAGAAGCAACTTCCTGCTCCTTCATAAGCACAGTCCCATCCACGCCAATAAGGTTCGACGTCGAGTTCCTGTTGCTCCGAGCACAAACTCTGGCATGGAAGAATTTGGTACATCTATCCCCCTCCTTGAGCCACTCACACCTGGCCAGCGGTTGGAGTTTGACCTCCTCGTGGAAGCGAAGGGTACGGACTTCCTCTTGCAGACGCAACTCCTTGGAAACCAACTCTCTCAACATCAGATTTGCTTGGACTTCAGCTTGAGACGCTCTAAGTTCCTCCTCCAGGTTTCTTAAAATTGGATGAGGTCTGGTGCAATTCCATACTCGGATAGCTTTCTTAACCATCTTCAGACGTTGGATGAGGACAAACTGATCTCGTCCTTCCATGCTCGAGTGAAGACATGGCTGAACCGCCTCCTCATACCCTTCAATCATAGGCCACTCGTTGCTAAACCGAAATGGTCTCCTCCTTTGTCGACTCTCTAGACAAATCCAGATAAGGATAGGCGTATGGTCACTAGATCCGCAAGCAAGCCCCTCAGCTTTCACTTCGGGCAGCACTTCGAGCCACTTGTTATTACAGAGGGCCCGATCAAGTTGGCAGACGACTCTGTTGATAGAAGAGCTGTTACTCCCCGACCACACGTGTCCCGAACGGGCCATACACGACAGACCAGAACTAAGTGGACAATTCTGAAAGTCTTCCAAAATCGGGAGAGGAACCTGTCAACCCCCGAGCTTTTCGGAGTTGTAGAGCATTGCATTATAGTCACCACACAGTAATAGAGGAATAGAATCTGCAATCTCAGCCGCAATTTTGACAATATTCTTCCAGAGTTGGAGACGCTTACGTCTATCATTATCCCCATAGACAGCCCCTACTGCACATTGGAACCTACCTTTGTTGGTTAGAATCAAAATGATGAGTTGCTCGGAAATAAATCGTACCTGACTAGCCCACACACGGCCATCCCACATCATCCAAATGCGGGCCATACCGCACTCCCTGAGATTGTGAGTCCCCTCCCAGTGTGAGGGGATCCTCCTGTCCAGTTTCTTTACGTCCCTGATCTTACTCTCAAGTAGAGAGACAATCGAACATCTATTCTGTTGCCTCAGATTCATAATCTCCTTCCATCTACCTATGGAATTCGCCCCCCGGACGTTCCATGTAAGAACACTCATTAATTATGGTTAGAGGGGTCCTGGTACGCACCATGGTGTTCCCGCGGACAAAGGAAAACATCCATACAACCCGCCCTCAACTCTCCTCTGCTTTGTACGCTGTTAGCACCCCCTCCATATTGTTCCACCAATTTCTTCCAACGTGGATTCTGTATGGTGAGCCTCTGTTCTTTAGGATCGTCCCCTTCCCCATGCTCACAAGCTACTTCGCTTCCCGCTCCCTTCTCTTCTCCTGGTCGTGCATTACGTAAATTAGACATCTTCTTTGCAGCTCGTTCTAAATCCTCGGCCCCTTCCTCCGGGGTGACTTCCTCGGATCCTTGACTGCTCTGATCCTGAATGTGCCTCCTTTCCTCCTGTGAAGTGCTGTTCGGCGCCCGATTGGCGTTAACGGCTACCACCAAAGCCATCGAGGGTGGCACCCGTCCCGGCCTTGTCTCCGGCTCGTTCCTCTTCCCAAGCAACGAATGCGATGCCATCTCCTTCCTAGCTTATCCACCTGCCTCGTTCATCTTCATGGCTATCTACAAATCGACTACCTCTTCCACAGTAGACAACCATCTCTTGTATCCCACCACTTTGATCTAACTCCTTTTGTGCTACATCTTCTATGCTCGTTCTCTGGGACTCAGGAGATTGAACTTTCGAATGTCCGAAGCATTTACAGCCAACACATGAGGGAGGCACCCATTCATAGTGAATATCCTGAACTAATTTACCACCATTGGGTAATAGAATATCTACTTTCCTGGGCAGTTGGTCAGTAACATAAATCTCCACGAACACCCGAGCAAAAGAGAGACGCTGCCTTCTAGCCATCAGCAAATCCGTCTTGATTGGCACGCCTACCATACTGGCGATCTTCATTATCGATGGGATGCTCTAGAGCTGAGGAGAAAGCCAAGGCAATCTGATCCATACAGGGACTTTAGTTAGTCTATCTTTCTCAAAATTAGACTCTGGCCTCCATCGTTTCAACACCACCAATCTACCATCGAACGTCCATGGGCCGCCTTCCAATATCCGCTCCATGTCTTCTGTTAGAGCAAATTTTATGAAATAGAAATCGTTCTTTCGTGAGAAAATCTCCATTTCTCCTTTCGGCTTCCATTCCCGCAGGGTATACGCCTTCAGCTGACCATAAAACGGTCGATTTCCCATTACGTAGAGAACTAACGTATTCTTCCAATATTCCAATGTTTCCTGGATGTCTTTTTCTGTAATTTCAACCATCTTGGTCCCATTGACAATACTAGGTTCAACATATTGGAGATCAATCTCTTCTAGGATGGTCAATGGACGACAAATATCTGCCCACGACACCGGTCGACTCTGGGAGGAGGTGTTGCCCGGCTGCGGCCGTCGTTGACTTTCTGAGACCGGGTCATCGGCCCTGTTCTCCTTCCACTTTTGCGCTTGATCTCGGCCATTATTTGGCATGTTTCTATCTCGACCTTGTTGCAATCCTGACCGGATCCCTTGTTGCCCATCCTGTCCGACGTCCGCAGCAGCTCCTCGTCCGTGCCTTTGTGGTTGCCTTGCTCCTTCAGGAAACCGAGGACGACCCGTCGGGTCATTGTATCCTCCTCGGAGCTATCGATTTCCCCCGTGTAATCCATCCTCTCTTCTGCCATAGTTCCGGAAGAACCCTTGTCGTTGTCGTCTTCTTCGACCCACCGTGGTCCAACCTCCCCCCATCTTCCACACGTTATCATCTGATCCTTCCCTCGTCCCTCTATCGCTGGCCGGAGGACCGTCGACCCCTTCAGCCATGGGGTCATGGAACCCTAGATCGGGAGGATCTCCTGTCGCCATCTATATTATAAAATATTATATATATATATATATATATATATATATATAAATTACCCCTCCATTTTGTTCAGTAAAGGCTCAAAATGTCGAAGCCTATACAAGTATACCTAAGGCCAAAATGTCGACGCGTATACAAGTATACCACTCAAAACACAAATCCAACAGGTAGTCTAGACGAGGGTAGACTCCCAAAAACTAGTCTGTCCATACGAGCAGGCGTTTCGAATCTTACGACACTGCCTGAAAACCTCCCGGATGAGCCTGTCCGCGTTGTACTGGTGGCCTTCATACCTCGTCTTATTTCGATTCTTCCATAAGACCCACATGGCTGCAGCCGCAATAATCTGGTGGCCGTGAGAGGCGAATGCTCACCCTGCTAGTAGATCGTAAAGGCTCCCGCCCACCTGATTCTGCCTACAACGTTGAGAAAGCACGGTCCAGACATGGGCTGGTAAGTCCCTTGGGTGAAGATGTGGTCAATGGTTTTCGTTTGACGTACTGCACAACAATTGCAGGTAGAGGCTAAGCTGAATTCTATAGAGTACAAGATGTCGTCAGTCGGAAGCTTCTTTCTGATGGTTCTCCAAATCAGGATAGACCACTTCTTGGGAATGCATGTCTACCGGAAAGCTGTACTGATCGAAGAAGGCGCCTCTGGACCGCGGGCCACCTGTCTAGCCGAACGAACAAAGAATTTGCCACCCGGACTGGCGGACCATCGAAGCTCGTCATCTTCTGATCTTATCTTCAGTCCGTGTCGGCGAACGTACTCCTCCGCCTCCTCTCCAGCCTATTCTCGGATCTTGGTCCAATCCTAGTCGTTCCTTTATGCATTCCATAGGTCCGCAATCCTGCTGTGCACCGGAGCCTCGGAGGGGCGGTGAAGCAGGGTATCTCCTGCCCAACGTTCTTGGAAGGTGGAGGATTGTCCATCACCCAGGTGCAGACGAATAACCAGTTTGGCCATAGTACGCCCGTTGATGATGCGCCACCAAGCCGTGGAGGATCTGCAGTTGGCGGTCGCCTGTGACGGGTGAATGTGCTTGAAGTATCTAGCCTTCATGAATCTTGTCCATAAATTGCTACTCGTTCGAAGCTTCCACCACAGCTTCTTCGAGAAGGCATCAGTGATGTGAGAGAGTTTCGCAAAGCCCAGACCCCCTTCCTCCGTGGGTTTGGCCATGGTGTCCTAGCTCGCCCAATTCTGCTTGACGTGTCCACCGCTGTGTCCCCAAAAGAAGTTGCTGAAGATGTGCTCGATCGAGGTCAGTACCTTCTTGGGAGGAGAGCAGGCGGCGAGGGTGTATATGGGGATGGATGTGAGCACATGATTAATGTGGATCGTCTTACCCTTCGGGGATAGGGTTGCATTGTACCACCCCTCCAGTTTCTTCCTGATTTTGTTGATGAGGTTGTCGAAGATGCCGACATTTGATCTGCCGTACACAAGGGGGCATCCGAGGTATTGAAAGGGGGGTGACTAATGGAGAACGAGGTGATGTCGGAGAGATAGGTCGCGTTCTCTCTCTTGATGTTGTGGTGGGCATAAATGATACTCTTTCTGGGGTTGACCTTCTGGCCAGAGCAAGATGCGTATCTTTGCAAGGTGTTAAGAACTACTTCCACCGACCCGACATCCCCGGAGGTGAAAATGAGGATGTCATCAGCATAGGCAAGGTGGGTGATTATCGGGCAGCCGCTAGCAGTATGGAAGTGCTGGAAGTTCGGGGTTCTGATCATCTTGTTCAGATTTCTGTTTAATGCAACCATTGTGATGATGAAAATGGTAGATGATAAAGGGTCTCCTTGCCTGACACCGCGACTAGATTTAAAGAATCCGTCGGCTTGGCCATTGATAATCGTTGAGAACCAGGAGTTGCTGATCGATCTCCAAATGATGTTAATCCAGGATTCCGAGAAGACAAACTCCCTGAGGGCCCAAATTATGAATTGCCAATCCACCCTGTCATAAGCTTTTTCCATGTCAAGTTTGATCGCAATCTTGCCACCTCTAGCGGAAAGTTTTATGCAGGTGATTAACTCTTGAGCAAGCATGATGTTATCCTGGATTTTTCTGCCTCTGACGAAGTTGCTTTGTTCCTCGGAGATGATCTTGGGGAGCAACTCGGACATACGAGAAGCGATGATCTTGGAGACGATCATGTTGGTGAATGTACACAGACTAATGGGCCGGCAGTCACGAAATGTTTCGGGGTTATTCTTCTTCGGGATAAAAATGTGGTTGGCAGATGATATCGCCTTAGGGTAGGTAGCTCGTTGGAAGAAGGCCCTAGCCGCTTCATGGATGTCTTTCTTGATAATGTCCCAATACTCTCTGAAGAATACCCAAAAAAATTTGTCAGGTCCAGGCGCACTGTGGGCATCCAGGGCCCAGACTGCGTCTTTGACTTCCTGTTCGGATGGAGGTAGATCCAGTTGGAAGTTATCAGCGTCGTTGATGAGGTGAGGGATTTCAGCCAGAAATATGTTGTCTCTTTGGACCCGCTCTTTGGTGAACAGCTGCGAGTAAAATTGGGCGGCCGCCTCTTGGATGCCTCGTTGGTTGCTGATGATGTTACCCGATTCATCTTTTATCTGATGGAGGGTGAGTTTCTGCTTGTGGCCGTTGACACATGCATGGAAGTAGACCGAGTTTTTGTCTCCCTCACTATCCCATCTGAGCCTCGTTTTCTGTTTCTAAAATTCAGTTTCAACTTTCAGCCGGAAATTAAGGATGGCTTTAGTAAGATTGAGGGCGGTCCTGGCTTGAGGTGACCTGTTAATGGTGAACAAGTCCTCGGCTCTAGTAACGTCATCTTCTGCGACGCAAACTTCCTGAAAATGTCTTTATAAGCCTACTTACTCCATGTCGTCAGAGCTTTTTTGGTAGCCTTAAGCTTGTGAGCCACCCTAATGAGCGGGTCCGGGGAGTCTGCAAGATTCCACGCTTTCTCCACCACGTGTCTGAATTATGGGTGTTTGCTCCAGAAGTCAAGAAATCAGAAGTTCTTTTTAATATGATTGGAAGTGTTCCTCATCTCCAGCAGGATAGGCGCGTGGTCGGATTCGGTAGCATTTAGATGAGACAGTCCGGATGTTCTCCCCATACCATGCCAAAGGTTGTTCGTGAGAACCCTATCAAGCCGAGAGTATTGTCGTCGGTCGCCTTCTTGTATGTTGCACCAGGTGAACTCGTTGTCGGTAAATTGGAGCATATCCAGGTTGGCGTCGAAAATGAAGTTTTTGAAGTCTTGCATGGCTATGTGGGGGGGGGGGGGCGACCTGCCATCGGATTTCTCCTCTCTGCATGTAATGGCGTTGAAGTCTCCAATTCCAAGCCAGGGTTGGTTAATGTGGTTGAAGTGGACATCGAGGAGGTCGTTCTAGAGTTGTTGCACTTTGTCACATCACAACTGCCGTGGACCGCCGATATAATGGCTCGTTTGGGAAGAAATGGATGATCTATCCAGCACGTTAGGGCTTGTCTGGAATCTTGGATGACACCGATCTTGACGTCCTTCGAGCAGAGGATCCAAATGTCGTGGTTGCCAGCTACGACGTAGTTGAATCCTAGCTGTAGCTGAACAGACTTTATTTTCTTGTGGGAGATCTTCGGTTCAATGACAATCAGAATGTCGATATTGTGAAGTTTCCTGAGACTAGTTAAGCGTCTCTTGGTTAGTTTGTTAGCCAGGCCATGAACATTCCAAGATAGGATGTTAGGCATTAATGTGGTTGGTGGAGGGATTTTTCATCTGCTTGGTAGCAGATCTAGTGCGTATGTTCGACGTCTCTGATGCTTCTTTTTTCTCTGTGTTTCTGTTATTGGAGGAAGCCCTCGGGACTGTCTAGGTGGCTGCGATGGGTTCTGTGGCTGTGATCTGATGGATTATGATCCTTTCGCCTGCTGAGTCCGTGCTGGCATCCTCGGGTGGTATCGTGAGGGCGTCTTCTGGTTCTGCCTCTCCTCCGACGAGATCTCCGACAGCAAGAAGGGGGAATCCGGCGGCCATGACCTGTTGTCCTCTAATGACCTGTCCCGGTCCTAGGATCGCTAGAGCTTGAACTATAGTGTCCTCCTCCGTCTGGAGGTGTTCGACCGAGGGTTCCGTTGGGGGTGCTCCGATGTCTAGGAGAGAAGCCGCGATATCAGCCATAGGGAGGGCCATCTCCGAGCTTGGTCGACTCGGTTCGACTGCTTCCTTGAGGACTACGAGTGCAAGCTCGTTGACCTCCTGGTCCAGGGCTGAGAACTAGTTGGAGAGGGAGACAAAAGAGTGGAGGGAGTGGGGTGGGCTTTGATCCTGGGTAGGGCCTGCTGGCGAGCCTTCACCATCACTAAATCTGACGTGAGAGTTCTGTCGCAACAACAGGTGCTTCGGCTGATCTTCCCTGATTGGTAGGTTTTTCTTGTTAGCTTTAGGCCCTTTGTCTGTCAGATCCGAGGTCTTCTTTAACTCGGGGTGAAGGCGACGGCAGTGTTCTGTTAGGTGTCCCCGGAGATGGCAGTGTTTGCAGTAAATGATGTGGTCGTAGACAATACGCTGGGTATGGGACGGGTCACCTAGCTCAATGATGATGTGGTTGGGGGGTTCGATGGAGAGATCGAGTTCCACACAAATTTTACATAGTCAGCTTTTGTGAGGTTGCTGGTTTCTGGTGTTGTTGCCACGTACGTCCCAAAAGAGTTGGCGATCCGTCTAAGGGTCGCAGGGATGAAGCAGATAAGGGGAAGGTTGGGAAGGGTTACGCATGCAGCTACCGTAGCGGAGTCCTCCTTGGAGTTAAAGTCCGAAGACCAGCGGATGATCTTCATAAGGTGGGAGTCCACCAGGCAGGTCCCTTTAGACCAGACGGACCTGTGGTCGAGCTCGGAAGAGAGGTACAGCAGTAAGTGCCTGGGGTCCAAGGGGGCAACATGGTAGGCCACAGACAGCCGCCAGCTGGCTATAACCTCCTTAACCCTGTCAAGCTTCGGGCATCCGTTGGAGAATTTGAGGACAAAAGTATGGTGGAAGGAGGAAGAGAGAGAGGAGAGATCCTCGAACGAGAACAGGACCGTCAGAATCTAGGATTCCTCATTGTACTCAATGTCGGGCAGAGGGACATCGGGGAGGACGAATCCCTTCGAGACAGCATGGTCCGGCCTAAAATGTCAGCGAAGGAGGGCGCAGGGGCTCCGGGGGTGGAAAGGGGCAGGACCTCGCAAGGAGAGGGCTGCGGGCAAGACGGTTGCGGGGCCACCGAAGAGCAGGCAGCTGGAGAGGGTGGAAGGACACCGGCCAGCGGGCGAATCTCAGAGGGCCGATCTGGGAGAACCGGCGCCGAGGAGAGAAGGCACCGACGAAGGGCCAATGGAGAGGTCGACCGGGACCGAGCGAGTCGGGTCAGCAACCTCTTCCGAACCGGCAAGCCTGGGGAGGGCGGGGAGAGGATGGGGGGCCGTGGGGCCCACGGGAGGTAAAGGAGAAGCCGTATCCTCCGCGAGCGCATAGCCAGACGGGCAGCCTGCAAGAAAGGAGGACAGAGGGTCTAAGGGGAGGGGGGTATGCGCTTTGGGAGGGGAAACATGCGCCCACTGCAGCTGGTTGTGGGAGGGGGTAGCGGCTTCTGGATGGCCGGCCAGAGCTCCGGATGCTGGGCACCAAGCATCAACACTAGGAGACCATGCACCCCAATGATGAGGATTCAATGCGCCACGTACGGCAAGATGAAGCGAAGCGCCCAAAGAGCCGGAGGACCGGGGGCTGGCAAACGGAGTAGGTGCCCATGTGCCCCCGGAGGGTGGGGCGGACCAAGCGTCCGCACTGAATGGAAGCCATGCTTCCAAGGTATAGGGGTGGGGGGCATGCGCCCAAAGGGGCGTAGGGCCATGCGCCCCTACTGTGCCTCCCCCATAGAGCGAGAAACCGAAGAACCAGGACCCAGCTCCAGCCTTAAAATCGGAGCTCCCGAGGCAACCGCGGCCACAGGGGCGGGGAGAGGTCCTCTGGAGGGAGCCGAGAGGGGGGGCAGAGGCGAAGCGTCTCGCCGTGCTGCGTGGGACGGAGCTGGCGAGGACGTCGGCAGGAGCGGTGAAGGCGTAGGATAAGGGATTGGGGGAGAGGTAGGCCGACAGAGGGGGAAAGAGCGGAGGAGAGGGTGGACCGGTGGACGATCAGCGGGGGAGCAAAAGCGGGGATGGAGGCGGAGGGATGTCCGGCGCAGTCCCGAGGAAGGGAAAAGGATGCCGAAGAAGAGCTGCTGGGTAAAGCCGGGAGAGGGAAAGCCATGGCGGCAAGAGGGGGCAGGGAGGGAGCGGCGCCTGCCGCCGGCTAGCGGCGCAGGGAGCCGGACGGAAGAGCTGGCAAACAGGAGAAGAGGGAGAGCTCCAACTATTATATATATATATATATATATATATATATATATATATATATATATATATATATATATATATATATATATATATATATATATGGTTAGTGGGTCGGGTTAGACCATTAGCCAAACCTTACCTAGCGATCTTTTTATTTTATTTTTATTTCGTTGAAGCCCAGCCCAACAATTTGAAAAAAGAAATAAAAAATATACAAAATTCCTGGCCGGCCCAAACCAAGAGCCTGACCATACTTTTATTAATTTTTGAGTAGCAGTAAAAGCCCAGTCCATTATATTAAAATATAAAAAATCATCAATAGCCAGCCTAGCCAGGCATGGCCTAGCGCTGACTCAGCCCACCAAAAAACTCGCAGGATCGAGCAGGTCCCCAAGCCGCTCGACCCAAACCCGTCACTGTAGCCCCTCTTTTAAAAAATACAAATTAGGATTATATCCTAACCCACCACCTGTTAGACATATAAAGGCAGAGAAGGTGCCAACAACCATTTTCCTATTTCTTTCACTCTTGTGTACTCTTCGACACATCTTCTATATCCTATGTGTATTCGAGCACTTCCTCACCTCCAATCTGTTGGAAAAGAAGTGCGAAAATTGTTCCCCCAAACCAGAGAGTCCTGCGAGAGAACCGAGCAAAAGCACACAAACCAAAAATAGCAAACACAATTCGCAGACACAGATATTCTTGACTTAGAAAATCAAGATAGGAAAAATCACGGTATGATCGGAGTCCAACCCTGCACAAGCTCCTCCTGATCCAAATGGATCACCACAAGTCACTTGAAAGAAAAAAAATTGATTGTGGACTCCGAAGAACAAGAGATGTCAAAAATTATTCGATGCGATCTCTCCTTCATAATAGTCTTCAATCATTTCTCTCTCTCAAATATTGTAAAGCACTCTTGCTTACTTTTTTTTGAGATATATTTTATGGTGAGAAAACACCTAGTATATATAGCCTCAAACCTACTATATGTATGAGTACTCAATCTAAACCATTGATGTACTCCTATTATATATAGGAATACCTAATCCAACTCCATTGTCATAATTCTACTATATATAGAAATACCCAATCCAAATCTATTGAAATATTTCTATTATATATATGAATATCCAATCCGACACCGTGGTATTTTCATATAGTTTGGGAAATCCACCCACTCCAACAAATCTTTCTCTTCATGTAGCTCTCCTTTTCGAAAATTTTTAAATATTTTTTTATTATTTATTTGATTTAAATGGTGATTTTTAAAATTTTATAAATAATTATTTAGTTAATTATTACGGTAGATGACTTTATCCATGGTTGAGTTTTGAAGTATCAGATGACTAGAAATCGTGGCACAGGTAGTGCAGTGGCGTGCCTTGACTAGTGTATTAGCCATGTCAGGGAAAACCCAGCCATAAGTGTGACCTAACTAGGAAAACCAGGCCAAGTTGTGACATGACCATTATAAATAGTTTAATTATTTATTATTAAGATTTATTGACTTACAGAAGATCCGGTTGTACTCAACTAGTCCGAACTAGACTCGAACCGAGCCCAAGCCATGCAGACCCTTATTGCGACGAAGACGGCCACAGATACTACATGTATATTGGTGTTTTATTTTAATGATCAATAACTAATTACAAGTAATAGTTAAATAAAATAAATATTGCTATTAAAGTTATATTTATTTTTTTATATATTTGTTATTTCGAAAATGATACGTTTTCTTGAAATGTCCATTTTAGGTTTGCGGAACCTTGGACTAGAACAGTATATGTTGCATATATATTGTGTCTGTTATTTGATTAGATGAAATATATTTATTAATCATTTTGTGTATATATATTTGCGTGTTCTTAATAGTTAAATGGTTAGTATTTTATAGTAATATATATATTATATATATATATATAATATATATATATCTATAGATATATATATATATATATATATATAATATATTATTATATAATATATATATATATATAATATTACTTTTTATATTTTTTATTATTTTTATATATATATAAATATAATCTATAATATAAAATATATATATTATAGATATAAAATAATATAATAATACAGTAATATATATATATATATATATATAATTATCTATATATATAATATATATATATTAAGAATATATTAATTATATATATATATATATATATATATAATAATAAGAATATTATTATATATATATATAATAATATAATATATATATATATAAAAAAATACATATATAATATATAATAAATAATATAATATATATATAATATAATATATATATATATATATATATATATATATATATATATATATATATATATATATTAGTATAATATATATACACTAAATAGGTCACAAAAAAAAGTATATATGTATATAATGTTATATAAAAGGTCAATATATATACATGTTATATATATATGCGTATATATATGCGTATATATATTATATTATATATGTATATATAATTATATATATATATATATATATATATATATATATCTATATTATAAAGAGGGCAATATGTATTGTATCTACTAATGTATATTCATATGTATAAATATGTATTAGTGATAGCATAAAACAAAAACTAAATAAAACCTAACCCAGCCAGCCCAACCTAGCCTAGCTAACCCCCAGCCCAACCCAGCCGAGGCCCCTATGTCCGACCCTTCTCAAGCCAAATCACAGCATATCCGCCCCCCCCCACCCCCCCCCCCCAAAATCGATTACATACATACATATATATGTATAAACGATAGAGAGAGAGAGGATTCTCTCGAAAACCCTAACCCAACTCCAAACACCTGACCGTCGCACCACCCCAGCCACCTGGGCGACCCTCCCCTGGCTTTCGCGTGCCGTCATGAGCTGCCACTGGCCGGCGACGGAAGCCCCCGCGCGTGTACGGGCGCGACAGCAGGGTGCGGGAACAACAACAGCTGGTCTAGAAGCCCCACTTCCTGGTGAGTTTTCTCCTTCGTATCTTCGTCATTTTTAAACCAAAATGTGCGTTGGGAACACAACCTATAGGGATTCGATCCTATTGGATAGTTTTGACTCAAATTGAATCATAATCGAGTTGAAACTCGACACCAAGATTGGCCAAAATCCTGTTCAAAATAGGACATTAAGTAGTCGATGTACCCCTATTTACGAACGAATCCTCGTCAAACCATTAACATTTTTGAAAATCCATTTAAACAGACATGTAGACAACCTATACGAGATCGAACTCCTTTTTGTAGAATTGTTTTTAAGGTATTATACTGGAAGTTATTCATGGATAAAATTGAGAAAAAAATATGTTCTGAAAATTACGAAAACCTTCGATATGACGTGCGTTCCGCCAATCCGGGCAATGTGGTCGCGAATCGAAAGCATCTAAAGGAGCGTATCGGCTTCGTGGACGTGTGGGCTTTGACGGAATTCAAATTGGTTGCGTGTGCGTGACGAATTTGATGCGTATCCGTCGAAATTTACCGTTTCGGCCCCTTTGCAAATTTTTTAATTACTTTGTGTACGATCGTCAAATTAAGATGAAACTTACGCCAACTGGACCGTATCATTTTTCTGGTCCTGTATGCCAAGGTTGGTCCGATTCTAAGACAGTTGATCCGATTATCGTTTTGCGGGCCCCACGATCCGACTCAACGGGCAATTTCGTGTACGGCCCACCGGAATCCAAAATTGCACATACCGTTGGATTTATATCATCAAAACGAATTTGTAGACATGTAGTTTGACAACTTTAGAGACCATTGACTTTGGCACGCTTTTCGGTGCAAAGCGGGTCCAACGGCGAACATCATTTTGGCCTGAAATGACTATTTTGCCCCTGTGTCCAGAATTGGACTTAAGGATAGGCTATCCTAGCTAATTTGACTAGTCTAAAAATGTTGATAACATCTATTACAGCTTCTGGAGGCAGTTGTGAGACTTGGACTTTCTGACTTGTTGATTGGCGATATATTGTTGGTTCTCCGTGCAACCCTCAGGTAAGTATACATTGCCTCTCTCTATAGTTTATTTCATGCTTATTCCTTTATCTTGTAGTTATATGTCATCAGTTAGTTTTACTGGATTGATTTGATTGGTATGCTTTTCTTTATAACATGTATATTAGTTTATTGTCTCGTTTATATACCGTCGTTGTCTACAGTTTGACATTATAGACTATATGAGAGTTGTCCTTACATGTATCTTGACTGAGTTGTACCATGTTGTCACATTTACCTTGTTTGAGTTGTATCGTGTCGTGGAGTGAGTGCGTGTAGCTGAACTGCTAATTCATGTTTCGTTTTCTCAACCTGCGAGTCCACAATCGAGGTGAGGGTTGACCGTTTGCACCTGCGAGTCCACACTCGGGGCGAGGGTATTTGTCAAGAACTAACCTACGAGTCCACACTCGGGGCGAGGGTTAGTGATTAGTTCAAACCTGCGAGTCCACTCGGGGCGAGGGTTTGGTATCCGTTGATCTCTTATTCACTTGTTGCTTTCAGCAGTTCATTTATACGTAGTTATTCTCGTGTCCATGTTCATAGTCATTTGTCAGTTTCTATCTCTTTCCTGTTTATTTCTCATGCATGATAAACTGTTAGATAGGCATGTTTTATATATCTTGCTAGTCCTCTGAGGACCTGATGATCTCTTCAGGTAGCTGATTGCACGGAGTTAGCTAGCTGAGCATGTGGTAGTTGACTTCATCTGCATGATTCAGGTATTTTGTTAGTGTTATTGATTTACTATCTTTCTCGTGCTTTTATGATATATCCTGCTTATCAGCTTAGCTTTATAGACTCATATTATTCTTGGAGTCTAATCGGACATATATGCTAGTGGACTGCAGACCACGACCCATACTTGTTCATTCTTGTCTTATATATTCTTGTGGATTGAGATACACTGTAGATTACCATATTAGCCATGATACCATGATTTATACGTACTCAAGTCGGAATGGAGTCCTCTTGATACGTAGCTGGCTTGCTCACGCTCTCGTATCCTGAAAAGCGGGTACGGGTCGTGACACTTTACGACTATATTGAGGGGGATGTCATTCCAACGATCCTTCTGCAGTACTCGAATTTTCCCTTGGAAGAACCTTTGTGAACATGTCTGCTCCGTTGTCATCTGTATAAATCTTTTCAAGCTTCGCGTCCTTCTTCTCAACCACATCCCGTTTCCAATGATACGGAGTCTTAATGTGCTTGGACCAACTATGAAATGTTTGGTTCTTCATAAGGTGAATGACACTCTGGCAATTATAAAGCAAAGTATACTGCTCTTGCTTTAGTCCCACTTCCTATAATAGCTTCTTTATCCACAAAAACTACTTGTAAGCCTCCGTCGCCGTAATGTACTCTGCCTCTATCGTCGACAAGGTAACACATTTCTACAACCGCGACTGCCACGATACCGATCCACCAGCAAACATTATCACATAGCCCGTAGTCGATCGCCTCGTGTCTACATGTCTAACCATATAAACGTCAGTATACCTGACCAGCTTCGGCTCGTCACCACCAAAGGAAAGTCTCCAATCGGTAGTGCCCTGAAGCTACCTAGAACCCACTTTACCATACTCTAATATACACTTCCAAGATTGGAAAGATACGTGCTAACTATGCTAACGGCGTGAGCGATGTCTGGCCTCGTACACACCATAGCATACATGAGCTTCCTACAGTAGAAGCATATGGAACCCGCTCTATATCTTTCTTCTCATCCTCGATAGATGGACACTACTCCTCAGTAAACTTAAAGTGATCTACAAGGAGGTTACTCACTTTCTTCGACCCGTCCATCCCGAAACGCTGAAGTACTCGATAAATGTACTTCTTTTGGGACAAGTGTAGCAGCTTGGACTCTCTCTCTCTTTTTCTCTCTCTTTCAGCTGATCTGCATCCCAATAATATTCTTCGCTGCGTCCAAATCCTTTGTAGAGAAGGTTGCGTCCAGTTGACGCTTTAACTCCGCTATCCTACTAGCATTCCGACCCACCAGTAGCATATCATCAACATATAGCAGTAAAATGATAAAATTGTCCTCGACAAAGTACCTTACAAATATACAGTGGTCTGACATCATCCGCACATAACCATGCTCCCCCATAAACAACTCGAACTTCCTGTACCACTGCCTCGGAGCCTGCTTCATTCCACACAAGCTCTTTATTAACTGGCAGACCAAGTATGACTTGTCCTTCTCATAGAATCCCTCTGGCTGCTCTATGTACAACTCCTCCTCAAGATCACCATGGAGGAATGCTATCTTCACGTCCATCTGCTCGACCTCCAAGTCAAAATTGGCAGCCAATGCCAGCACCACTCGAATAGACGACTGTTTGACGACTGTCAAAAAGATCTCATCATAATCTATGCTTTTTTGCCGACCATAGCCTTTAACTACCAGCCTCGCTTTGTATCGAAGGCGAGTAGCATCAACTGTCTCAGAGGCGGATCTATTGGGAGTCTAAGGGGGGCCACGCCTCCCCAAAAAAAAATACAAATCTTTTTCGAATATTTTTACATACAAATATTTGAAATATTGTGTGCGGTATTTTTTTGCACAAAAAGTGCAAATATTTACGAATAATAGTGGTAGAAACTTTAAATATTTTCGGATAGATAGGTGCTGATAAATTTTATACATATAAACTTTTAAATGTTATAATAACTCCATATATAGCGGTCCACCTATTACCAAATATTTAAAAACTAAAGATATGATAAAATTCTATTGAGATTTGATTTGATTACATCTATCTCAACATATATTTTAAAAATATTTTATTATTTTTTACTCTAACCCTACATTAATTAGCTTATTCCTTTCTCAAAAATTTTACCAAAATAAGAGAATGTACCATATTTCCTCAAAAAAAAATTGATCCCTTCTTTTAATCTCTATATCTCCATCTCTCCTTCAACCTTGTTACAGAAAAATCTTAAGGTATATTTAGCTTATCCCTTTCTCAAATTTTCTTTGCTTTTCGACGGAGTGACTATGTTTTCTATTCCTGGTATGATGTTTATACTTTATTTTACAACAACACTCTCGTTAATTAGATTTTCTCTTCATAAATGATGCATGAAAGAATATTGTTTGCTATTTTATAAGTTCTACATATTAAATTGTTAATTTTTTATAGTCAGTGACAATAATGTTATTTTTTTTTTAGTTTCATGTTTGGATCTTATTTTTACAGGGTTATTGTGTGTTAAAATATGAGCATTAAAAATATCATTGAGGACTTCAAAATTTTCAAAGCACGTCGAGTTCTATTTAAGTAGAGAATTGTATTTGACTTGTTGTCGTTTATTTTGAATATCTTTTATGAACAAAATTTTCTTTCCTTTTTTTGTATCACTTTGGAAATATTGACTTTACTTTTTTTACTCATTCTTGTTCGAGTTCGATTAATAACTTTTATATACAATTAGTATGGCCCCGCCAAAATTTAAATCATGACTCCGCCCATGATTTGTCTGCTTCGCTCTGAAAACCCATCAATTTTTTAAAGCCTTCTTGCCCTTTGGCAACCGCACCAGATCATAAGTGGAGTTGGTCTGTAAGGAACTCATCTCCTCCTGTATAGCCTCCATTGGCTCCTGCCTATGTTCGTCGTCCATAGCCTATACAAAACTTTTGGGCTCTCCTCCATTAGTCAGTAGCACATACTCATCTGGTGAGTATCTCATAGATGGTCGACGCTCTCTATCGCTCTTCCTCAATGGAACTACTGGTGTTGGTAGTATATCAACAGCCTCCTCCCCTTCAGGAACTATCTTCCCGTCATGCTCAACCTCCTGAGGGTTACCTTGACCACCATCAACAGGCTGAGGATCAAGGTTGGGAGCAACACCATGTGCTGGCTCCCCTATAACTCGATCCTCTGTGATGTCCTCTGGGAACTGCTCGAAGCGAAATGACTATAACTCAGGCAATTCCTCAACCTCAGAAGGCATCTTGGATTCCTGAGTGTTGGTCGAGGTCTGATCCTCGACGAATATTATATCCCTGCTTCTGAAGAGCTTTCTTCCCATGAGTCGTAGAGTCTATAGCCAAACTCATCCCAACTGTAGCCGACAAAGACGTACAGCCTCGTCTTCGGCTCAAGTTTGGATCTCTCATCCTTCGGTACATGCACGAAGGCCATACAACCAAATACTCGCAGGTGATTGTATGACGGCTATTTTGTAACTCCCTAAAATCGTTTTTCAAGTATTTATGGAATTTAACTAGAATTTTCATGGAATTCAATTTGGGAATCATGATTTCTTTTAATAAAATATGGTTGTGAATAATTAGTTTTGTTTAGTTAATTTTAGTTATTATTTATTAATCCTGATTTTTATTGTTAATGATTAATCTTGATTATTATTATTAATTAATTCAGATTTATTTTATTATTATTTATTAATTATGGTTACGATGATTAATCCTAATAATTAATTCTGATTATTATTATGGACTAGATTTATTTTAATTAAATTGGGTTTCTAATTAAGCCTACCAAACCTTGGACTTTGGATCGTGGGCTTTAGTCTATAATTCCTAGGTAAAGGACTTAGTGTAGATTTTAACTAATTCTGGATTATTCCTAATTAGTTGTTAATTAATTAGTTAGAAATTAGTTATTTAGTAGGGTTAGTTATTTTGTTTCACTAATAGTCCTAGATCTATTATAAATTACAGGATTGCCACTAGGGCTGGCTTGGAGAACACTCCAATATTTTAATATAAATATTAGGGGAGTTCCCCAATTATTATTTTAATACTATTTTTTCTGACAACACTGTTACAACTAACATATTTTCTAACGTCATTACAGTTCATACTACTCTGCCGCCCTCCGCCTTCCACCATTGAGCGCCACTGTGACTTCGTCGGAGACCGCTGCCGAAGCTTCGTCTAAATTTTACAGCTCGCCTGGATCTACTGTTCTCACCGACCGCTGCTCCGCCCCTTGCTGTTGAACTCCGCCGGAGCCATCAGTCGCCGGAGTCCGTCGTCGTGCCGCCTCGTCAACACCGAAGCCGCCATTAGGAACGAGATCTTCGTCGCCAGAGTAAGACTGTGCCTCTTCTTCTTCTTGGATTCTTCTTCTTCCTCTTGTTCCTCAACCATTTTCTTCATCACAGCACCGCTCTCGCCGATCTTTATTGCTCACCGGTCATTACAGTATCTTTGACTTCCTTGCCGATAGACGATTCACCGATCCACCACCGAGCCGTCATATCGAAGACAACACCTCGACCATTACGTCCTCGATTCTTGCGAGTGCCTCTTCGATCTCCACATTGGCTCTTCGTAACTCGCTCCATGCTGAAGCCTAACTGCCAATCGGAGCCGCCAAAAACTTATCGCCGTCATAGCCGTCTCGGATCCGCCGGAGATCGATGCCTCGTCGCTTTGGACCACCGCACACGCCACTCGAGGTGATCTCTTGCCTCAGTCTACTGAATCTTTTCTCTCCTCGAATTATCTACAGATTAGGGTTTTGATTTGGGGTTTCTGGGGTTCCTCTTTGTGTATGGTAGGGGGAAGAAGAAGCATAGGGTTGCTTTCTGTGTGACGAGAGAGAGTGAAGAAATGGAAGGAAGCTTTGAGGAACTGGGCTAGGGTTTTATGAGAAGAGAGTGTAGAGAAGAGTAATTAGGGTTAGGGTTTGTATTTAGAGAAGAAAAGTGAGGGTGCTGTCAGCTAGAGAGTTGGGGTTTTTGTTTGGCGGCTGGGAAATAAAGATGAGAGGAGAGAGAAGGAAGGGTGAGTTTATGTTAGGGTTTACTCGTGGTGGGTCGGGTTGAGTTCGGGAAAGTTTGGGCCAGGTTGTGAGGAGTTGTAAAATAGAAAGGAAAAGAAAAGGAATTAATAGAGGTCTGTAGCAGTGGGCTGGGATCTGTGTGTGTGTTTAATACATATGAAGAAATAAAATAAATTAGCACCAGTGGTAGCCAGGCTTTGGGCCGATGTGTTGGAGCCAGCATAAGAAAATAGGGAAAATAGTGTCGGGCACTGGACTGTTGTGGCCCGGTAGTCAAAATTGAGACTTGGGCTGGATTGGTTAGCAATATTAATGATAATTGTTATTATTAATTATGATCATTTATATTCCTTAGTAAATGTTGTAGTAAACATTCTAAAATGTTGTGTACATTATTTTGTAGTATCTAAGATTGATATGTTGCTAGTAGTCATATTTAGCCACTATTATTACTTTACTGAAATATTTCATTGCTAATATCCAAATTAGTATTATTCTAGGAATAATTTATTAGTGAGTTAAATAGACTTTAATTATTATCTAAATAATGGTGTACTATTTTCTTGCTAACTATTATATATGTAACTAGAATGTGATAATTAGTTTATCATCAGTAAGTAGTATACTAGGTAGTGATAATTAGTTTATCATCAGTAAGTAGTATACTAGGCCTTCCTATCTACGGGAGCATCTGAGTAGTTAATCCAAGGCCCACCATAGTTCTGCCTCAAAAATAACCCCAGCTGTCTCTGTACTGCAGGAGGCCGATATCTATACAATAATAAATTTCATGAATATATATGTACATATAATCATTTGAGAAATATATATTAACTAATTAACTTACTTCGTAGGCCCGTCCGTCCAAATCTCCATACGCGTCTCGTCCGGGGGAGCGCATGGAGGGTCGCTCTCACCTCCTGGCTGGGCAGGATCAGTCTGATCGCCGTCCTCCATATGCTCGGTGTCGGCTCTCCCCATGGAGCCGTCGGCAGGAGGAATGCTGGACGCGGGAGGAATGCTGGACGCGGGATCAGGAATGCTGGACGACGAGGGAGGAGTCGCCAACCTGCTGGAACTGTCCTGTCCAGGTAATGGACCGGGAACAGAATGGTACACTGGCGTACTCGGAGATGAGGATGAGGGTACAGAATCTGTATCCCCAGTCCGAGGCAGACGGGACTGCCTAACATAATATCCTCCGCATCATCCGGGTCTAGTCATACCTGATAATAACATATGACAATAAAACAAATATACATATTTATATGATAGACATGACAGATTTTTCAAAAATCTCATAGTCACAGATAAAAGTGTCACTAAAGTGTCACAGATTTATATGATAAAAGTGTCACTAAAGTGTCAAATATGATGATAAAACAAACGTACATACTTAATCCTCTTCTGAAAATTCATCTAGTTCGTTTAGCTCATCTTCTTCTTCTTCTTCTTCACTTTCATCTGCATCTTCCTCTTCAGATATTTTTACTTCTTCTACACAATTAGATGTGTAATGAGGAACTTCCGTCGTGTCCACTTCTATAATATTTGTTACAAGAGGTAGTTCATCCTCCTGATAAGCTATATCGTCAACCTCAAAGGTATTTCTAGCTTTGGTCTTGCATACTGCCCACCAGTCCGACCTTGTTGTTCCCCGTTTAGGATAACTTGTGAAGTACACGAGCTGAGGGTGACTTGAAAGGACAAATGGTTCATAGGCTTGATATCGACCACTACCAGAATAAGTCATTTTAGCGACGCCTGAAGACGTCGCTAAAACGACATATTTCGTCGCTAAAAATATTTACCGACGCAATTACCGACGTTTTGGACTTGTCACGGAAACGTAAGTCGCTGATCTTTAAAACGTCGCCAAATGTCGCAAGTACCGACATTTATCGACGTATATATACGTCGGTATATTACCGACGTCTACCGTCGTGTCGTCGGTGTATTAGCGACGTGTTTAACGTCGGTATGCGTCGGTAAATTTACCGACGATTACCGTCGTGTCGTCGGTGGTTTAGCGACGTGTTTAAAGTCGCTACACGTCGGTAAAATCTTGGGAATTTACCGACGTTTACCGTCGTTTAAAATGTCACTAAAAGTCGGTAATTCCTGGGATTATTACCGACGTTCACCGACGTTTACCGACGTTCTCCGACGTATAAGGACGTCGGTAAACGTCGGTTCCCTGGAAATTTTTGCAGATTTATCGACGTTTACGGACGCAAACGTACGTCGGTGGACGTCGGTAAACGTCGCTAAATCTTCAAAAAAAATAAAATAAAATAAAATACAGAATGTCCTTTTCTCCCTGCAGTTTAAAAAGATAACCATAACCAATATTGGACTGTTTTTCAAAATCTGGGATATGTAAACCTGAGATTTGGTCTGCACAGTCCCCTCATTCCCAGTTTTGGTTTTACTTGGGTATTAGGACTTGATAGTCCACATTTCAGATTTGAGTATTTGAATGATTGAGCCATAACCAACAGGAATGAACACTCAATAACACACATGGTTCCTGCAACATTTGGTATCCTGTTTTGCTGAACACAGGCCATATACACACACACCCATGTGAATGACACACAATCACACACACACTGTTTTCCCTCACTGTACACAGGTTTCAGTCCCTACATACACAGGTTTCAGTCACTCCTACACACACACACTCACTCTCTATCACACACTTGTCACTCTCCCTTTACCTCACTCTTTCTAACTCTCTATCTTTCTATCTTCCTATGTATATATATATATTTTTTTTATCTTCCTATGTATCTTCCTATGTATATATATATATATAATGTAATGTATATAAATATGTATGTGTATGTAATATGCATCTAAGTTTATTATGTATATATGTAGGTATCCTATATATTATATTATGTGTGTGTACCATTATATATATATTATATATATGTATGTGTGGTATACATATACGTAGCCTATATGTATATATATATATATATATATATATATATATATATATATATATATATATATATATATATATGTATGTAATATGTGATTTCCATGTGTAGGCCTAGATGCAATAATAGGTTGTGTGATGTTGGTTTTGACTTTGTATTGTATAGGTTGTATGGGCTTGATATACTAGCATAGGCTAGTTTAGCCTTGATTAGACTAATATAGACTTGTTAGGACTTAGAACGATTGTTAAACCTAGTTAACATAACCTAGACTTGTTTAGACCTAGAATGACTTGTTTGACCTAATTTAGACTTGTTGGACCTACTTTGACCATAGTTGACCTAGTTTGACTTCTAGGGTTGACCAGAGTTGACCAAGAGTTGACTTTGGCCTAGATTGACTTCTAAACGTAAACCACAAAAGCACATTAACATCCAATTGAAACGAATAATAACATAAACAACAGTATAACACAATGTAGCAGGCAACAAATAGAATGGGATCCAACAAATAGAATAGGATCCAACAAATAGAATAGGCACAACCAACAAGTATCCAAATAACCAAGTCTACACCAAATAACAAAGTCTACAACCAAATAACCGAAGTCTACACACAACCAACAAATAGAATAGGATCCAAACATCCAAGTCTACACAACCAACAAATATCTAAGTCACAAACAAAGGATCAAACAAACACAAACAAACAGTCCTAACTAGGACTACTAGGGATCTGGTGCAGGAGGGGCACCGCCGCGATGAAGGGATAAGAACAACTCATACTCCTCAAGTGAAATCGATACCGATGGAGCAGGCAGTGACGTCGGTGGAGTCGGTGTCGAAGAAGAAGGCGGTGGAGACGGCAGAGTCGACGACGATGAAGGCGCACCCGGAGGACCAGCACGCTCCAACGCTGTAAGTCGCTGGTGGTATGAATCCATGATAGATAATATTCTATCACTGCTCTGGACCATCGAATCCTGCACCAATCTCAGCCTCTCGGCCATGGTCACCTGTCCTGTCTGCAGCTCCATCACCGTGCGCTCTAACCCTCCAACGGTGCGCTCTGTCCTCTCAGTCGTCTCCATGAGCTCCATAATGCCGCGGTCGAGCGCATCCAATCGTGCTAGCAGCGCAGGATCGTCCGTAGGGTGCTGAGACTGCTCCTCGATCCGTCGTAGCAGGTCGTCACGGAGAGACTCCATCATCTGGTGGACTCGGGCAGACTCCTGGGACGGCTGTGGACCATGCACACTAGCAGGAGATGCCCTAGAGGACTGGGTCGCAACTAGGGCGCCATAGGATCCCGTACCGTAGTAGGTACCCCTACGGAGTCCACCAGCGGTGATCATCCACAGCTCGTCCGCCGACGGAGCTTGAGTGGACTGCGAGAAAGTACCGGCCTCTCCTGCATCAGGTGCACTAGCAGCCGTCCGTTCCCGCAGCCTCTGATACTCGGCCTAGAAAGTACGGATAGTACTCTATAATTTCTAATTTCTAATTAATGTACTTATTAAAACTAACTACATGAATATTTATTTGTATCATATTTACTAAGTTATATTAAAATTGACACGAAGTATTAAATTAAGATAACGTATTGTAATACATACATAGGTCTGCTCGGCCCTCTCGTCAATAAGGTCTTCGCCCTTCCGATGGGTGGCCAGGAAGATGGTCACCATGTCGGTGTTACCGACCTTCCTTACCTGTAATTAAATATATTATCTTAGTAATAATTTATCGATTTTGTATTAAAATAATATTTCTAAAAGAGAAAGACATACCAGACGACGGAAATGTTTCGTCATCGGAATCGACCCACCGTACCACTTCGAGGCATGTTGCCTAGCCGCCTTGGCCTTCTCCGACTTCTCCTTGTACCTTGGCTCGTCGAATAGAGCCTTTATAAGACGGTAGAAGTCTTTAGGCAACTTCGCACCCTCAGGCAATATTTCTATAAGCAACTCCATAAGACGGTTGTAGCAATCTTGCGACATGTTAAAATCGGACTTGATGCTCAACAATCTTATAACCACCTCCAACGGTGAATGATCCTCACAACCAGGATATAATATAGTTCTTGCATTCTCCAGCAACTCCATGAACTGTGCAGCATCGGGGTTCGGTGCCTCCTCAGGTGCATCATGATCATCCGGATCGAAACTAGGCCCGGCCGCATCAAAAACCATGTTCACCAACCCATCGTCGTAAGGAGCGTTGTTGTGGACATCCACATAAGGCTCGTACTCCGATGCTAAAGACACAAGTTCTCCATGCTCACTCCACTGATAGTAATTCGACGTGAAACCCTTCGAGTATAAATGATACGTGACATCCACTTCTGGATGATGTTTCAAGTTGCGACATCTCACACACGGACACTTAATTTTGGTACCGTCCATGTACTGAAGGAACGCCTTGGCAAACTGCAGGAACTGGTGTACACCCTCTATGAATTCATCCCGCACACCGCACATGTCATCAGGATGACGGTTGTACATCCAAGTACGATTCCGCAGATAGTAATTCAGCTCCATATCCATTTGAGGATAATTCTGTAAGATAGATACAAGCACATCGTTGAAAGACTTATAAAAGTAATATGCGTATTAAGCATGACATATCCTAAACATTGA
Source organism: Iris pallida (assembly GCA_029216955.1). NCBI lineage: Eukaryota > Viridiplantae > Streptophyta > Magnoliopsida > Asparagales > Iridaceae > Iris > Iris pallida. The sequence goes on from JANAVB010040619.1 coordinate 27,442,037, forward strand.
AATAGATACTAAAAAGACAGTAGGTAGACAAGTATGTACATCATGGTTCCCCACTATATATCCTTCTCTCAACTGCTCTATACTCTAACTGTTACTCCTTGCTTTTAGACACATCCACAAACCCTTTGACACCTACTTAAATATACACAATAGTTCACCCTTTCCCATCTCAAGCCTAACCCTGTCCCTAGTGTACTGTTATATACTAGTCTAAACTCTCACTCCTCTCCAAATACCTGGTACTAGTTAACCCTCCCCCTTTTCTTCCACTAGCACACACATACATATACATGATGTATACAACCACACCATAGTTCCCAGGTTCTTTTAACCTAACTTTCCAGTTGGTACTAACCTCAATAGAACAAACACTCTCACAGCTCAAAATACTAACACATGCTCACGCCTTACTCTTGTGACACTCCCTTTCAAACACAAACACACACCTATATGTTCCCTTACACATGTTGCCATGTTACCTGTAAAAATAGGAAACCCTTGTTGTCTAAAATAAGACACAAGTCCCTGCTACCAAATGCTACTGCTATATTCCAACAACAAACCTTGCTGCCTCCAACCAAATCAAGCCAAGCCAATGCAATACAAGGTGAAATACATATGTGTATTTTTGTATTAATTTGGATTTGGATGACCATGATTGGGCTGGGCTAATAACGGTTTTCATATCCTAATTATGTTTTTCTTGGCCTATTTATGAAGGATAAGGGAATGTCATCTATGTGTTTTCATTGAGGATATTCAAGGAGATAGCCTACCAATTCTACAAAGAGAACCATACTGTAGAACTCACACTTTAAGATAATAGATGAAGGAAGACTTGTATGGAGGATCGTCTACTTTATTCATGGAGTTGTCATAGGGTGTTGAGCGATGTCATTTTATTCTTTTATTCTTCTTCTTCTTGGAATTTTTGAGTATTGGATCTTGAGACAAATGATCCAACAAATATTGTAATTCATCTTGTATTAATCAATTAATATATACTGGAATTTTTTCTGGTGACAAAGTCACCATAAAATACCATTTTCTTTTTGTCTTGATTCTTGCATAGTGGTTTGTTATTTTCCAAGTAGGTGTTGCTATCATTTTTTGCAATGCAGCGATCCTTAAAATCTCCGGCTATTGGGGATATTGGTAAACTAATATACCTAGATTACCCAAAAGTACACTTGCGAACTAGGATAAAATAATTAGTTGTGTACTAAACGTCTCTAAGTGTAGGAATGTTGCAAGGTGAAACAATGTATCAAACACTATATCGAAATCCAAACCCAATATGCAAATCCAAATTAATACGAAAATACACAAGTGTAAGTAGGGGATTAAGTGTACAGAGGTAAAATAGATATATATGCATGCATGGGGGTGTCTACGTGTCCAACAAATGTACACAAAGTGTCCAAAATCTCACGAACACAGTGTATCAGTGAACACATGGTCGTAATGTGTCTCCGTGTCTATTTTGGACACGAAAAACACCTCAATTAGGGTTAGGGTTTACCTTTAGAGGAGCTCGCGGTGGTGGAGGAGGAGGAGGTGGACAAGTTCAGTGGTGGAGGAGGAGGATCTCGCGGTGGAGGAGGAGAAGGGGCTCGCGGTGGAGGAGGAGGAGGGGCGTCGACCGGAGGCGAAGGAAAGGGGTTTGAGCGGCGTCGGAGGGAAGGGGGTCGGGCTGTCGTCGAGGTCGGGGGAAGAGGGGCGGGAAAAAAATATTTGGTGAGAGGAAGAAATTAAAAATCGAACCGAGGAACCCTATTAGCAGCAAGTTAGCGACGTCTGTAAATACGTCGCAAAGCGTCGATGTATTTCTAATATTCTGCGATGCCAAAAGCTTTGCGACGCTAAACGTCGCTGAACTAATAAAACTGGCGACGTTTTTCGACATATCAACGACGTTGGTTTTTATTACACTAAAGGTAGTCGCAATATGTCGCTGTTTGTCGCTATCAGCGACGTATTGTGACGTTTACTATGGGCGTCGCTAATTCTAGAAATATTAGCGACGTTTTACGTTGGCGTCGCTAATTTCGTCGCTGATATGACTTATTTTGGTAGTGGACGCCGATAGTTTATATCCACAAGACCGTGCTTGTCTACTTTCCACCCTTGACCTTCATTCGGATCGAACCAATCACACCTGAATAACACAATATTAGCAGGCTCTATTCCATAACTATATGTCAGCTCCACAATCTCTCGTAGGACGCCATAGAAATTGTTGCCCGCATCAACATCTTTGTAGTTCGAAGATCTGATACACAAACAACTGTATTTGGTGGAATCGAGATCCACAAAGTTGTCTCTGATCGGGCAAGTTGTTGACTTGAACCTAAACCCATTAACACAGTAGCTTGGCCATATTTTTGCAGCATAAATTGGTCCCTTGGCTAGCATTCTAATAGACTCATTCTCAAGTCTTGCGTATGGACGATCGACCTAAATACCACAAAAAATAAATTAAGCTCATTCTCAAGTGCATATACAGAAAGGTAATTACAGAGTTCTCAAGTCTTACATATGCACTCAACCATGATGGAAAATAATGCCTCATTTCTTGTTCTAGTTCTTCTTCTGTTATGTGTGGCCTACCTGACCTCACATCATCATTAAATATGCTGAAAATAACATCGTTCAATTAATTTAATAGTATAATAATCAACACTATTAAAATAATATAGACATATTAATTACTTACCCCTCCAGCTTCTCTACTTCATCATCGTCGCAGTTGAGTAATACATACACCTGAGCAGCCCTTAGCTCATCATCGTTCAAATATCTCCTTTTTATTTTATCCGATGGCTTTCCTGGGGCATTGAATACCTTCAGTATTGTATCATTACATTCATGATCTACGTCGTCGTTTCTGGAAGCTCTCGTTCTATTAGTTGCAACATGAGGCTTGAAATACATCGAACAAAAGTTTGTGATCTCCTCGAGAACATAGGCTTCACAAATAGAACCCTCGACCCGTGCCTTATTTTTCACCTTTCTTTTTAGGTGATTCAAATGTCGCTCGAACGGGTACATCCAACGATATTCGACGAGTCCACCAACACGTGCCTCATAGGATAGATGAATCGACAAATACTCTATAGAGTCGAAGAATCCAGGAGGAAACACCCTCTCTAGCTTGTACAGTGTTGCCGCAATATCCTTCTCTTGTTTTTCTAGACGATCAACGAGCAATTTCTTAGAACAAAGATCCCTGAAGAATATTCTAAGCTCCGTCAATGGATCCCAAACTGCCTACGGTAAGAATTCCTAAAATGCAATTGGAATTAACCTCTCCATGAATACGTGACAATCGCAGCTCTTCATACCCGTCAATTTATTTTTCTTCGGATCGACACATCTTCTCAGATTTGACATATATTCGTCTGGAAATTTTAGGCCCTGGATCTACCGACAAAGTCTCACTTTATCCTCCTTGTCCAGTGAGAAAATTAACTTCGGCAGGAACTGTTTTCCATTCTCCTCTATCAAATGCAACGCAGGGTGTTTGCATATTTCTTCTAAGTCCAACCTGGCCTTGGGATTGCCTTTCGTTTTTCCCTTTACGTCCATCAAAGTATTAATTATGTTATCAAACACATTCTTCTCAATATGTATGACATCAAGATTATGTCTGATCAGATTAGTACTCCAATATGAAAGATCCCAGAATATGATCCTCTTTGTCCAGTTATGATCTCTACCAAATCCATCGCACTTGTACCCAGTTGTAGGATCTTCGATAGCACTTGGAAAATCTCTAACCTCCTCCCATATCGTGGCTCCGTACCACCTTGGCGGTGGATCACCCTTCTCTACAACGTCGGCACGGAATGCATTCTTGTTCCTTCTGAACGGATGATCTTTTGGCAGAAATTGTCGATGACAATCAAAGAAGCACGGTTTTCCTTCGTGTTTCAAGCGAAAAGTATTAGTACGGTCCATGGAATACGGACATGAGAGACAGCCATGAGTGCTCCATCCAGATAATATTCTATAGGCCGGAAAGTCGTTGATGGTCCACATAAGGGTTGCCTTCATCTGAAAATTTTGCTTCCTGGAAACATCGTACGTGTTAGCGCCTACTTCCCATAACTGATTCAACTCATCTATCAAAGGCTGTAAGTACACATCAATGTTCCTCTTGGGATTGTTCGGACCAGGAATTATAACGGTTAGAAACATGTACTGAGTCTTCATGCACATCCAAGGCGGTAGGTTATACGGAGTGACAATCACAGGCCAGCACGAATACTGGGATCCCGAAAGACCAAAAGGAGTAAAACCGTCAGAAGATAGCCCCAACCTGACATTACGCGGATCTGAAGCAAAATCAGGATATACTCGATCAAAGTGCTTCCACGCTTCTCCATCGGATGGGTGATCCAACACTCCTTCAATCTGTTCTTGCATGTGCCAACTCATATTTTCGGCCGTCTCTTTCACCATAAATAATCTTTGCAACTGCGACGTTAAAGGCAAGTAGTGCATTAAATCGGTCGGTCTTCTTGTACCGATAGACCTTCATGTACTAGTGGTCTTATAGCGATCTGTACCACAAAATCTGCACACATCTGCGTCCTTGTCGTCTTTGTAGTACAGCATGCACCCATTGCGAGAAGAATCGATTTTCTCGTATCCCATCCAGAGCGATCTCACCATCCTCTTAGACCGATAAAAGTCTTTAGGTAACTTAGCACCCGCCGGCAAGATCTCTATAATCAACTCCAACACTCGGTTGTAGCATTCTTGTGACATGTTAAAATCTGACTTAATGCTCAACAGTCTTGTAACTACCTCCAACGGTGAATGATCCTCACAACCAGGATACAATGGAGTCCTTGTATTCTCCAGCAACTCCATGAACTTTGCAGCATCGACATTCGGTGCCTCCTCAGCTGCTTCATGAACGAAACTAGGCCCCGCAACGTCGAAAACCATGTTCACGCATCCGTCGTCGTATGCATGATTATCTGAAACAAAATTAGGTCCCGCATGCATATACGGCTCAACATAAGGCTCCGGCTCTGATACTAAAGACACAAGTTCTCCGTGTACGGTCCACTGATAGTAATTAGGTGTGAAACCCCTCGAGTACAAATGATATATCACTTCCACTTCTGGATAATATTTTACGTTATAACATTTCACACACGGACACTTAATTTTGGTGTCGTCCATGTACTGAGGGAACGCCTTAGCAAACTGCAGGAACTGCTCTACTTCCGCTATGTATTCATCCCGCATACCACACATATCATCAGGACGACGATTGTACATCCATGAACGATTCCGCAAGTAGTAATTCATATCCATTTGGAAATAATTCTGCAAAGATGGACACACATTATCCAATAGGCACAACTTCGTATATTATGTCTTATTATGGGACACACATTAGTAGCGGACAGTTACTAATAATCATGCTATATCGTACATAAGTTCTTATGCATCCAACGTGTACACATACGCTATCGATTCTTACTGATACCAATCTCATTCAGACACACTAGATTCGTTTCGATATCGCCAGGGTCAAGTTGAAAATTGTCTTAATTAACATCAATTTTCAAGACTTGAATATATTGTCACCTACAACCGATATCTAAGACCCCATGACAAAGTCAAGTAGACCCCATGAATATAATGTCACCTACAACCGATATATCATTCAGACACACTAGATTCGTTTCGATATCGCCAGACCATATATATAATGTCACCTACAACCGATATCTAAGACCCCATGACAAAGTCAAAGACATTATTGACAAGACTTGAATATTATATCAACCAATATCCTAAGATACTACTTAGAATCCTAGGATACTATCTTAACTCTAACATATTAACTGGCTAACTTAGGATACTAAACGTATCCTCTAACATCTTATGTATCCTAGATATCCTAACATCTATCTCTAACACATATATATATGAACTAGTCGCTGCCGCTGCCTATTACAAATGCTACTGCTGTAATTGCTGCCTAGCCGCTACCGCAGGTGCACCCTGCATGCTGCTACCCTGCTGCCATGTACTGCAGCTGCCACTGCAGCTACTTGTAGCTGCTACTACTCCATCCTACAGCCATTATGCTATGATCCCCCCTTCTATCACACATACTAACACCCTCACATCCCATATCTAAATTCTCCCTATATCACATACACTCACAAGCACTCAAACACACATACTCCTCTCTACAACACATAACACACTTAACTCTCTCACTTCTCACTAACAAAACACACATACAAACTAACACCACTCTCAAGCACACTCACAAGTGTACTACCACCTCAAGGCACTACCAACACACACACACCAATATATATATATATATATATATATATATATATATATATATATATATATATATATATATATATATATATATATATATGTGTGTGTGTGTGTGTGTGTGTGTGTGTGTGTGTGTGTACAATAACCCCCAAATCAGTCCACATATATAATATATACCAAAATTCTTGTATCCACCTACAAAAGTGACTTGTAGGCCAAAAATACATAGATACTAACACATGTATTCAAATGAAAACCACTTGGGACATCCTAACCATGGCTAATCTATTCTCTAACATATACAAATCTAAAATTAGAAGACAAAATAGCCTATTGGGCATAAACCCATCCTAGCCACTCTCGAAATTTCTCCATGGGTGATATCAAACCCATCCTAACTTCCTAATGAGGACTCAAAAGAGCCTCAAAATCGAACCTATGGATTCAAAACACACACAATAGCTGTGTGTGTGTCCGTGTGTGTCTATGTGTGTGTGTGTGTGTGTCCGTGTGTCCGTGTGTATGTGTGTGTCCGTGTGTCCATGTGTGTGTGTGTGTCTCTGTGTGTGTGTAGGAGGGAGAGAAGGAGAAGGAGGAGGAGGAGGAGGAGTGTTAGGGCTTACCGGAGAGAAGGAGGAGCAGCTCGGATTGGGAGAGGAGGAGCTTGAGGAGGAGGAGCTCGACGGGGGGGTTGGGGTCACCGGGGGAGGAGGGAGTCGCCGGGGGAGGAGGGAGTCGCCGGAGGGGGGAGGGAGTCGCCGAGCTCGAGGGAAAATGAAAAATATGAAATTTTCGAGTGAGGGGGAAAAAGGAAACAGAACTATGCCTTAAGTAAAAAAAATTAGCGACGTCAACAGTTGACGTCGCTAAACGTCGCAACCTTTTAATATATGGCGACATATTTTAATAATATGTTGCTGAACGTCGCTATTTCACGACGTAATTTATCTACTGTCGCTGAACGTCGCTATTCAGCGACGATTTGCGATGTCAATAGAAGGGAGTCGCTATATTACATATTTAGCGACGGTATTTTGTTCCGTCGCTATACAATGTCGCTAATATAGCATATTTTAGTTGTGGGACACTTGGAGCCTGCGTCTCCTGAGGAGCGCACTGGTAAGCAGGGAAGTGCAAAGAAGCCCATACGTCAGGTATTGTTTTCCCCACCCAATGCTCTTATCTAAATCGCATCCACGACCATATACCTCTACTAACTGCTAAGTCTCCTAACATGCCTCTATTAGAAGTTAGACTTGACGCATGCGCACGGTGATCAGCCAACATGCAAGGACCTCTACATGCTACTCATCTCACGCATACTCGTGGTACAACTGTGTCAAAGTTTATGTGATACACTACAAACGATGGTCCCTTAACTCTATGTCCATATGCAATCAAAGGATAATAATTAAAGTAAAGCTAACATCACTGAGCAGGCGATAAATCATGAACTGTAATAATGGTACTGCTAAGAGAACTGTAAATAAATGAACAGTGATATGCAATAAATAAAATGCAAACTAATTATAAATAGTATAAATGGCAAGGTATCTTGCCTGGTGTGACGTCTGGTGTCGTGCGGTATTCTGACATGTCCCAGTAGTCCAATAGCGATGGTCGAGTGGAAGGGGTCTGAAGTCACGAGGAATAGTAAGCACGATTTAGTCATGGTTGGTGACGATAACCGAATAGAGTTGAGTGAAAGATACATATACTAGTTTAGGAAATATTCATAATGCTTGAAACTATCTTTTATTAGTTACCGTATTTTTAGAGGAAAAAAGAATGCTTAAAGTAACAAAATTCATTTTTCACTACAATACTCTAATTTGTAAAAATATGACTTTTTAGATAGGAGCTTTATTAGTAAAAAATAACTTGGAAATCAGAAATCATTTACATAAAATCTAGAAAAAATTTAATGCTAAAACTAAAGTTTGTTAAATATATATATTTTTAAAAACCCATCTTCAAAATTGACTAGTTTTATAATATTATACATGTGTTTTATTTATTTATTATTATTTATTATTATATTAACAATTTCCTAAAATAATAAAATTGAATAACAATACTAATAATATTATTAATGAAGATAATATCCATACCATATAATAGTACTTAGAAATTTGTAATAAAAAACTGATAATAATAGTAATAATAATAATAACAATGACTTTATATTATGTATAGCTTAGCATGCCTACACCAATATATGTACCCTTATGGAAAGTAAGTGTTAAATAAAATATATATGAAAAGGACAACTACCTTGGCTGTGCTCCTCTTCCAGGAACCAAACTAAGCAAAGGACAAATATATATAGTATAAAGCAAAGCAGAGAGAGGGAGAGTTAGGAAAAAGGGCTAAGTGGCCGATGCCCAGGAGAGAAAAGAGAGAGGAAGGGGAGGAGTCTCATACCGGAGTCTCCGGCTGGGTGCACTCTGCACGTTTGCGGCGGCGAGTCCACGTCTTCGACGCGGTGGACACGTGCTCCAGACCTGGAGGCCATATCGCGGTAGAGATGGCAGGGCGTCGGCTGGAGAGAGGCGAAGAGGGGAGGAGCTACAGGGCAGTGCATGAGAGACGAGAAGAGGCGGGGCTCACTGGCGCTCCGGTCAGTACGGTGTGGTCCGACGGCCCGTCCGCCACTGGCCACGAGAAGCTCGACGGACGCCGGGGTGCAGCGATGGGAATAGCAGCATGGCAGAGAAATTCAGGTGAGGAGTTTTCTTTCTCCTCTGCTATGATGTGATGGGGATGGTGTGGATGGATTGATTTGGGGGACACGGCGGTGGTCGAACACGGTAGTGGAGGTGTGCTTAATCGGCTGACGGCGGCGTTTGGTGTTGAAGGCCTTGGTGTTGAGGACGGGGTGGCAGTAGCTGGTGGTAGCAGTGGTAATGGTTGTAATGGTTGTGGAGATGGTGGTCGTAGGGGTGATGACGATGGCGGTAGAGGGGCTGCCATTGGGATGGCGATGTTGCCGTGGTGAGATGACCGGGTGATGGCTGAGTATGTGGTGGTGGCGGTGTTGGTGATGCTGGCAGTCGGGGACGATGGGGAAAAGAGGTTGTTGTGTGGTCGGGATGACGGCTCGTGTCGGGAGTATCCGATACGATAGAGACGAATGTCCGAATTCGTCAGGCATGGAGAACCAGTGTATTTGTACAAATAGAAATATAGTAGATAGCAGGGCACAGACACGATGCACGATTTGTTGTAGAGAATTTAGGCTTGTGGTATTTCTATGGAAAAAGACAATGAGGGCTTTCCTTATAATATAGGAGGTGGAAACCCTTTTTAGATATGGACTAATTTGATTTAAATCCCCATGTAGATAATTCCATCATTTAATTCAAAATGATTTAAAACTAATTTAATCCAATCTAAGTCGATCTAGATAAATCATACTTTTAATTTAAAAGTATTTAAAATAAAGTCAATAAAATCTTTTCTAATTTAGATTCTCATATTTACTCTAATATATATTTAAACAAAATTTCAAATATCATTTTCATAAATTATAAAATATAGCAATAATTAATTTCGAAAATCAACTATATTCATGAATTGAATTTCATGTATTCACATAAATCTAGAATAATTACATAAACATAGTTTCTAAATTACCAGTAACTAAAATAGCCTTTATATAAAGGAATAAATTAAAATTTTGGAATTCTAATTCACTTCTCGATACGTTTTGTGCAACTTTAAGCAATAAAGAAAAATATATTTAAATAAATAAAATATCTATCACATATTACTTTGAGATTATACATTTACTAAAAAAATGCTTTCCAAAAATATGTACCTCGCACATGTTCGCACTCGACGAGCAAATACGTAACGCAAACTCGCACGCGACGTACAATACGACAAATGCCAACTCGTATGCGACGTACAAAATCCGAATTACAAAAATCAATATCAAAAAATTCGTAGTAGAAATTTAGGGGGTTTATATATATATATATATATATATATATATATATATATATATATATATATATATATATATATATATATATATAAAATTATGTAATAAGCCTTATATAACACTATTAAAATATATATATAAATAACCTTGTACATAAATGTACATAAAATTAATTTATATATATATATATATATATATATATATATATATATATATATATATATATATATATATATATATATAATTCAATTAAATAGATAGATAAATAATCATATACATACCAAATTATATAAACCTATTCTACTATACAAAATCCTGCAAAAAATAAATTCAAAATACTAGGTCATGGCCACTTAATCCTGGCTCTACCGAGGAGGAGTTGCTAGGTTAGGTCCAACTATATTCTCTAGTCAGAACAGAATCTAAAAATTACCCAATGAGTCTCATGTGCCATTCGCAAATAAATAGCACATGAGAACTCGGTTGAGTGGAACACCCTTGGCATGTGCACCGTAGGCTAAAAATGGATCAATACCATATATTGGGTCGAATAGCCTAAATTGATCCGAAGTTGCGTGAAGTCAAAATAATGTTAGGGGATAAGTTTGGATGGGACATGATATACCAAATTGAAGGTAAACATGTCTACTACAAAACTCATAAAGAACGTTTCGAGAGATGGACGCGTCTTGTGCTCCAAAAATCAAAGTCACGAAAAAGTATGTCTATAGTCATATCCATATAAAAGTCTAGTTTAAAATATAATATCTGTATTAAATAAATAAAAATAAATTTTAAAATAATACCCAAAAATTAGGGGACTTACAAGGATCTTGTCTAACCTTTTATGGGCCAGAGCCCGAGGCCTTAGCTGAGCAGGATGACACCATGACTCGGGACTTAGGAGTTGCAGAGATTTAGCTTTAGCTCATTTCTTATATTTGTTTAGTGACTTTACTGTTGGATATTTGTATTTTGAGGATTTCATAAGTTGTCTTCTTTATTTTTATTACCGGATTTGTCTCCGGTATTGTTTCTTTAAAAGATATAATAATGACTAGTAGTGTAGTGATACTCTGGAAACGTAATAGCAAGTTGTGATATTTTACTTTTGTCATATTACTTGGAGTTTTCCTTAGATTAGTACAGCTTACTACGTTGTGACCACAGTGTAGGCTGGGCGTGTCCAACTCGTATCCGATTATTCGGGAGTGGATCGTGACATATTTTTAGTGGTGGCCCATGCATGTCTCATCCTAATGGTACTTAGGCTGTAGAGTGCTATTAGGGAGCCTGCTAATCTAAGAAAAACTCATCACAACATAGGATTGGGGGAAATGGTTATACTTATTATTACTAAGTTTGGTTATACTTATTATTACTAAGTTGTTTATTATTTTCTAGGACATAACAATCAACCGTTTGTCTTTCTATTACAGAATGGTTCATACACAAAACAACGGGACCACTGAACCCCTTGCACTCGAGGCGCCCAAGCTTCCATCGCCTTCTCCGCTTCCTTAGATGATTACTATTGATAACACTCATCTGATGGGGATCTTCCAGAAGTTCATCGACTACCAGAGTGATCAGGCTGCTCAGTTCAGAGCCACCGTTGCAGATACACTTCAATCCATAGAGATTCTGCCAGCGAGTGGCTAGAGAACGCTGAGAGGCTACTCCGTATCTTTCGCATTCCCGAGGACCTACAGGTCGAGGCAGCTAGCATGCAGCTGTACGACGTCACCCGAGCTTGGTTTAGAGAGAAGCCACAGCTAGTCGCTCCCCGACTTCTCTAGACAAACTTTAAGAGCCTGTTCACGGAGAAGTTCTTCCAGGAGGTTGCCTGAGACGAGATCGAGAGCCAGTTAAAGTCACTGCAGTAGGGAAGCATGACCGTGGACGAGTACACTTCGGAATTCAGCAGACTTTTCAAAATTCAGCAGACTCAGTCGCTTTACAAAGAAACTGGTGAGCACCCCGCAGGAGAGAGTCTGAAGGTTCAAGAAAGGACTTGCTCGAGAGATTCACCATACGGTTACCACTAGCAGGGTGATAACCTATGCAGACATTCTCAAAGTTGCCCAGGGAGTCAAAAAGGACATGAAGCCAGAGAAAGACATAAAGCCGCAAACCAAGAGAGATAGAGATGTTGGCGCTAGCAGCTACCAGGGCCCACTGTAGTGACACCACAACCAGGTGAAGTTGCTTCCACCCAAGTCACTGAAGCAGACCCAGATGGTGACCACTTTTACTTACTGCCACTGCCCAGGACATCACTTCGATGAGTGCCGTAAGAAATTATGACTATGATTGTTCTACGGATCGTCTGCCCACCAGATAAAGGATTATCAGCAGACCACTGATCATAATACTCTTGGACAAGCACGAGGAGCACGAGGACCTCAGCAGAGGGACCTACCTCTTCAGACTCAGCAGCCACATGGAGCGATGCTGCAGGGATAGACCTGCCTCATGACAGCTGAAGAAGTTGAGACGATTCTAATTCTGAATGAATACTGAAGACCGAAGGCATTCCTCGTATGGTTGGAGAAGACCATGGATCGCAACTCGCAATCCAATCTTTCTTTTAGATTTTCTCTTAGCACCTAGACTTTTCCAAAACTTTTCTTGTTTCCTATTCAGACTTGTTTCTGTAGTCTTATTGCCTTATTATTTGCCTAATAACTCCTTGTTTAATCTTTTGTTTTTTATAGTACCTAATAACTCCTTGTTTGATCTTTTCTTCATCTCTACCATCACCCCTGAAATTTTGAGGACGAAATATTTGTAAGATGGGTAGATCTGTAACTCCTTAAAATTGTTTTTCAAGGATTTATGGAATTTAACTAGAATTTTCATAGAATTCTATTTAGGAATCATTATTTCTTTTAAAAAAATCTGGTTGTGAATAATTAGTTATGTTTAGTTAATTAATTAATCCTAATTTTTATGGTTAATAATTAATCCTGATTATTATTATTAATTAATTTGAATTTATTTTAATATTATTTATTAATTATGGTTATAATGATTAACCCTAATGATTAATTCTGATTATTATTATTATGGGTTGGATTTATTTTAATCAAATTGAGTTTCTAATTAAGCCTACCAAACCTTGGACTTTGGATCGTGGACTTTAGCCTAAAATTCCTAGGTGAAGGGCTTAGTGTAGATTTTAACTAATTCTAGATATTCCTAATTAGCTGTTAATTAATTAGTTAGCAGTTAGTTAGTTAGTTAGTTAGTTAGTTAGCAGGGTTAGTTATTTTGTTTCACTAATAGCCCTAGATCTATTACAAATTACAGGACTGCCACTAGGGCTGGCTTGAAGAACACTATAATATTTTAATATAAATATTTGGGGAGTTCACCAGTTATTATTTTAATACTATTTTTTCTGACAACACTGTTACAACTGATACGTTTTCCAATGTTATTACTGTTCACACTACTCTGCCGCCCACCGCCGAGCGTCATCATGACCGCCGTCGAAGCTTCGTCGAAATTTTACCGCTCGCCTGGATCTATTGTTCTTACCGACCGCTGCTCCGCCCCTCGCCGTTGAACTCCGTCGGAGCCATCAGTCATCGCTGTCCGTCGTCGCGTTGCCTCGTCAACACCAGAGCCGCCACTTGGAACGAGATCTCCGCCACCAGAGTAAGACAGCTCCTCTTATTCTCCTTGGATTCTTCTTCTTTCGCTTGTTCCTCAACCAGTTTCTTCATCACAACACCGCTCTCGCCGTTCTTCATCGCTCACCAGTCGTCACAATGTCTCTGATCGCCTCGTCGACTGTCACGCCCTGCTCCCGTAGGAGCGATCGTCCTCGCTAAGGCGTGATATCGCACGGGCCTAGGTTGCGCTCGTGCAAGGCTAAGTCCAGAAACGGCCGATTTGAGCTAGGCCACAGAGTCGCACAGAGTGTCCCCATTTGCAGCGAAAAGTAAATAAACACAAGTAGAAGCGAATTCGAACTCTTTATTGATATTCAAGAAGGTTACAAGCGGCGCTAGGCCGATATTACAAATCGCTCGAGCTCTCTCTCTGAAACATAAAAGGCATGCCAAGTGGCTTACAAGATGGAATGATACATGGCAATGTTCCGATACATTATATCCTGTATAGGGTGCTTCAGCTTCTGCAACGTTCCAAGGCCCCAGAGATAGCTCCGCGCCTTAGCACGTTCGAGGAAAGCTCCGCACCCATCGACGTTTCCTGCTTCCTGCAAGCAGACTGTGGGGTTATCAGTACATTATTATGCACTGGTGGGGAGGCTAGCTCGCCCACAATGCTATCATTACCAAATACGTTTCATTTACTTTTGTGTTCTGCCTATCATTTATTATCTTTCTAATCTTGCCTTAGGATCAGTTTCATAGCATATGTCGTAACCTATCCCGTGTTGCCAAATTCAAGTGTCGTCTGGAAATACATGCACGACTTATCCATACTTACCGTCCGGCCTTCCCTATCCAAAGTAAACCAAGTTAATCAACAATTCATGTGTAATAACATAACGTGATTCTTGGAAACATTCAATATCAAGGGCGTGTCCCTGCCTCAGTTTCTAGCGTATCGTAGGCACGTTCTAGCACGTCGTAGGCATGTTCAAGATGTCACATTTCCAGCATGTTCAGGACGTTACATTTCAAGCATGTTCAGAGTGTTATATTTCAAGCATGTTCAGGAGTGTTACAGTTCGAGCATGTTTAGGAGGCACTTGTTCATTTTACTTAGACTACTTTGATTTCAATGCAAGGACTTGCACGTGGATAGCCACCAGCAAAGCCCACTTAATCTATATGCACTGGTCGCTGGCATCACAAGCTATTTGGACATATCCCCTTAGTAATTCTCAACTTAGCGTAGGGTGATGGCTGGTACACTCCGTTAAGTCTCTTGAATATACCCTGCACTTACATCTCCTGGTGCCCAAGCCCGCACCCAGGCAGACCGTAAGCCCCATTTTGATTCCGTCTAGGCCGGCCACGGTTTTCCCCCTATCGCCCGTGCCGTAGAATCCTTCCTCATGACGGCCACGGTATTCCCCCCTATCGCCCGTGCCGTTTGTCCACGACCATTTCATATTTTACTTGTCATTTAACGTAACGGCTGTCTCCGAGCCGTAGGCTAACCCTTAGCCATAATGCGTTATCGACCAGGTTGGCGTCCGTGCAGCGCGGGTAGCGAGCCCCGTTGCACGTGCCCGTCACACCTGTCGCTAACCATTCTTTTATTTCTTATCTTTCATGTATTCTTTCTTTCATTTCTTTCTTTTACTTGTTCGTTCGTTCATAGATTCACTCATGTATTCATTCATTCGTTGATTCATTCATTCACGTATTATGCAACTCCCAGTATGGGAGTCGCCTTGGCGACCCATCGGTCCCATAGCCTTTCAATGTTGCTATACTCTACTCGGAATACTATATTGATAGTCTTCCCGTTTCATTGTTGTAATTCATTCATTGTTTCATTGTTGGCCGCATAAGGAACATAAACATAAGCTTGTGCCTTAGCACGAGCGTGGAGCGCGGTACGAGAGTTCACATTTTCCAAGTTCCTTTCCATATTCTATACAAGCATACAAGATGGGATTATTCCCTTAGCTAGGTGCGTTGAGTCATTTATTAGCATGTACGGTGTTATCGCCTAGCAATTCTCATAATAGTGTCCGTATTATTATGTGTCTAGGCTAAGCAAAGACGGGTTCATCGGAGCCATCCACCTTAGTGATGTTCGCATCGGCCGAGCAATACTCCGAGCGCACCTTTTGAAAGTCTAAGTCTGGATTCATCTTGACGGGCCACTGCAAGCCTTGTATCGATTCTACATCTGGTCGAGGCCAACTCTTCGGGTCGACGGCTCGTTTGAGTCGTTGAACTTGCCGTTTGAATCGGCGTTCCGCTAGGGCGGAGTGGGTCGTTACATAATACACCACTCAAAATAAGTCTCGTCCTCGAGACTTCCTGAGTGCAGGTTATCCTACCATTCTTTAACTCGTGTCGTCGTATTTCTTAGACAATTTTATCGAACGGCTCTATCGTTCGATGGCATCGAACCATACTTGATATCTTTCTAAGTTCCGTGTCGCACGCGTTTGGTCGATTTTATTGAATAGCCTTTCATTCATTTTAGAGTTGATGGTACTTATTCAATTCAAGTGTTTCTTCGTCTTGGTTGCTATTTTTCTGTGTCATGGGACGAAAATGGTTTCACGAGGCACGTTGTAATTCGTCAAATACGAGGGTCGTAGGATGAGGCAAACTCACTTTTATTTATCTCGGCCATCGAGATGACCCGATTCACTTCTCAAGCGTTCGTGTCCACGAAATCAGTATGATTTCTTCCTAGCGAGGTCGACCAAGCCTAAGTAATTTTTGTCCAATTTAAGACCAAGTATTTACCATCATCGAGTATATCTTCCTATCAATGGTTCAATTTTGTTATACCAACTTTTACTTGCACGATATCGATTCCATATCATTCGCTTGTTTAGGGCCAATCTTGGTGTCGTTCACGCACACTCTGCTCACACGTTTCTTCGATTCCGAGCCACGCTCGTACTAGAATCGACCCTTTACTTAACGCAATATCAAGATCTTCGACACTCTTCCATTCCTCAAGTCTTGCTTGAACTCAATGTATCACTTGGCTGGATCGTACACGAATTCCAAGCGTCCCCAAAATATATGCATTCAGCCAAGCCGCATGATCTAGAAATTTGTCATTCTCACTCGAGTCGTATCGTGCACATACTCAAGCGTTTCTGAAATATATGCATGTCAACCGAATCTCGTGAGGGGTATTCCTATATTCGTGATTCATATTATCCATCCATGTCAATCCTTAAGATCAATCTTTCGATTGATAACTCATGAAACAGGACGTCTCGCCTAACCGCTAGGCCATCTTTTCGAGGCTAAGTCAATGTCAGGATTGGAATCATAGTTCCCCAACAATAATGCCAATACTGACCCCAATCCTAGGGTCAAACCAAAGTTGGTAGTACGGGGTTTTCTACCCAAGCTCGCGTCACTCAGATTTCTAAACATCGAGCACGATCACCTATCCGCATCAATGCATTCGTTGCGTGTATTCGAATCCATTCAAATCATCCAATTATCATACTTCATATATCCATTCTAACCAATTCATGTATTCGATCACGAGTTCATCTAGCTTTGACAATATGTTGCGCCCCAATCTCACGCGAGTCTGATTATCCTTGGTGGTTCGTGAATCACCATGCAACGTACCCACGGAATAATCATTCTCATCGGGGCGTAACTCTTGTTTGAGTCCAGACTAATTCATTCTCGATACGCGGATTGGACCTACGCAATCCTCAAACTTAATCATCAAGCACACCGAATCATTCTCAAGTCACCTTCACATCAAACCACAAGTCGAAGCACACAAATTGCCACGCCATGCTAGTTCAATCACCCCCGCTATATGAATCACCATACCAGTGCTCACGCAGAGTGATCGCCCTAATCGGTGCGACGCATGTGCGAGGCTGGAGTTGCGCTCGCATAAGACAAGAATATCGACAATGGGGTTATCGTCGAAGCAATCCAAACATTTCATTTTCATCCAAGCCGAGATCTCTACTCGATAGTCCGACCGTCATTTATTCAACCAGAAAATCCTCGAGCCACGTCTATATTTTCCTCGACACGTTTCAATATCACGAGTATAGCATTCATCGGAACAATGACATTTGTACGATCGTCATTCGCCGAGTCAGAGTACCCCCGAGTTATCGCATATCGATCTTTGATACGCCTCAATATCATCGACGATATGCGTAACCTGACGATCTTCCTTTGCAACCAATTTCGAGTCGTGCGACTGATGTTATTGTCCGAACTGGATATACCACCATTCTTCGATATTCAAGATCAAGTTCCGTCGCTCTTCCTCAAGCTCATTTCAAGATCGTTGTTCTAACTCAAGTCATAATTCATTTGAATAAATCCGAAATCATACGCGCGATCCTCTAAGTTTCCTCGATCAAGACTATTCATTTACATTCATCGTTCCGAACCATTTTTTAACTCGCGTTGCCCATTGACAAGTTGTCCAGCGACATCTCGTTCGGGACTTTTGAAGTCACGACCAACTAAGCGTGACACGTTCTAAGGCTTTGCGCGATCGCATCGCTTGCCGACATACTCGTACGATCCGTAAATCCTTTAGTCTCGCTCGAACAATTTCTATGACGTCCATACACCACTCAGGGTTCGAGCCACTCGACTAGTCGTCGACACTCATTCTTATTCTTCTCCGAACCTATCACATACACCACTCGGATTCAAGCCATACGATCTAGTCCTCAATCACGTTCGCGTCATGCGCTAAGACATCCTTCAGATTCGTTCGACGAATCTCTAGCGTAATCGCTCACATCGCCTCGACGTACTAAGTCGTTCGTACTAATCCTCAAAATCCAAGCCAATCTTTTCGGGTATACCTAAGAGTTAACTCAATAGCATTCCTATCGATAGACACTCAAAGTGTATCTCCGTTCTCGATCGAGCGATACTTGATATCGCAGACAACCCGATTGCACCCAAAAGTCGAGGTGCGCGACACGTGGACTAAGTTGTGCCGCATAACCATCCCGTGCAGACTATATTAAAGTTTGCACGCTCACTTGCTAGGTCGACGCAAGACTAGTCAGGCACGCATGCGACATGTTAAGTTAGCATGTGTTCTCTATCGAGTCAAGTTTAACATCGTTCGACATTGTTAGCGTAAGGTTATTCAAGCACGCCTTGCGTTTGCTAACTTCTAGCATTTTAGTTTTTCTTCGACTCAAGTCTGTCGTGGTTTGGCACAAAGGCCTTCGCCTATCGATCCCGTTCAATCGAGTACTTGTACGAGCTTTTGAAAATATTAGACTTATTGTATGGAACATCCTAAGGCACAACGAGAGAGAGCGTATACTTCTTTATTTCCAACGAGCTTTCAAAACTGAGAAATCGACGTGAAGTCCAAGGACGTAAAGCCGTGCTCTGATACCAATCTGTCACGCCCCGCTCCCGTACGAGCGATCGTCCTCGCTAAGGCGTGATGCCGCACGGGCCTAGGTTGCGCCCGTGCAAGGCCAAGTCCAGAAATGGCCGATTTGAGCTAGGCCACAGAGTCGCACAGAGTGTCCCCATTTGCAGCGGAAAGTAAATAAACACAAGTAGAAGCGAATTCGAACTCTTTATTGATATTCAAGAAGGTTACAAGCGGCGCTAGGCCGATATTACAAATCGCTCGAGCTCTCTCTCTGAAACATAAAAGACGTGCCAAGTGGCTTACAAGATGGAATGATACATGGCGATGTTCCGATACATTATGTCCTGTATAGGGTGCTTCAGCTTCTGCAACGTTCCAAGGCCCCAGAGATAGCTCCGCGCCTTAGCACGTTAGAGGAAAGCTCCGCACCCGCCGACGTTTTCTGCATCCTGTAAGCAGACTGTAGGGTTATCAGTACATTGTTATGCACTGGTGGGGAGGCTAGCTCGCCCACAATGCTATCATTACCAAACACGTTTCATTTACTTTTGTGTACTGCCTATCATTCATTGTCTTTCTAATCTTGTCTTAGGATCAGTTTCATAGCATATGTCGTAACCTATCCCGTGTTCCCAAATTCAAGTGTCGCATGGAAATACATGCACGACTTACCCATATTTACCGTCCGGCCTTCCCTGTCCAAAGTAAACCAAGTTAGTCAACAATTCATGTGTAATAACATAACGCAATTCTTGGAAACATTCAATATCAAGGGCGTGTCCCTGCCTCAGTTTCTAGCGTATTGTAGGCACGTTCTAGCACGTCGTAGGCATGTTCAAGATGTCACATTTCCAGCATGTTCAGGACGTTACATTTCAAGCATATTCAGAGTGTTATATTTCAAGCATGTTCAGGAGTGTTACAGTTCGAGCATGTTCAGGAGGCACTTGTTCATTTTACTTAGACTACTTTGATTTCAATGCAAGGACTTGCACGTGGATAGCCACCAGCAAAGCCCATTTAATCTATATGTACTGGTCGCTGGCATCACAAGCCATTTGGACATATCCCCTTGGTAATTCTCAAGTTAGCGTAGGGTGATGGCTGGTACACCCCGTTAAGTCTCTTGAATATACCCTGCACTTACGTCTCCTGGTGCCCAAGTCTGCACCCAGGCAGACCGTAAGCCCCGTTTTGATTTTGCCTAGGCCGGCCATGGTTTTCCTCCACATCGCCCGTGCCGCAGAATCCTTCCTCATGACGGCCACGGTATTTCCCCCCATCGCCCGTGCCGTTTGTCTACGACCATTTCGTATTTTACTTGTCATTTAACATAACGGCTGTCTCCGAGCCATAGGCTAACCCTTAGCCATAATACGTTATCGACCAGGTTGGCGTCCGTGCAGCGCGGGTAGCGAGCCCCGTTGCACGTGCCCGTCACACCTGTCGCTAACTATTCTTTTATTTCTTATCTTTCATGTATTCTTTCTTTCATTTCTTTCTTTCACTTGTTCGTTCGTTCATAGATTCACTCATGTATTCATTCATTCGTTGATTCATTCATTCACGCATTACGCAACTCCCAGTATGGGAGTCGCCTTGGCGACCCATCGGTCCCATAGCCTTTCAATGTTGCTATACTCTACTCGGAACGACTATATTGATAGTCTTTCTGTTTCATTGTTGTAACCCATTCATTGTTTCATTATTGGCCGCATAAGGAACATAAACGTAAGCTTGTGCCTTAGCACGAGCGTGGAGCGCGGTACGAGAGTTCATATTTTCCAAGTTCCTTTCCATATTCTATACAAGCATATAAGATGGGATTATTTTCTTAGCTAGGTGTGTTAAGTCATTTATTAGCATGCACGGTGTTATCGCCTAGCGATTCTCGTGATAGTGTCCGTATTGTTATGTGTCTAGGCTAAGCAAAGACGGGTTCATCGGAGCCACCCACCTTAGCGATGTTCGTATCGGCCGAGCGATACTCCGAGCGCGCCTTTTGAAAGTCTAAGTCTGGATTCATCTTGACGGGCCACTGCAAGCCTTGCATCGATTCTACATCTGGTCGAGGCCAACTCTTCGGGTCGACGGCTCGTTTGAGTCGTTGAACTTGCCGTTTGAATCGGCGTTCCGCTAGGGCGGAGCGGGTCGTTACATCGACAAACAATTCCCCGATCCGCTACCGAGCCGTCACTTCGAAGACAGCACCTCGACTATCGTGCCCTCGATTCTTGCGAGTGCCTCTTCGATCTCCTCATTAGCTCTTCGTAACCCGCACCACTCCTCGTAGACCGAGCTGCTCTTCGTAGCTCGAGCCACGTTGAAGCCTAACTGCCGATCGGAGTCGCCAAGAACTTCTCGCCATCGTAGCCGCTTCGAATCCACCAGAGATCGACGCCCCGCCGCTTTGAACGACTGTAGACATTGTTCGAGGTGATCTCTAGCGTCAATCAACTGAATCTTTACTCTTCTCGAACTACCTACAGTTTAGGGTTTTGATTTGGGGTTTCTGGGGTTCCTGTGTGTATGGTAGGGGAAAGAAGAAGCATAGGGTTGCTTTCTGTGTGACGGAAGATAGTGAAGAAGTGGGAGGAAGCTTTAAGGAACTAGGCCAGGTTTTGTGAGAAGAGAGTGTAGAGATGAGTAATTAGGGTTAGGGTTTGTATTTAGGGAAGAAGAGTGAGGGTGCAGAAAGCTGGAGAAGAAGAAGGGTGTAGGTTAGGGTTTTTGTTTGGCGGCTGGGAAATAAGGATGAGAGGAGAGAGAAGGAAGGGTGAGTTTATGTTAGGGTTTACTCGTGGTGGGCCGGGTTGAATTCGGGAAAGTTTGGGCCAGGCTGTGGGGAGTTGTAAAATAGAAAGGAAAAGAAAAAAAAGAATTAAGAGAGGTCTGTAGCAGTGGGCTGGGCTCTGCGTGTGTGTTGAATACATATGAAGAAGTAAAATAAATTAGCTGCAGTGGTGGCCAGGCTTTGGGCTGATTGGTTGGAGCCAGCATAGTAAAATAGGGAAAATAGTGTTGGGCACTGGACTGTTGAGGCTAGGTCCATTAGTCGGGATTGAGACTTGGGTTGGGCTGGTTAGCTATATTATTGTTAATTTTTATTATTAATTATGATCATTTATATCCCTTAATAAATGTTGTGGTAAACATTCTAAAATGTTGTGTAGATTATTTTGGTAGTATCTAAGATTGATATGTTGCTAGCAGTAATATTTAGCCACTATTATTACTTTACTGAAATATTTTAATGCTAATATCAAAATCAGTATTGTTCTAGGAATAATTTATAAGTGAGTTAAATAGACTCTAATTATTATCTAAATAATAGTATACTATTTTCTTGCTTACTATTATATACGTAACTAGAATGTGATAATTAGTTTATGATGAATAAATAGTATACTAGCTAGTGATATTAGTTATTTGTCAATATTTAGAACCTAACCAACTTGTATATTGTGGCGATTTATATTTGCAGATGCCCTCTGACGTCTTGGACGTTACGGACGGATACAGATGACTGGTTATCAGTTACGTACATGTAGCCTAAATCCCACCTATGCGCATGAAAGTTGTCCTCTAAATTGCACAATAGATGGTTAGCATTCCCTTTTGCATATTGGTGTCTAGGAGAGTCTTGCATATTATTCTTATTTTGACAGTTCATATTAGCTTGTTCTTCTTGTATCTTGCTACGTCCCTCTGAGGACCTGGTTATTCCCCAGGTGTGTGTTCATGTCTTCCGCAGGTATCCTAGCCAGGATCGTGGTCTTTTCCATTTATTCGAAGATGACGTGACTTGGTTACTCCTTGCTACTCCCACTTAGCCCTTTTATATATCATGTACTTCTTCTTTTTATTTTGGTTGGTAGTGGATGTGTCTCCACCCAACATATTGTATCAAAATAATTCATTATATGATATCTTTTATTCTCTTATTTTATGGATGAGATTAGTTAGTTGTGGTTTACTGCATTTTACAGCTTATGTATACATACAAGACCCCTGTACTTCGTATGTATACAACTGGCATGTCTATGTACTTAGTTCTACGTATTTTGGGACTGGAGCGTTACATATATAATCTAGGTGGACATAGAGATTACTATTTTTCTGCTATCGATCTTCCAGAGCAAGGCAAGTACTTCTATGATTTTGACTCATTTACTTCATGTCATGTTCTTCTCATATTTGACACATTGTTACACGACTTGATCTATATTCTTATTCATGGTCTTTACTTGTACCTAGGGAAGGGAAAATACTACGATTATGTGACCAAAGCCCATACTAGGTTCCATGTTGATAGCTTAGGTCTCACACATGTGCATGTGGGATTTAAGTCGTACCATTACTTGTTCTAATTTATGATCTTATCCAGCTGGCCACATATCTTAGTATGTATTTTAAATTCACATGTCATGATCTTTTGATTACATGTTTCAGTCTGGTAGATTATGCATTTACAGTTTTATGTTCATCATGTTTCATTGTCTCTTTACTTGTTCACATGTTGTACTTGTTTCATTTTTTGTTACTAACGATTTTTACCGTTAGTAAGTAGTAATGGTAAAAAAACTGTTAGTAAACAAAAAAATTATGTTAGGAAATCTCTCTTTTGGTGTAGTGAGGACGACACCATGACTCAGGACCTAGGAGTTGCAGAGGTTTATCTTTAGCTCATTTCTTAAATTTGTTTAGTGACTTTACTGTTGGATATTTTTATTTTGAAAGGATTTCATAAGTTGTCTTCTTTATTTCTGTTATCGAATTTGTCTCCGGTATTATTTCTTTAAAAGGTGTAATAATGACTAGTAGTATAGTGATACTCTGGTAATGTAATAGCAAGCTGTGATATTTTACTTTTGTCATGTTACTTGGATTTTCCCTTAGATTAGTATAGCTTACTACGTTGTGTCCACAGTGTAGGCTGGGCGTATTCGACTCGTATACGATTATTTGGAAGCTGATCGTGACATCTTTGTCATACCATACTTTGTCAGGCACATCACCCTATAAAGGAGCACTAGGAGATAAATTAATAGTATAAGCTGCTATATAAAGTGCCTCACCCCAATAGCCGCTGGCAAGTTTGCTTCTGATAGCAAATACCATATCGTCTCCATTAGCAGCGTCATGTTCATGCGCTCCTCTAAACCGTTGAGTTGCGGTGTCTTTGGTGGAGTCTTCTAGTGTCGTATCCATTGCTCTTTGCAATAAGCATCAAAGGGTTCGATGTATTCGCCGCCATTGTCGGAACAAACACATAGTAGCTTTTTTCTTGTCTCCCTTTCAACAGAGGCCTAAAACTCTTTGAAAGTGGACAACACCTGATCCTTGGTCTTTAAGGAATATGTCCAAATCTTCCTGGAAGAGTCATCAATAATCGACACAAAATAAGAGGCATAATTAATGGACTTTACCTTCATAGGACCGCGGACATCCGAGTGAATCAACTGGAGCAATGACGGCTTCCTCGAACTTGGATGACTTTGGAAAGACACTCTATTTTGCTTTTCCACCAAACAGTGCGTGCACTTCTCCAATTTCGTAGACTTTAGCCCAACCTTCCTATTCACCAAGTAGCTCATCCCCTTCTTGTTGATATGGCTGAGCCGTCTGTGTTATAGCTCGGTAGATGCATCGGTAGCTGCGTTCACCTCATGTGCTCTATGTGCACTTCCTTCTATATAGTAGAGTCTGGACTTCTTGTTTCCTCTGGTAATCACCATCGAACCTCTGAAAAGCTTCCGTTGACCGTTTTCGAAGAGATTGAAGAAACCCTCGTCATCCAACCTTCCAACTGATACTAGATTGAAACAGATATCAGGGACATGACGAACATCTTTAAAAACAACAATTGTATCCATCTTTGTCCTCACATGCACATCTCCAATGGAAATCGCCTTCGACACATCTTCGTTGCCCATCTTCAACACTCCATAGTCGCATGTCGTATAACTGACAAATAGTGCCCTATTTTGAGATACGTGCGCTGAACCACTCGAGTCCACCAGCGAAGAATTGTCATCGCAGGCAAGGTTCATGACAACCTCATCACCTACGACGATCACATCACCTTCATGTGCCAAGGTCGCCGCTATAGTGTTCTCACTTTGCTTCCCCTTGTCGCCCTTCTTCTCTCACTTCCAAATGAAATAGTTTTGCTTGATGTGGCCTTACTTGCCTCAGTAGTAACACTCTGAGTCCTCGTACCGACCATTGGACTTGCCTTTGCTCTTGTCTCTGCCACCACCTGGATCTCTGCTTTTACCCATTCTGCGGCTCTCTGAAACTAGCGCCTCTGAGTGGGATGTGGATGAAGTACCCTGAGAATGTCTCCACATCTCTTCATTCAGTATCCCGCTCTTAGAAAACTCAAGATTGGCCACGCCTTCCAGAGCATAAGCGATCATAGATACTCGTACGATCTCCCAAGAGTCTGGCAATGTACATAGAACCAAAGTCCTTGAACCTCGTCGTTGAACTTGACTCCCATCGAGGATAGCTGGTCACCACGTCCTGGAAGTCACTCAAGTGATCCGTAATAGATGCACCATCTGTGTACCGCAGATCCATCATCATCCGAATCAAGAATAATTTATTTATCTTGATCTTCTTCGCATACAAAGATTCCAGCTTATTCCACAGTGTCCTCACGTGCTTAATATTGGCAACATAATTATATACGTTCTCGTCAATAAACTTTCTTAAGTACCCACACATGTATATGCTCGAAATTCCAGTCCTTTTGCGATTTACCATTGGGCCTCTCGTAAGAAAATACCGACAGATGCAACATCTTGACAAATAGTAAATCCTTCATCGTGCTTCTCCAGTAATGATAGTTGGTACCGTTCAAGTTTACCATGCGCACTGGCTTCGCGTCCATCTCTGCTTCCTTGTTTGACTGTCAACTCCTATCACTTCTCTTAACATAAAGCTCTAATACCACTCTGTTGAGAACGAAGTGCAGAAATTGTTCCCCCAAATTAGAGGGTCCTATGAGAGAACCGAGCAAAATCACACAAACCAAAAATGCCAAAAATAAATTGCAGACACATATTTTTGACGTAAAAAACCCAGATGAAAAAAACTACGGGATGATCGGAGTCCAACCCTGAAGAACCTCCAGTAATGGAATAAAGAGAATACACCCTCTACAAGCTCCTTCCGATCCAAACGGATGACCACAACTCATTTGAAAGAAGAAATTTTGATTGCGGACTCCGAAGAACAAGAGATGTCAAAAATTATTCGAAGCGATCTCTCATTCACAATAGTCTTCAATCCTTTCGCTTTCTCAAATATTGTAAAGCACTCTTGCTTACTTTTTTTGAGATATATTTTATGGTGAGAAAACACCTAGTATATATAGCCTCTAACCCACAACTAATTGAGGTATTCTACTATATGTAGGAATACTCAACCTAAACCACTAATGTATTCCTATTATATATATAGGAATACCCAATCCAACTCATTGACATATTTCTACTATACATAGAAATATCCAATCCAAATCCATTAGAATATTTCTATTATATATACGAATATCCAACCCGACTCTGGGGTATTTTTAACATAGGTTGGGAACCCCACCCATTCCAACACAATCCAACTCAAACTTCACCCATGCCTACTTAACACCCTCCCCTTCCATCATAGACAGTCCTCGACCCTCCATGATGCCTGGGCACTTAGTGAAAAAACTGTATCCGACCACCATCAAGGATACGAGAAGCAGTTTATGTCGTCAATCTTTTGCGTTCGCCGTGAAGAATCCAACATTAATTTCACGATCCATCTTTACTATATCCTTCATAGGATAGGCAACTTTCGGTGTGTCAAGTTTCGTACGACCTAGACTACGTATTGTTGATCAAAACACAGTTCATCATGGCCTTGGTGTGTCCAACAGTACCATTGACTTCCAGAGGTCGTATATATGTCCTACAATCTCCATTTCTTAAACCATTTTTAGGTATATCTTCCTTTATGTCTTAACTTTGATCTGTACGGTTGGATTGCCCAGATTTTGATCGTATATTGTTTACGATCCTAGTACTTACCTGTTGTCCAAGATTGGTATTTTAGACTTTCTAGAATATTATCCAATTGTTGGATCGTTGATCAGTTGATTCTATTGCGATTGTAGCGACTTTTTACCCAAGGATACCAATTTTCACAATATATTAACATCGTTCAAATCATACGATTTTCAGTTTGTTAATTATTTCATATTGGGCTTATATTTTAAAATTCGTGTGAGGAAACTAAAAATATGTCGATTCCAGTGGTCCTATATCGCTGAAATTGATAAAGTGACCGTATGGATCTCGAAGATAAGATCGTTAACCTTATGGTTGACTATCTTGTCTCGATTTGCATGCCATCGATTTCGAAATGCACGTTACAACGCATGTATTGAATGTTTATGTAGATGAATATTAAATATTGTTTAACTAAACTAAAATAACTTAGAATTAATAACTTGTGACTTTGGATCTTGATTAATAAACCCCCTACAATTAAGTAACTTACCATAGAAGTCATCTAGTTAATTAGATCGACCAAATCAATTTGTAGTATTTAGATATCTTAATTAATTAGGTTATGTAACCATTGTGTGATGGTTGGTTGTTTTCTTAGACTTGGGATAACATAAGTTTGAGACACAACCATATCCATCTGAAGATTAAGGCAAGTACAATATTACTTTATTGTTTCATCATTTTATATGTTATTATCAATATCATTCTTGTCTTGATTATGATTCATGTGTAGATGACATATGTTTATGTTATTTGTTCACTAGAGAGAGATATATTTATAGTCTTCTTAGAATTCATGTTTACTTAACTGGTTCATGTTTATTTTCCATGCTTACTTATTTATCATGTTATGATATCTTTCGTGTCGTGATCATGCTTGTTAGGGAGTATCAGGTGGGGGAATTTCATTGGTATGCATGTAGTCTTTCCAACTAGTGTTTACCTCTACTATTTAACAAAACATTTTTCAATAATCGTGCATCTCACGCATTGAGTGTCAATTTTTTGTCCGTCCACATGCAGAAAGTCGATATTCTAAAGGCACTGATTATTATCTGGATAAAGTTATTGCATGCTAAATATCCTTGTTGTTACCATTATGTTATAGTACATGTTTCTACCATGTTTTTCTTTCTAGTTATGTCCATGCTACTATTCTTAATTGTTATCATTATTTTCTCTTCATGTTAGTGTTATAGTTATATCTTGATGTATAGTCGTATTGTATTACTTGTACTTATATATAATATATATATATATATATATATATATATATATATATATATATATATATATAGTTGTTGATTTTAGTTTAGTAAACTCTTAGACTTTAGCTAGTTTGTTTTGACCAGGTTTGTTTTCGTGGATTCTTTTCTATTGTTTGGATTCTTTATTTGAATAAGTTTTAGGACTTTTAGTTATATTATTTTATTATTAGTTGTTGTGATTGAGAAAGTTAGATATATATCTTGTTGATGAATATTGATATTGTTTATGAGGTTACATCACGATCTAGACAACGTACTATCGTGGATGGTGCGGCATAGGCTGGACTTGTCCACGTACTGGTATCCTGAAAAGTAGGAACGGTCATGACAAATTTTTATGGTGGCACGTACATGTCAAGTTTTATAAATTGTGCGAACTCATTGTAGTACTTAGACTAGTCGAACTATTGCGAGCTTGCAAAAAAAATGACCTAAGAATAAGATTAGAAAAAAGGTGCAATCATATATAGGTTTCTCGGTAGTATTTTCATTAAATTGTTTGAAATAGGCTTAATGTGTGATTTTGTTTTAGATATCTTGATTTTCTATAGATTGCATTAGTTCGAATTAGCTAACCCTTGATCCTATCTTTTAGTATTGTTCATACTAGGCGTACCACCCAATCCTAAACCACTCCTAATATTGTAGAGTCAGTATCTCAATATTTCGAGATGCCAAAATTTATGACTCCACCATCAACTCAAGGAGGAGCACCAACAGAGGGGTACAACTTTATGGGTTGATTAGAGTATTGATTGAGGCTCAAGTGAGAAGACTGAAGGGATGAGGCAAGGCATGGAAAATGCCCAAGAGATAGTCGTAGTAGCATTAGAGAGAGCCACAATACATGACCCACAACAGAAAGTAGGAACTGTAAAAGATTTTATTCAACTGTGTCCAATGGAGTTCAAAGGCATTGAGGGTGCACTTGCGGTAGAGGAGTTTATAGAGAATGTGAAACGACATTTGAGTTACTTGCGAATTCCGGAGGACATGAAGGTTGAAGCAGCAGGATTACAATTGAGAGATTTGCAGATATTGGTATAGAGGAGAGACAAGATTGCATTTCCTTGAGGCTACGTTCATGGGATACTTTTAAAACCCTCTTTAAGAGGAATTTTTTTCCTACCGTAGCCAAAGAAGCTTTGGGGAGGCAGCTTATGAGATTAGATCAATGAAGTAAAATTGTAGACAAGTATGTGGCTGAGTTTAACAGGCACATTCACTTTGTGAAGAGTATAATAAGAGAACCTAAGGATAAAGCATATCATTTTCGATGAGGTTTATCTAGAGAGATATATTAACAGTAACATCAAGACGAGCCAAGGCATGTGAGAATATTTTGGAAGTAGCCTAAGGAATGGAAGAAGATTTGGGATGGAAGTTGAAGAGAGTTTTTGATGATAGAGAATGAAGTAGTGGTTCGAGGCCCATAAAGTGGCCCAATATTCAAAAGACCGTTCAACAGCCCCAATAACCACACCCAACTAGAGCTCAAGTTCAGCATCAAAACGAAGCCCCGGTTCCTTGTGAGTTCTGTGGCCTAATCATCATATACAAGATTTTCTCGCAACTCCTCCTCCACCAGCCCAGCAGTAGACTCACCAATATAGTGGAGGGCCATGACATCAAAAACAAGGTAATGTGAAATCAAATTTGGAATGACTATTGAGGTCTGGGAAGTGGTGCCATGGGTATGGCGGTTGGAGCTGTAGCCCATGGTTGAGCTATGTTGACAAAAGACGTGATTAACAAGAAGTCATACCGCTGAGACGAGACCTACATTGTTAGAGTCTTTTTCTAAGTAATGGGGATGAGGACCAAAATATGCCACTGAAAGACACTAAGGTGATTGAGCCGAGGTTTGCTAAATTGAACTAGATAGGTGGGAGAAGTTTGTTGGATCAGTCCTTGTAGTGCAGGAATTTGTTGTTGGTCCATGTTATTGTCCGGGGTTGATTGCCAGGAGCCCCTGGAGCACTATCTCAAGATCTATGTTGAATTTCGACATCAGCACTGGTGGGGAAACACTAGTTGTTGTGAAGATGTCAAGCCATAAGTGAGAATAGATAAAACTAGCATGCAGTGGTACCATGCCAGATATGGTAGCTAGAAAGATGGAGAGTGATGGTAAGGTGGTGTTCATTGTCAGAACTTATGAACTAGTTGTTCCCGGGTCACCTCAGTCAAAGATAATACAGTTGCAACAAAGGCGTTAGGGGGCTGTAGAGGAACTCCGTGTTGGACGCATGTGGCAACATTTGCCAACCCAACTGACCAAAACCAACCCCCGTCTAACGGACACCAAGCACAAGATGAAGATAAGTATATGGCGATGATGTACGTCACCTGGACAAATTCTAACCTTTAATAACTCAGATGAAATTACAAGATTGACAGAACTCATGTTGAACCCTTTGTCCTAATAGGTTCAACCCCCTTACCACTCTCAAGAAGAAAAACAGAAGATTACAATTGAGATCACTCACCAACCCGTAGCAATCTCCCTAACCGAAGTTGACGACTCCTCGATTAGATCTTCTTCTTCCTTCTGTCTTAGATGGCGAAGTCCTAAGAGCAAAGTACGGACTTTCTCTTAGATTTTCTTATGGACAAGCATTCCGAATCTCCACTTTTGTGCTTTGTGCTTTGTGCTTTGTGCTTATTCTTTGTGCCTCCACCCTCACGCCATATATAGGATGAGAAAATTCCTATTTTAGGTCATAATATAATTTTTTTTTATATTAGGAAGCCCTCAAATAAGAATCCTATTACACCTAAAATAATCCATCAATTATTCTATTTTAGATCAAAATAGGATTTCCTAAAATAAAAATCGTATTACATCTAAAATAGTATAACACCATTTATGGACATCCAAATCTAATCAAATTAAATATTTAATAAGATTTGGATTCCACAAGTATGTTGTTACCAAATCCAGGCTGGACTCCAATAATCTTCCCCTCTAGTCTGATGAGAGGGTATTGACCCCATGGGTCCTCAACTGGACTGCATGCCTGTCGTCCCACGACAGAAATCCTACTCCCCCATGCTACTGATCTCCGATCCCCCGAGTTGCTTTGCATCTTCCTTTGTCTTCAGCTCCTCGATCGTCACATCAATGCTAGCTGCCATGCGCAGCACCTCCTACACCACTAGGATCATGACGATATCAATGACACGACCATTAACGAAGTTCCTGACGATCAGCCTCATCGTAAGTCTTGGTTGGTTGTCCCCGACTTTCGTATTCCACCGAAAAGTGTTAACGTTTCGACGAGCTTCTTCACCCTTGGCTGGCCCAACTAAGCGGACGGTACGGTTCTCACAAGATTCAAACTCCTGAACCTGCCTACCTTCGTGTCTGAACTTGAAGCTCCCCCATACACATGCATCCTCGAGTATAACATCATGCACAGTGCATGCCGTCAATGACCCACAGCTCCCTTTGAACTGTGTGAATGATGATGCTTCCACCTCAGAATGAGTTTGCTGCAAAACTTGATCTCCTCACTAGCTTCGAACTGCTAAAATATGTCGTTCCATGAAGATTTGGCAAACCACATGTCGCCAAATCTAGATCCGTAGAGCAACTCCCACCTGGAGACCGACCAGCTGTCATGGGACCGACAGACTGACCCTTAATTTTTGACTCATCACCATCCGTCGTATTGTCTCAACGAACCGAATCCTCCGTAACCCTCAAAGCATCTAGAAGCCCATTCTCAGCAAGTTTTCGACGATCCACCTCCTGTCAAACACCCTTCGAGCCCCCATCCGGAGTCTGTGGCCTACCTGTACAGCACAGTGGCTTGAGCCTGTACATGCCACAACATAAATCTTCCCGGGCCAGATGTTGGGAACCCGTTGCAAGCATCCAATCTTTGCTCCCAAATAGACTGTGATAGCCATCATCTGCCAGCCTTCCTATCAAAACTAAGTTGTAGCGCAAACTCGGTACATGTCGCACACCTCTGAGGATGAGTTTCTTACCAAACTCCGTCGTCAAGTGCATACCACCGATGCCTACAACTGCAGCCATCTCCTTGTCGCCCATATTCACACGTCCAAATCTGCCGCCACGATATGACATGAAGATCCTTCTATGTGTAGTAGCATGATATGATGCCCCCGTGTCTATGACCCAGTCGCCATCATGACATATTCCACAAGGTTTCTCTACGTCGGTCGCTGCGATGATGATCTCTCCCATTGTTGTGAGATCCTCCGGATCATCCTTGCCTTTGGCCTTCTCAGCTTGAGCTTCATGCAATTTCTTTTGATATGACCCCTTTTGCCATAGTAATAGCAGCCCTCCTTGAAGTCCACAATCGCAAGATCCTGAGAACTCTCCCATGTCCTCGCCTGTGACTTGGGTCTTTCCTTTACAAGAAAGTCACCATAGCAGACTCATGCGACGATTCTACTTGCTTGCGTTGGACCTCCTCATTCAACAAGATACTTTTGACTGCCTCCATCGTGACAACTCTATCAGGCGCGGAGTTACTCACTGACACCACCAACGTCTCCCAGCTTTTCGGCAGAGAAATCAAGAGTAGTAGGGCCTGAAGCTCATCATCAATCACCATCTTTATCGTAGACAGTTGATTGATGATACCCAGAACCTCGTTCAGATGTTGTGCCACTGGGGCACCCTCCGTGTACTTTGAGTTGACGAGTTGGCGAATAAGAAATACCTTGTTGCCACCCGTCTTCCTTTCGTGCAGCGAATGCAGCTTCTACCACAATGCTTTTGTCGAACTCTCAATAGACACGTGGTGGAACACCGAATCATCCAACCTTTGGCGGATGAATCCAATGGCCTTCCGATTGAGTCATTTCCAGTCTTCAGTAGCTTTGTCCGTTGCCTTTGCGATGTCGCCCTCCAACGGACCATGCAAGTCCTTGCACCAGAGTAGATCCTCCATCCATGGCTTCCAAATCACCCAATTTTCTCCTGTGAGGGTGATCATACGAGTGTTCATCTACTCCGTAGACATGGTTGCCAGAACCTCTAAAGCTTTGATACCAATTATTGGGTATCAGACCAGAACGAATCGAACCTTCACTCTGATACCAATTGTTGGGGTGCGAAAGCGTTTGCCAACCCACCTGACCAAAACTAACCCCCGTCTAACGGACACCAAGCACAAGATGAAGACAAGTATATGACGGTGACGTACGTCACCTGGACAAATTCCAACCTTTAATAACTCAGATAAAATTACAAGATTAACAGTACTCACGTTGAACCATTTGCCCTAATAGGTTCAACCCCCTCACCAGTCTCAAGAAGAAAAACAGAAGATTACAATTGAGATCACTCACCAACCCGTAGCAATCTCCCTAACCGAAGTTGACGACTCCTCGATTAGATCTTCTTCTTCCTTCTACCTTAGATGGCGAAGGCCTAAGAGCAAAGTACAGACTTTTTCTTAGATTTTCTTGTAGAGAAGCACCCCGAATCTCCACTTTTGTGCTTTGTGCTTATTCTTTGTGCCTCCACCCTCACCCCATATATATAGGATGAGAAAATCCTATTTTAGGTCATAATATGATTTATTAATTAGGAAGCCCTCAAATAAGAATCATATTACACCTAAAATAGCCCATCAATTATCCTATTTTAGATCATAATAGGATTTCCTAAAATAAGAATCATATTATACCTAAAATAGCACAACACCAATTATGAACATCCAAATCTAATCAAATCAAATATTTAATAAGATTTGGATTCTACAATTATGTTGTTACCAAATCCAGACTGGACTCCAACACTCCGCTACTGGAAGCACCGTCATGCATCTTTATTAGTAATACTTGGTGCCGCTTCCACACTCAAGTTAGATTGAGAACGAAAGAAATTTTTGATAAAATTTTAGGATAGAAAAGTGTGTACCTTGCAATGCAAAAGAAACTATTTATAGCCCTCGATTGATAACGGTGGACTATTTGCTTGCCTATCAAATTCGGGCCTAAATGTGAAATATTCTGCAAATCTTTTTATCGTAATTTTAGTAAGATTATCCATGATTAGTGTATTGGAGAGTTCGGGTTTGGGCTGAACTTGGATCCGTACCCATAGTAGAGACTAGCGGCCTGGACCTTTGCGCATGGGCCTCGACATATATATCAGCACTCAACACAATAGAAGAATAGGGAATTGCATGCATTTCTTCATGTCTTTACATTATTATCCACAAATATACCAAGGTTCTAACCTCCACAACTTCTTCAATCAGAAGTTTACTTCACTCTCACAACAATAATCTTAAGCAGACAGAAGCCGACAAACAATGGAATTGAGATTTTTTTTAAAAAAACACATTTATTAATTCAGTATCACTAGGTAATTTATATATCCTTCCCAAACCAACTGCTGATGCATTTTGAACACCATTTCCATCAGAAAACATAAGGGACTAAGGCTTTAACCTCTCTAGGAAAGTTTTCGAATTTGGAGAGGTACCACTTCCTGGTTGCGGCGCTCCTACCCGAAAGGTAGAGAGTAGCTCCGAAAGCAAAGAAGAACGTATAAGTCGTCTGGGCTATCATAGCGACTCCGTAAAAACCTATAATCTCAAAGAGGTAGTGTGGACAAAGCACCAGCCCGAAAAGACCTCCCCTTGGGATCTTGTAGCCGTTGTCGCCCTTCTGCCTGAGCTTCGAGAGGAGGTAATGGTGGTAGAAGTTGCCCGCGATGCCTACGAGGAACAGAACAACACCTGCACACTCCAAATTGACTGCTGGTTCTGCCATATCTTGAGAAAGATATTGTGCGTAGATCATGCTCGCTGTGCTAGATGCATAACTGAAGGTTATCGGGATGGCTGTGCCAAGGAGCATGCGCCCGCTGTATTGGTGGATGAACAAAACCTGAAAAAGAAGAAGAAGAAGAAGTAAGAATCGATTTAAATCGAAGCAAAGATTAAGAAGGATAATTATGAAGTTTCTTGATACGTAAATGGAACACGCAATTTTATTTTAGTTAATACAATATCTGAAGAGAAGTAACTACAAGCCACCCTCTGTAACTCCATGCTACTAGTACATTTTCTGAACATCAAATATATGCCAAACTGATTATATAGAGAATGTGTCACTCACTCCTCTACCAACTCTTTATCCTTCTTGGGCGATATTCATATTTGCTAATGTTTTCCACATTACTCCTCATACTTAACTTAATATTATGAAGACGAAGGATATTAGGAGCTAATGTTGTTGCAATCGATTGGTGATCCACCATTATTATTGAGATTATTCGTTCCCCCAAGCCAGTAGGCTTGTCACTTGGTGCTAGGAATGCTTATGTTCTAGAGATGAAGGAAAGGGAAAGAACTTAAGAAGTAAAAGCCAAGGAAGAATGTATGAACTCTCTTACCTTTTCCTTTTTATTTTTTATAATATTAAGTCCTTGAGATATTACTTAGACAAAAGAAAAAGAGTGATCTAATGTTGGTTACAAAGTAAACCATACTAAAGTGATTTTTATCTGTCGATATGGTTAAGCTTGTGAGCTAGATAGCAGGTACATTTTCTCTGTTTAGTTCCAACTGTATTTACAAATTAAAACTAAAGGTCACAGGAAGATGAGTGTTGTATATTGTTGTTACTCTTGAGCAAAAATTAAACTCCCTTAAATTTTCATTCATTGGCCATTTATTTTGCCAATGGTAAATCTTTTTTATGGTTTGTAATGGCATACTTATTATCCCATTGAATCCTATTAATGACCGGCCTCTTTAGTGATTCATAACGGCTAATCTATATTGACCTATTAAATAATTTTAATTGGCCTTTTTAATTGTTGGTTTTGGGAGGTGTCTATATATTCACACATCTCTCTTTCTCCTAGAGGCACTATGGATTACAAGTTCTTGACCAACACCTAGTACTATAGTATCTTTCTTGTCATCCCTTGTAGAGCAAGAGATCTGGATTCAAATCCTTATCATAATAAATAACTAACCTATGACCCAGCTAATTCTCAAAAGAAAGAATGATGAGAATTTGCATCCTTAAAAAAAATTCAAGTAATTGGCATATATTAGAACTACAAATTCAAAGAACTAGAACCATAGTTTCACATCTCTACGTTAACCATGGCGATCAAGCAGAAGGAACTACTTAGAATATACAGAAACGCAATTAGAGGCAAGTGGTGATTTCATCTGAAAAATGGATAATTGAAGGCATCTGACAAATGAATATGAAGCATGTTGCTGACTGTGTGTTTTCAAACACATGAGCAAAAGCTCAACTTCTCATCTCCTCATTTAGTCCCACTTCGGCTGTACAAAATGTTGAATTGCGCATATATTGTTTTACTCTGTTTTGCTCATTGAAGGCTTGTGTGGGTAGCTCTATGGGCTGCCGCCACCACCTAGCCCGGCTCGGCTCGGCTCGGCTTGCGTAATGGGTTTGGGCCACATCTGCGGACGCAAAATGTCGATTCAATTTCTTCATTAGGTTCAGGTTGAGGCCCTAAAAAGTTTTTTGCTGCTCATTAATCAGTTTGAACGTTGGACACATTTAATTTTGTCCAGGTTCTTATTTGAACTACGTTTTTTTTTCATGGATATGTTTGTGTAGTGTCTGGTTTTATTGCCATTGATTTGAAACATCTGGTTTTATTGGTCTTTTTTCCATGGATTTGTTTGTGTGTCGTCTGCTTTTATTGCCATTGATTTGTAACGTCTTATTTTAATGGTCTTTTTTTCTGTTGGAATTCTGCCTATATATATTGAGTCATTTTCCTCTTCTTCTCTACACAAAATTAATCTCTCTCAAATTTTTGTTTTTCCGAAACTCTTCTGTTCGATCTTCATCCTTGCTCTGAGCAGAGCTAAGTCAGGATCGCTCTCTCCGAATTGTGTGCAACGACGAAATACCAATAGAACGGGGGTTCTACCAGTAGGAGCATTCGAAAAAAGTCTGCATATAGGTCCGGATTAACTTTTAGGGCAGTGCTTCGTACGCAACTTTCCCGAAGGCCGATAACCCTTTAATTTTGTTTATTTTGTTTGCAGATTTTAACAAGAAAAGGGAGATATAGCCAACACATGTTGCCAATAATGAATATAAACCTTGGATGATTGCATTAAGAGTATAGATCACCAAAGAAGAATACTTTCTCAATATATCAGAAACGATATTACAAAAGAGTTGATAAAAAAAATTGTCCAAGAGCAAGGGCTCGTTTGGATCAAATTTTTGTATTTCTAGGAATAAGTTTTCAATTCCTTTCCCGTGGGAAAGGAATTCAACATTCCCATACTCATGTTTGGTTAGGTTGGGAATAGGTAGTTCAAAAAATTTAAAATTTTCATCTCCATGTTTGGTTTACAAAGGGATAGAAATATTAATTTATTTAGTTTTCCTTTAATACACTTTTATTAATTTCATGATGATTTACATGTTTGGGATAGAAGTTAAAAATTTAAAAATAAAAAGAGGGTATACCCGTCCAAACAAAATAGCCAAACATCATTCCTAGGAAAGCAAATCTATTCCCAAGGGGGGTATGGGAATAGTTTTCCCAAGTCAATGGTAATAGCTTTCCCCCCTAAGCCCCTCTTATTCCCTCCTCATTTCCAATCCTAAACATACCAAACATGAGTAAGAAATTCAAAACCTATTTCCAAGCCACAAAAACTTGAACCAAACGCCCCTAAGGTGTTGGACGGGATGAATAAAGGTACCTAGACATACACTAGGTATGGACTCAGGATGTACTACTAGATCAGCAAAGCCAGTGGCTGATCAGCAAGGCTCTGGTGGTTCGTTGCACCTGTCCAGTTGCTAGGGAAAAGCTACGAGCATGTTTTGGATTTTTTTTTTTTAAGGAATAATACTATTTGTTCCTTGAAATCATTCCTCCTTACATGACAGTTAAAGTGGCATGTTAATATAGCTGTTGACAAGACAAATTTTAAAATTAACATAAAAATTTAAATTAATATTAACATTAACATTAACAGTAAAATTAATATTAATATTAACATTAACATTAACATTAATATTAACATTAACGTTAACAAGAAAAAATTGAATAATTAACTTTTTTTAATTAAAATTTGACAAGTCATATGTTATGTCATATGACATATAATATTTAACATGTCATATCAACCTTCACATAAGGAAGGCTGGTTTGAAGGAACAATTTGGAGATAAAAAAAAAAGAGCATTATTCTTTCTTTAGCATGTTTAGTGGGTTGTTGGGTCCTCTCCACTATGGACCAGCAACCCAAACTTAAAATAGGATCAGGAAACCCAAAATAATCAAATTGGGGTTCTTGTACCTATCATGCTTGAGACTAGCAAGTATCATTCCGTGTTATCAGAGAAAAACCTTAACAACACAGCATGTGTCGATTGTACACAAACAATGGACAGGGGCCGGCCCTGGTCCAGGACGGCCGTCCAGAATCCCATAAAATATGAGAACCCAAATATATATATATATATATATATATATATATATATATATATATATATATATATATATATATATATATATATATAATCTTGTATTCAATTTTTGGTTGTAATTTTTTTAAAATTTTACTTTTATTTCAAAAAAAATTATATATTACATATGGGTACTCCTTTAGAAATTTGTCTAGGATCGACCCTGACAATGGACTAGACCTCAAAAATGTAAACGTAAGTATCATTCTGTTTTACTAAATCATTCTGTGTTTGATTGGGCGTTTTTTCCATGGAAAATATTTCCACCACAAATTTTCCACCAATTGTAGTGTTTGATAGCTTATATTTTCCATGGAATTATTTTCCAAAAACTATCATTTTCCATATTTTCTTCTAAAATGGTGGAAAATGAAACTTGTCTAACCCATAGGAAAATATCATTTTCCATGGAAAATAACTATTTCCGTGGAAAATAATGACAATCAAACAACCAAATTAAGTTTTCCATGAAAAATTTTAAAATTCCATGGAATTTTTTTTCCTAGGAAAATAATTCCATGGAATTAATTTCTTTTCCACGTATTTTCCACCTTGCAATCAAACACACCTATAATGATGCCAATGTATAAACTGGCAACGTGCGCAACCGAGGAATCGTCATTTTTCTGAGGTTGATTAGGAAGAATTGAATTCCCATAGAAAAAACGATAACACTACATTTAGCCCATCAACTAGGGGTGATTCTCGGACGGGCTAATTCCGAGCCCGATCGATTAAATTTGCTAATGGGTTGAATTATAGTTGAAGATATTTGGACTCGGACTTGAATTTGAATTAAAATATTTGAACCCATTCAAAAATCGAATTGGACTCAGATTCATATATCGTGGTACCCAAAATCCAACATACAACATATATATATATATATATATATATATATATATATATATATATATATATATATATATATATATATATATATACATACTTTTTAAATTAAAAAATTAAACAAAAATTTCTTAACTCAAACTCTTCAACTCCTTTGAAATCTCATGTCAGTTTATATTTTGTAATGATTTGTGCTTGCTTGTTATTTGATTATGTTTTAATATTAATTTTATTTAAAAAAAATTAAATATCGTATTAGAGTCTGATAAACCCGATGCGACACAATCCGAGTTTCTTCCGGACTCGATCTTGGCTTCATATGTTGAACCCGAGGTCAAATTGGACTCGGGCTCGGAGTAGGCTTATCATTCATCGGGTTGGACTCGGATTTAGCTCAAGTCTAATCCAATCCGTCCGAGTTGCACCCCTGCCATCAACCTGATTATCTCATTATTTATGGCGTCATTATTGGACGAAAACACAAGAAAAGCAAATCCTCGATCCAAAATTGGGGTCTGTTTTATTTAAAGCCATTTCCCCCGAAATTTCAACCTTATTTCAGTTTGCAACTAACAATGCATCACTCACTAGGAAGCATGGACACCCTTAAATTTGGGTTATTTATAAGGGCACATAAGAATTTGATCAGGGCTAGCCAGGATTAGGGCTAGCC
The DNA here is from genome assembly GCA_029216955.1 of Iris pallida. NCBI lineage: Eukaryota > Viridiplantae > Streptophyta > Magnoliopsida > Asparagales > Iridaceae > Iris > Iris pallida. The sequence continues at coordinate 27,482,657 of JANAVB010040619.1, forward strand.
AATGTTTGAGAAGATTTTACTCGGGTTATCCAAATATTCCACTCAGGGGACTGTCCAAACCCCACACCCCCAAACCCCAAAAATCAATCTCATTTCTAAATTTCACTCTCTCTTCAAAAACCCTAGCTTTCTTCTTCTTCTTCTTCTTCTCCACCATTTCCATTCTCACATCTCCATCAAAACCCTAGTTTTCTTCTCTTCTTCTTCTTCTTCTTCTTCTTCTTCTTCTTCTCCACTATTTCCATCATCACCATCTCCATCAAAACCCTAGTTTCCTTCTCTTTTCCAATTTCGATGGCACCCAAAAAATTAAATAAACCTAAAATGTATGGAAATAATAAATACTTCTTTCTTCACAAAGAATGCATGAAAATAAATCTTAAAATGCATATTTTACTCTATTATCAAGATTGAAATAAATCCTAACATATTTTTTTCATTCGGGAATTTTGACTTTAGGACTGCCAGAAATTGTGGCAGTCCTGAAAGGAACTTGTTGTACAACAAGTATCTTTCAGGACTGCCTCAATTTCTGGCAGTCCTCAATATGTCTAGGACTGGTAGAAATTGTGGCAGTCCTGCTGTAGAGCATGTCCCTTTCAGGACTGCCACAATTCCTGGCAGTCCTCAATACTTCTAGGACTGCCAGCAATTGTGGCAGTCCTGTTGTACATCGAATCTATTTCAAGACTGCCACAATTTTCGGCAGTCCTCAATACTTCTAGGACTGCCAGAAATTATGGCAGTCCTGATATGAACCCAATTCTTCTACAACTAGTATTTCTTCCATACTTTTCTTCTACAACTAGGATTTCATGCATAATTCTTCTACTAATAAAGAAAAATTGGTTAATAGACTAATAGATTTGATAACCCAATTTCTTCTACAACTAGGGTTTCATCCATAATGTCCAAACAAGAAGAAGAAAAATAAAGTAGGATTTGGAGAAAAAGATCTGAGAAATTAGAAGAGCAAAAAATCAAAATAAACTAGGTTTGTAAAAATTGATGTTCTTGTTCTTCTTCTTCCTCTTCTTCTGAGGAAAGAGAGGAGTGCAAAAAAAATAAAAAATTGACTTATATACTCACATGTTGGCTAGCCCTGAATAATTTTTTCAATGGCAAACTTGTAAATAAATCAAAATTTGCTTTTGGCTAGCCCTGATCAACTTCTTATGTGCCCTTATAAATTACCTAAATTTGTGTCACATTACTCACGCACTCCAAAATACACTATGACATGACATGACATGCCAAAATCAACACATTGTCCCCATGTCTTATTATATTTTATTGTTGTATGTGCAACATAGATAATTCCTAATTAGAACCAACCAAATTATGAAAATAATGGACGGTTGCAATTAAATAGGCGCATAGGGCATCCATATGTACAAGGGTAAAAGAGTCTATCCATATAAATTGTGAAATGTATAAATATACCTCCTTGTGAAATGAATAAATTAATTCATTTCTCCAATCAACTTGGTATCAGAGCAAAGTCACGATCAATAGAATCAGGTCTTGAAAAACTGCAAATCCAATAAAACTATAAATATATTATAGGGGAGGGGCGATTCTGTGGAGATTTTTTGGCGCTCGATCTTCTGCCCTTCCGGCAGGCCGGTGCCGGCCGCTGCGGCGGCGATCTCCCTCCTCCGATGGTCTGGTAGGTCTCTCCTCTCACTCCTCGACTCTCGTGGGTGGCTTGGGCCCTCTCTGGCATTCTCTCTCGGAGCTTCCAGTTTCTTTTGCTGCCTTCTCCTGCGGTTTCTGCTTCAGCTCAGAGTCCCATTCTCTCGGCTAGGATCTCTATGATGTTAGTTCAGTTCTTATTCCTGCTCCCTTGAAGATTCCGGTTGATTTTCATTTGGCACAGCTACTGGACAAAAACGTGTTTATGGTTGATGTCGATGGGAACATCATCCCCAACGACCAGACTCTAGTTGGGGGCATCTCGACTATAAGGCTCGTCCCTTTATTGGGAGCTACTTCAGCAATCCCATGCAGGACCAGCCCGGCCGCTTTGAAGGCTGATTCTACCAAGATTATTACTGGAGCGTCTTCCTCCAAGCTCCCCCGCATGAAGAAGGCTTCCCTGGTCTTTTCTACTGTTCACTTGGCGAGAGATAGGGCTGCTAACATGGTCGCTTCTTCTCCGGTGATTAGTATTGCAGCAGCGACCCCTATGGGCACGTTGACTGGTGGTAAACTGTCGGTTCGCGATCCTCGCGATAGCTAATAAGTCAGCGGTCAATAACCAACAGGTTGAGGTTTCAACAATCAATGTCACGACTCGCACCCGTTTTTTTTAGATGTGAGCGCGTGTCCAAGCCAGCCTACGCCGCAGTGTCGGCAGTAGAATGCTGTATAACCATAATGCTCAAAATCACAAATAATGCTCATTCACAAAATTAATTTAATTTATATTATTCACAAGTTTTACATTTGCAGAAAAATATAAACTCGTACAAATATTGAAATGATTACAACTCATCTATCTAGCTAGTCTCTAGGTTTTCGTCTACAAATACACCCGTATCTCCCAATGCTAAGTGAAGCCACGGCTAACCTGAAAAATGTTGGTTGCGGGCTGTGGCGTCGAGGCCGGTTGAGGCGATGGTGTTCCTGTGAGGAAGGTGGACGGAGGAAGCGGAGTTGGTGTTGTCGCCGGTGGGCGACAGGTTGCTGTAATTTTCGATGGTTGCCAGGGTGGTGGCTGACGATGATGGTGATGGTTGCGGAGTGTTTGTACACAATGTATTTTTTTGCTCGATGAAGCACTTGTGCATCTCCATGTCACTCGAATCCATCTTCAAGACCTCAAGACGCTCGACAAGGCTACGCTCCACCGTAAGCACTTTGCTTTTTCCCTTCTTGTGAATCTTGACGTACCCCTCCTTAGGCGACGCGAGCCTCTTTTGGAAATTCTCGGATGTCGATATGGCACCAATCAACCTTCGCTTTAATACCACTTATCAGAGACTTAGTATTTTTGCCAACACTTCGACCATACGGCGTACAAGCTTCATACTCGAAGATCCATGTCATCCTTTCCTAAACGCTTAGCTAAATCGCTAAGGCAAAAATAAGAAAATGTAGAGAGGGAGAGAGAGAGAGAGAGAGAGAGATTGGAAGTTTGAAATTTTTACTATACTAGAGAGAGTTTGCAACTTCTTGGGTGGTGAGGAACAAATGAGCCTCCCCCTTATTTATAGTATCTCAAAGGGTTACATGAAGCTTCTGGAACTAGCATATTACCAGATTATTCTAGAGAATATTCTCGGACATAGTTATTTTCAAGGAAGCTTTTAGAACATCTAGAAGGCTATGGAGACTTCATGAATCTTCAAGAAGACTCCACCACATTCTGGAGGACTTTATAAGATTTCAACAAAAATCTGGTCCATAGAGGGTTATGCAGATTCATCTCGGTAGGGCGAAAAACCTTGGACGTGACATATTGCTGCCATTTTTTTCATGCACAACAAAAAAGGGGAGGAAAGGAGTGTGAGAAAAAAAAAGGGAAGGAACTCTTTCTCTTTCTTGGTTGACAATCAAAAATTAGTGGTGCCATGTATTGAGATAAAAATTACCATGACTTCATCATCAGACTTCCTTTCCAGATCTGGAGTCACTATCAAGCCAAGAGGGTCAAAGAAAACTTTTCATACATGAGGCAACTTGGAATAATCGTGGAAACAACTTACAATAATCGCAAAAGCAATCTTTGATTTAATCGCGGAAGCAACGTTGAGTAATCGCGGAAGCAAGTTTTGTTAATCACAAATACAACTTTGATTTGAAGCTAATCAAATAAGAGTTCAAGGACGTAAAGCCATAATCTGATACCAATTTGTCACATCCCGATTCGGCAGAGTCATTCATCCTCGTATTTATCTCTGGGAACCAATCGTCCTCGCTTGGGCATAATGTCATACAAGTCCAGATTGCACTTATACAAGGCAAAGACGGTGCATAATTGATAATCTTCAAATAAGAACGCATCACAGCGGCACAAGCAGACAAATTGAAGATGATAAGGATACATCTCTTTATTGAAAGAACTCTTTATTGACAAGCAGATAACTTGAAGTCACATAGAGATATGTAGAAATATGTTCTCTTTATTGATAATTTAAATGAAGTACAATGCTTGTAGTGGAATAAAAAGCTTACGACACATCTCATATTACACTAATAGCCGACTGAAACGTGTAACGTCCCAGTCCCAAAATATATAGGACTAGGATACGTAAACATGTCAGCTACGTATCAAGTGGACTCCAACCCAGCTCGAATACGTATATGCTATCTTGTTAGGTAGTTATATCTCTATGTCACTATGATAATTATATATCTCAATCCACTGGAAATAAATCTTTCATAAGACCAAGTGCATTAATGTTGGTCAGACACTAACACACCAGATCCTACAAGCAAACAAGAATAGACAATATATAATAAAGTGGACCAGACTCTATTATAATCATCTGAACAAGTTCATAGAAAAGAATAAAGCTTGCAAAACTAGGCCATATCAGCAGAATAAAGTAATAAAAGATAAATAATGCCAGATGTGTATAATAAAGATATCTACTAAATATATAACTGAAATCGTAGAGAAACCATCACCAACTATCCTCCTATCTATAATAGCAGCTCATCAAAACTTGGAGAAATCACCAGGTCCTCATAGGGACGTAGCAAGATACATAATATACAAGCCTATTGTACAGTTTATGTGACATGCATAAAATAGACAGAAACGAAACTTTATAAAACAACAACATGATTAACGTAAGTACATGGTAAGGTAATAAGAGACAGATAATGACGTCGTAGTACTGTGATACTAAGAGTGGCTAACACATCTCATATTATACTGATAGTCAACTGAAAGGCCTGCTATTAGGCTTACATTTGAACTAGTCACATTGACTTACAACAGGATATGCCAACTTGGCTGACAACTCACTGGTACAAAAGGTATACAATATTCCATATATTATGTCCTTTATAAACAGAAGACATTATCCTTTGCAAGGAGAGCTTCTGTATGTGCAACAATTCTTCGGTGCCTCGGGATTGATCAAGCCAATCTTAGTGTGCTGAACTTCTCAAGCATGAGCACCTGAAAAAGGATGCCCATAACTTGGGTCAGTACATTGTCATGTACTGGCGAGCAAAACCAGTCTACTCGTCTAAACCGACACTAAGTAGTCATGTGAGCAAACATTTATTAAGAATGATCTTTCTATTTGGGCCTAGCGTTAGTTTACAGTTCACGTGCAGTATTATAGTGAAGCATGTAAGTATGTTCTAGCAGTGTTCATAGAAAGGCATCATTGTAGCAGCATTTTAGTTAACATATTAAGCATGTTGTTGCAATACCCATGGAAGGCAACATTGTAGCATACTGTATTAACATGTTAAGCAGTAAAGTAGAATTTAACATGTATGATAACATATCACATTTAACTGATTTCTTACTGATAGACGACTCCCTCATACCTGCATAAAATATAGGTTATATGATATACTTCTTGTCATGCCCCAGAACCAGAATACCGGCAAGTAGGGACAGACCAGGCTAGCTACGTATACCAAAATACTCCAGTACTCCGAAACAACGTATAAGCTGTATAGATGGGGGTTACTGCTACAAACCAACAGTCAATCCTAGGTTACATAATCCTAGATATCTCAGTCTCAGACAAGAAGTAAGGTAAAAGAATACGATCATCATGCATATAAGACAGTAAAGCGTCCCAAACTATAATATATAGATGATCATGAAGCTAGTAATACAAAATGAAGAACTAACAAGACTAAGTAATACATGATCAGCTCTAGCTGCAGTCTAAAAATATAATATCATGCCTAAGCCCCTAGGCCAACTGTCAAGCCCAAAACACGAGCTAAACACGTTCTCGGTTGCTAAACGCCTTAAAAGAATATGTACAGAAAAGAGTGGGTAAGAGAAAGAACACCCACTCAAGTCCCCTGGTGCTCTGGATGGTCACCATCGAGTGGAAGGTCCGGAAGATCCTCGGGCTCCTCAACTAAATCTGGTCAATGCAAAACCAGTGGGGTCAGAACCCCAATAGCAAGTACCACAAAGGAAGCCAAACTATGAACTAAAATCAGCATGTAAATTATAACATCTCTAAGATAAAGCAGTAAACGAGACTAGAATAGCAAAATTTGTACCACAGTGTTTACGAAAGGAAACTGGAACATGCAAGAAGAATAGCAAGTGAATACATAGAGTAAACTGGACATGTGAGCATATGGTGAAGACGACCATATAGTAGGAAGAATAGCATATAAGGAATGACAGGAAGCTAAGTACTGCAATAAGATAAACTGGAGCAAGACTAGACTAGACAGGAATGGACTCCATCCATCAATCACGGCCAAACAATTAGTACGGCTTGATACTTTAGCTAACTAGGGTTGTCACAATCCTAATTACTAACACATGCAAGTTTAAGAAATCCAAGTCCAGTTACCTGTCTGCTACTACCTGAATGATTCAAGCCAAAAAGAAAACAAGTATAGCAGACACACTGTAGTAAGATACATGTGTCCTAAAGAAGTGCCCCACTCGACGGTATGCTGGAAGAGTGCTCATCATGACAGATAGCTCCAAATTTCATGTATATATATAAGACTAAGACCAAAGGGGCAACATGTAACCGGAAAAGTCTCCAATGATCTAGTTAATCAAGCGAGTTGTTTAGTCCTTAACATTTTTTCTTGGGTTCTGGATGTGTCATTCCGTAGAATCCATCCTAGACTTGAGACATGCAAGACTGGACACGACAAGAAAGATTGTGCACTACAACGAGCCACAACAAGACATGACAATATCAAGATAAGTGTGCGCTAGGACGAACCACTATCAAGGAGCAAGACATATACTAGAATCAAGAGTGCGCCATAATAGGCCGCTATCATGAAATCTAGGAAAAGACATGTTCAAGAGTGCACCACGATGGGTCCCTATCAAGTAAATATTAGATATGGCATAGACTGTAAAGTACAATAAATCTGGAAGGACATAGCAATACATAGTGAGTATAGAGAACATATGAACATACGCTAGTGTCAAGTGTATGTAGGGTGTACAATCATTCTCTAAGTATAAAAGGTCATCTAATCATGTTAAGAATTCATTACAATCAAAGAAAATATTAAAAACGGATAGAAACGGGCAAAAACAGACAATAACAGCCTAACCGGATCATCCGACGGATTACTGCGGATTATCGATGGATTTTTCGAAGTGTCACAGCAAGTTTAGTGGTGCAAGTTCAGATTTTTCGACAGATTTTTGCGAATTTTCGACGGATTTTCTGAACCGTCACAGAAAGTTGATTCTTGAAAACTCAAAACTTATTTCGGCCATAAAACTTTTTTAAAATCGAAATTCGGATTTTTAAATTCAAAATCGCATGAAATTTAATTCCCTACAATATGGGAGAATTAGTTTTCACAAATTCAAAGATTTGATAGATCAATACCTCAAAATACTCCAAAAATAGGTTCTCGGGAAACTGAAACGGGTTCCGATTTTTACCAAACTCAAAATTTATGTATACAAGCTTGGTGAGGACCTCATATATGCATATGTGACCAAGATCCATAATGGTAACACCAGTATCACTCTTGATACCGAGTTTTCTACTAAGTCAATATTGGATTTTAACAGAAAATAAAATCCTAGTTCTAACCAAATTTAGAAACATACATATAGACGAGAATCACAAGGAAAACATTCTTAACAAAATGAGTTTAAAACAATTCTAAGCATTTTATACCAAGAAAAACAAAAATGACAATAAAAATAATATTGTTCATAAAATTGGCAAGATTTACTTGCCTAGGTTAAGCTCCAAGCATAATCTTCTACTCCACCACCAAGAGGGGTACGAAACCACACTCTAGACCTCAAGGCCAAGCCCTCCCTAAGCACTTGAGGAAGAGAAATAAAAGTGAAGAGGGAAGGAAGAAAGAGTGAAAAGAGGATGGAGAGAGAAAGTAAAAAGGTATATATAGAATGGGAAATTAATCTTGACCATCGGATGGTGATCCATGTCAAGGTCTAGGTCAATCATGGCCATTCAAACAAAACCAAATATCCATTGGATAATAGGGTGCATCTACATTATTCACGAAAATATCTAAACACTATTCACGAAAATATCAGACATACTATTCACAAAATATCTGAAATCGAAGTTCGGGCGGTATGCCGTCGGTATACATCGGTATACTGGCGGTATGCCGATCAAGGAGAAAGCCTATAGTTTTGGGAAAATTTTAAAGCATTCCGAAAACTAAGAAAATACGAAATACACTGCAAAATACGTATCCGTATATAAATACTGATACTGTGAGACGAGTCTCACAACTCTCCACAACTTAAAAATAAATTCCGTCCTCGAAATTTCCTAAAGGTAGTCAAGCATGAAAACCAAACCAAAAAGCTAAAAAATTATGACAATCAAAACAAAGCATGGCATATTGGTAAGATAAAAACAACAGTAATATAAGTAAATGCGTAAGCAATAACACAACCACAATCAAGAAGGGTTGGAGGCATATGAATAAATATGTCTCCTGAGTCAGTTGAGTAGGAATCGTCCTCGCTGGCCTACACTGACTTCAAAAATAGATAAGGGTCAAATCTCAAAGTAAGTCGGTACCAATGACTTAATCTAAGACATGACTCTATCCAGGACGTATCTTCGTAGTCGAGACACATGATAAATATCATGTATCTCGAGATACGAAAACAGAAGAGTGAGACGAGAAACTCGCCAAATATGCGTCAACCAAAGAAATAAATAAGTCTGGAAGAGGAATAGGATAATACCTACCACATGACCATCCTCGGCCAAAATATGCTCTAACATACTAAACTCTGTCTGCCCATGCCTTAAAACTGCTGCTCTAATCGGCTGCTGGCCCTGCTGCCTCTCGGCCTGGACCTGCACATACTGCTGAGGCCTCTGCTGTTGGAATGTCCGGGACTGCGTTGGTAAAGGCCTTTGAGTCTGTTTATGCTGAACCGGTACCTGAGCCTTATACTGCTGGACTACCGGGGTAGCCGATGGAATTGGATGTACTAAGGAAGAACTATCCCTCCCTGGACAAGATCCCATCATATGGTCTGAAGCTCCACAGACCAAACACAACCCATGTGCCTTACGGCACTCAGAAAGAACGTGCCCAGGCTTTCCGCAATGAGAACATCCAATAGATGAAGACGACCTCTGCTGCTGAGGTTGCATCTGAGATGACTGCTGAAAGGAAGCTGCTGGAACTGCTCCTCTAGGTGATCCAATATCCAATGTCCTAACTGTTGGTGCTGGTGCTGACGACTGAGGAGAAGATCCCCTCTAAATGTGAGACCTCTTCTGACCTCCGACTCTATCAACGATCCTCTGCGAGGTGTACTCATGCCTCCTAGCCGCCCTCATCACTGTATCAAAAGTCTGGAACTTATGCTGCTCAACTGCCAGTATAATCTCCAGATGAAGCCCCTATTGGAACCTCCTCGCCCGGTCCAACTCGGTCTCCACTAAGGAAGGGGCAAACCGACTGAGCCTGTTAAACTCTGCCGCATAGCCGTCGACGGTCCTGCTCATCTGCCGCAAGCCAATGAACCTCTGCTGCAGATCATAACGCAACACCGCATCAAAATAGCGAGTCTGAAACCTCTCGCTAAAATTGGCCCAAGCTATCGGTGCCACAAGATACACCTCATGAACCGCCCACCAGTCGCGGGCCAAATCCAAGAGCTGTAACCTGACAACTGCCACACGCTCCCAAGCCGGAATCCCTGCCGCCTCCAGAACGGCCTCAGTATCATGAAGCTACACATCAGACGTAATAGCATCCCATGTACCATAGAAGTATGGGGGATGGAGACGCCTGAAGCTGCTCGCAGAATTGTAGACCTGAGCACCACCCCTCTCCAAAGTCGTCTGGACAGAATGGGTAAGAACATCGCTCTGGCGCTGCTGCGATGCCATAAAATCACTCAAAACATCCACCAGTGCTCGAACAACACCCTCTGGCTGTCCTGGCTGAACTGGTACTGCTGGCTAAACTGGAGGAACTGGCGACTCCGCCCTTCGGTCCACTCTAGACTCTGCCCCCGAATGCTGAGGATGCTCCTCATGAACCAGCGAAACTAAAGGACGCCGATCTGCCATCGGCAAAGCCCGCACAGGCCGATCAGAAGGACCAGGAACAGTGCCCCTGAAAGTTTAAGGATATAAGAATCAGGTCGAGGGAACAAGAAAGATCAACGATCAAAGCAGATATCAGATCAAATATTAAAGGTAGAGAGTAATACGAAGGATATCAATAGAGAAGAATTTGTGACTGAGATAACTACCAGCAACCTCCACATATCTGATAAATTAGACCTGCATGGGCCACCACTAAAACCTATGTCACACCCCAGAACCAGAATACCGGTAAGTAGGGACGAACCAGGCCAGCTACGTATACCAAAGTACTTCAGTACTCCGAAACAACGTATAAGCTGTATAGATGGGGGTCACTGCTACAAACCAACAGTCAATCCTAGGTCACATAATCCTAGATATCTCAGTCTCAAACAAGAAGTAAGGTATAAGAACATGATCATCATGCATATAAGACAGTAAAGCGTCCCAAACTATAATATATAGATAATCATGAAGCTAGTAATACAAAATAAAGAACTAGCAAGACTAAGTAATACATGATCAGCTCCAGCTGCAGTCTAGAAATATAATATCATGCCTAAGCCCGTAGGCCAAATGTCAAGTCCAAAACACGAGCTAAACACGTGCTCGGTGGCTAAACGCCTCAAAAGAATATGTATAGAAAAGAATGGGTAAGAGAAAGAACACCCACTCAAGTCCCCTGGTGCTACGGGTGGTCACCATCGAGTGGAAGGTCGGGAAGATCCTTGGGCTCCTCAACTAAATCTAGTCAATGCAAAACCAGTGGGGTCAGAACCCCATTAGCAAGTACCACAAAGGAAGCCAAACTATGAACTAAAACTAGCATGTAAAATATAACATCTCTAAGATAAAGCAGTAAACGAGACTAGAATATTAAATTGGTACCACAGTGTTTACGAAAGGAAACTAGAACATGCAAGAAGGATAGCAAGTAAATACATAGAATAAACTGAACATGTAAGCATATGGTGAAGCCGAGTATGTAGTAGGAAGAATAGCATGTAAGGAATGACTGGAAGCTAAGTACTGTAATAAGATAAACTGGAGCAAGACTAGACTAGACAGGAATGGACTCCATCCATCAATCACGGCCAAACAATTAGTATGGCTTGATACTTTAGCTAACTAGGGTTGCCACAATCCTAATTACTAACACATGCAAGTTTGAGAAATTCAAGTCCAGTTACCTGCCTGCTACTACCTGAATGATCCAAGCCAAAAAGAAAACAAGTATAGCAGACACACTGCAGTAAGATACATGTGTCCTACAGAAGTGCCCCACTCGACGGTGTACTGGAAGAGTGCTCATCATGACAGATAGCTCCAAATCTTATGTATATATATAAGACCAAGACCAACGGGGCAACAGGTAACCGGGAAAGTCTCCAATGACCTAGGTAATCAAGCGAGTTGTTTAGTCCTTAACATTTTTTTGTTGGATTCTGGGTGTGGCATTCCGCAGAATCCATCCTAGACATGAGACATGCAAGACTGGATAAGACAAGCAAGATTGTGCACTACAACAAGCCACAACAAGACATGACAATATCAAGACTAGAGTGCGCTACGACGAGCCACTATCAAGGAGCTAGACATATACTAGAATCAAGAGTGCGCCATAATAGGCCACTATCATGAAAGCTAGGAAAAGACATGTTCAAGAGTGCACCACGACGGGTCACTATCAAGTAAATATTGGATATGGCATAGACTGTAAAGTACAATAAATCTGGAAGGACATAGCAATACATAGTGAGTATAGAGAACATATAAACATAAGCTAGTGTCAAGTGTATATAGGATGTACAATCATTCTCTAAGTATACAAGGTCATCTAATCATGTTAAGAATTTATTACAATCAAAGATAATATCAAAAACGGACAAAAAGGGGCAGAAACGAGCAAAAACAAACAAAAACAGCCTAACCGGATCATCCGACGGATTACTGCGGATTACCGACGGATTTTTCGAAGTGTCATAACAAGTTTAGTGGTGCAAGTTCAGATTTTTCGACGGATTTCCGCGGATTTTCGACGAATTTTCTGAACCGTCACAGAAAGTTGATTCTTGAAAACTCAAAACTTGTTTCGGCCATAAATACTTCGTTTTAAATTGAAATTCAGATTTTTAAAAGTAAAAATCGCATGAAATTTAATTCCCTACAACATGGGAGAATTATTTTTCACAAATTCAAAGATTTGATAGATCAATACCTCAAAATACTCCAAAAATAGGTTCTCGGGAAACCGAAACGGGTTCCGATTTTTACCAAACTCAAAATCTATGTATACAAGCTTGGTGAGGACCTCATATATGCATATATGACCAAGATCCATAATGGTAACACCAGTATCACTCTTGATACCGAGTTTTCTACTAAATCAATATTGGATTTTAACAGAAAATCAAATCCTAGTTCTAACCAAATTTAGAAACATGCATATAGACGAGAATCACAAGAAAAACATTCTTAACAAAATGAGTTTAGAACAATTCTAAGCATTTTATACCAAGGAAAATAAAAATGACAATAAAAATAATATTATTCATGAAATTGGCAAGATTTACTTGCCTAGGTTAAGCTCCAAGCATAATCTTCTACTCCACCACCAAGAGGGGTACAAAACCACACTCTAGACCTCAAGGCCAAGCCCTCCCTAAGCACTTGAGGAAGAGAAATAAAAGTGAAGAGGGAAGGAAGAAAGAGTGAAAAGAGGATGGAGAGAGAAAGTAAAAAGGTATATATAGAATGGGGAATTAATCTTGACCATCGGATGGTGATCCATGTCAAGGTCTAGGTCAATCATGGCCATTCAAACAAAACCAAATATCCATTGGATAATAGGATGCATCTACAATATTCACGAAAATATCTAAACACTATTCACGAAAATATCAGACATACTATTCACAAAATATCTGAAATCAAAAATATCTAAAGTGTAGAAAATATGTTCGGGCGGTATGCCGTCGGTATACATCGGTATACTGGCGTATGCCGATCAAGAAGAAAACCTATAGTTTTGGGAAAATTTTAAAGCATTCCAAAAACTAAAAAAATACGAAATACACTACAAAATACGTATCCGTATATAAATACTGATACTGTGAGACGAGTCTCACAACTCTCTACAACTTAAAAATAAATTCCGTCCTTGAAATTTCCTAAAGGTAGTCAAGCATGAAAACCAAACCAAAAAGCTGAAAAATTATGACAATCAAAACAAAGCATGGCATGTTGGTAAGATAAAGACAACAATAATATAAGTAAATGCGCAAGCAATAACACAACCACAATCAAGAAGGGCTGGAGGCATATGAATAAATATGTCTCCTGAGTAAGTTGAGTAGGAATCGTCCTCGCTGGCCTACACTGACTCCAAAAATAGATATGGGTGAAATCTCAAAGTAAGTCGGTACCAATGACTTAATCTAAGACATGACTCTATCCAGGACGTATCTTCGTAGTCGAGACTGTTGGCACATTTTATTTTGATTAATTAACAGCATCTTCGTAGTTTAGTCTTCTGTTCTTCAGATTCAAATATTCTCAGAAGATCGACTACATGGAGTTCTTCCGTTCAAGCACAATCTCTTTCACTTTGAAGACTGGAGCAGTTACCGGCGTTCCCTGCATAAGACGGCTTCTTCCTGCTTAGAGTCTTCGAGTCTGTACTAGTCAAGGTATATCTGTAAACACCTAAGGACGGATGACAGTAAAAAGAACAAAATCAAAAATCAAATAGCTACAGAGCGACATACCGGCGGTATGCTTCGGCATACCGGCGGTATACCATTTTTAGCATCCAGAAAGTTGTTATGACAAATAGTCGGCATACCGGCGGCATGCTTCGGCATACCGGCGGTATACCGATTTTTTATGTCCAGAAAGTTGCTGTGACAAATTGTCGGCATACCGATGGTATACCGTTTTTAGCAACCCAAAAGTTGCTGTGATAAATTATCGGTATACCGACGGCATGCTCCGACATACCGACGGTATACCGTTTTTAGCAACTCAAAACTTGCTGTGACAAATTATCGGCATACCGGCGGCATGCTCCGGCATACCGACAGTATACCGAGTTTCAAATATTTAGTTTTTGAATTGCTCTGACTAGCATTAATGGCCGCATTTAATGCTCTCAAACGGTCATTAATATGACCGTTACTATTTGGATGGTATACCGACGGTATGCCGCTGCATACCGACGACATGCCGGTCTGTCTGTATACAGAGCATTAAATGCCACCATCTCTTGGTTCTCTTATAAAAGAATGCTCTCTCTCTCTTGACTTCTTTACCAACTCTTCCATAAATTTTCCAACAACCAAGAGCTCCACCATTAATACTCTTCCAAGTTTTTTATTGTCATCCTCTCCCAAAGTGCTAGAGTATTAAAGAGTTGTACATTTCGATCTTCACGTGTTAGAAGATCAACAAGTTCTCATTCTCTTTTGTTTGAAGTTGGCGAGCCTTCGTAAGAAAACTCGTGTATAGAAGTTGGCGAGTCTTCGGATCCAAACTCGTGTTGAAGTTGGCGAGTTCTTCGGATCCAAACTCATGTGTACTATTTGGTTAAATAGTGAATTAAAGCCGGAGAGAGTTCCGGGACTGGACTGCCTCAAAAGAGGATACCATGATACATCCTTGCGTTTGATCTTTCTACTCTTTACTTTCAATTGTCTTTATTGCATCAATTGTTGTAGTTAATTTTTAATTTTCCTATTCACCCCCCCCTCTAGGGTTCTACAATTGGTATCAGATCTTTGTTCTCTTGATTTGGATTTACACCCTTGAGTGATCCATGGCCTCTAATCCTAGTATCAACACGTTTCACAATGAGGGGCACTCCACAAATAGGCCTCCCCTATTTGATGGTACCAACTACAACTACTGGAAGATTAGGATGAGCACTTATCTAAAGTCCATAGATTTCGACTTATGGGATGGCGTGATAAATGGTCTTCCTACTCCTTCCAGAGCTATTGAGGATATTGCTTCTGACACCCTTCGGGACACTCTTTCTGAAAATATTAAGAAGTTTGCAAGTCGAGATGCCAAGGCAATGAATGCTCTTTATTGTGCTCTCGACAGTAGTGAATTCAACCGAATCTCTACTTGCAAGACTTCCAATGAGATTTGGAAATTACTTGAAGTCACATACGAAGGAACTTCACAAGTAAAGGAGTCTAAGATTAGTAGACTCACGCAAGAATATGAGTCTTTTAAAATGAAGCATGATGAATCTATTACTTCTATGTTTACTCGATTTGGAGATATTATTAATCCTCTCTCCTCTCTTGTTAAAGAATATCCGGCTCATGAAAAGATCAGAAAAATCCTTAGAGGATTGACGAAAGTATGGAGTCCTAAAGCTACCGCAATTATTGAGGAGAACGATCTAACTATCATGAGCCTTGAGACCCTCATGGGTAAGCTTATGACTCACGAGCTCGACATGAAGGATCAAGAGGAATCCTCCACACAAGAGAAGGAGAAGGAGAAGACCAAAGAGAAGGAGAAGACTCTTGCTCTCAAAGCTTCAAAGTCTTACTCCAAGGAGAGCTCCGACGATAATGAGTCGGACGATGATGAAGAAATAGCTCTCACAATTAAGCACTTCCGAAAATTCCTCAAATTCAACAAAGCAAATCGCTCCAGATGGGAAAATTAGGAAGATCCGACGTACTATCAATATAGAAGACCCGGACATATCAAGCGGGACTGTCCGATGATAAGAAGAGATTTAAGCAAGTACGAGAAGCCAAGCAGAGGAAGCTCATCCTCTAGAAAATTCGCCAACACTAGCATTTGGTGTGAGAGTGATGCTAGTGACTCCGACAATGACAAGGAGTGCAAACACAATACAAATGTTTGCCTCATGGCAACTGATGAGGTACTTGATGATCTTTCCTTAAACACTCTTACCTATGATGATTTGGAGAAAGCCATTCTTGAATTACATGAAGAACACAAAGGTGTTCGAAATAAATACAAGAAATCTCTTAAAGAGGTTGAGGCTCTTCAACTTGAAGTAGAGAGGCTCTCAAGCACTATTATTGATGTGAAGGGAAAATCTCTTATTTCTGACACGGATGAAATAGAGTCTTTGTGACTCAAGTTTCAAGAATCTCTTGACACCATCAAGAAAAGGGATGATGAGATTCTATCCATGAGAAGCTCTTATGAATTTGCTATGCGCAAATGTCAAGATGCTAATAGAAGAGAATATGACACTTCTATTAAGTATAATGATCTTCTTACACGGAGTAAGAATTTAGGTAATAAGAATACCACTCACATGCATGCTCCAAGACACCCCTACACTCATCACAATGCTAGGCATAACTCTTACATGAACACTACACACAACTCCTTTTCTAACACAAGAAAAGGACCTTTTGTTAAGAAGAACACCTCACGTCATGCTTTTTACTATCATCATAACACTCATAGTAGAACTTCTCACACTAGAAACTCACATATGCACAACACTCATACTTCTTCTTCTAAATCTTCTTTGATGTACAATTATTGTGGTTTGGTCGGTCACACTTCTAATTTTTGTTATACAAGAAAACAAGTTGACATGAGAGTTCTTAAATGGGTTCCTAAGACTAACACTCATGGACCCATAAGATCATAGGTACCAAAATGTTCATCTTCAACTTATGTTGTAGGTGACGAATCCTTCTCATGCTAGAAGCAAGTGGATTCTCGATAGCGGTTGTTCACGGCATATGACCGGTGATGCTTCACTTTTTACAACGCTATCGATGAAGAAGGAAGGACACATCTCCTTCGGTAACAATCTTAAAGGTTATATTATTGGAAATGGTAATATCGGCTCTCCTCCTTATCCTTGTATTAATAATGTATGTCTTGTTACTAATCTCAAGCATAACCTCCTTAGCATTAGCCATCTTACCGATAATGGCTATGATATCAAGTTTGTTAAACTCAAATGCTACATTACCGATAGTTCTAATAGGACTATTGTTTATGAAGGTATTAGAGAAAACAACATTTATGTTCTTTATCTTGTTGAAGGTACTAACAATGACATATGCCTAGTTGCAAAGAACGATGAGAGTTGGCTTTGGTACATGAGGCTTGGACACGCCAACATGGATACCATCTCTCGCCTCGCCTCCAAGAAGCTTGTACGAGGACTCCCAAGTATCCCATTCAAAAAGGATATGGTATGTGAAGAATGCGAGAAAAGTAAGTTGACCAAGTCATCCTTCAAGTCAATCAACTCTGTGAGTACTTCTAGACCCCTTCAACTTATCCATATGGATCTTTTTGGGCCTAGTAGAGTAGCTAGCCTTGGTGGCAAACTTTATGCTTTCGTTTTAGTTGATGATTTTTCGAGATTTACTTGGGTTATTTTTCTTGCTTGCAAAAGTGATACTTTTCGTGAATTTGTTGTTTTTTGTAAACGTGTTCAAGATGAGAAAGGTTTTTCTATCAACAAAATTAGGAGTGATCATGGAGGGAAATTTGATAATGTTGATTTCAAAAGATTTTATGAAAAGAATGGTTTTGGACATGATTTTGTTTGTCCACGTACTCCTCAACAAAATGGTGTTATGGAGAGAAAGAATAGAACCCTTGGCGATATGGTCCGGGTTATATTAAACCAATATAAGCTCCCCCAATACTTTTGGGCGGAAGCCATTAATACGGCATGTCATGTTATTAATAGGGTCTTGATTAGATCTATTTCTAAAAAGACTCCTTATGAGCTTTGGTTTGACAAAATTCCCTCTATTAAATATTTCAAAGTTTTTGGTTGCAAATGTTTTATTTTGAATACCAAGGATAATCTAGGCAAGTTTGAAGAAAAAGCCTATGAAGGAATATTCCTTGGATACTCTACTCATAGTAAAGGTTTTCGTGTTTTTAACAAAAGAAGTCTTGTTGTCGAAGAGTCAATAAATGTCTCTTTTAATGAACTCAACTCTTCTACATTCTCCTCTTCCGAGGATATTGATGATATCTCGTTTGGGTTGGAGAACTCCTCTATTGAGGATCGTCCTTCTTCATCTAACAATGAAGTTGTGACCCCATCAAAAGAGTCTCCTCCTCTCGAGCCTCCTCAAAAGGATCTCCCAAAAGAATGGAGATTTGTCACCAATCATCCTAAGGAGCTTATCATTGGGGATCCTTCCTCAAGTGTTAGCACAAGATCCGTCACTTGTGATCTTTGTGCAAATGTGGCTTTTATCTCTCAAATAGAGCCTAAAAATGTTAATGATGCTTTTCTTGATGAGTTTTGGATGATAGCTATGCAAGAGGAGCTAAATCAATTTGAGCGAAGCAAGGTTTGGGAACTTGTCCCAAAACCTAGCAATCATCCCATTATTGGAACTAAATGGGTGTTTCGTAACAAACTTAATGAAGATGGGTTAGTGACTCATAACAAAGCCCGATTGGTTGCTCAAGGCTATAACCAAGAGGAAGACATTGACTACGACGAAACCTATGCTCCGGTTGCACGTCTTGAATCCATTCGTATGCTTTGTGCTTTTGCTTATTTTAATGACTTTAAGCTATTTCAAATGGATGTTAAGAGTGCTTTTCTAAACGGTATTATTAAGGAGGAAGTTTATGTTAAACAACCTCCCGGATTTGAAGACTTTCAATTTCCTAATCACGCGTTCAAACTCCATAAAGCCCTTTATGGCCTCAAACAAGCTCCCCGTGCTTGGTATGAGCGTCTTAGCTCTTTTCTTGTTTCTCACAATTTTTCAAAGGGGAAAGTTGACACCACACTTTTTATTAAATCCTATGATGGGACTCTCTTATTGGTTCAAATTTACGTTGATGATATTATTTTTGGTTCTACTAACAACACACTTTGTGTAGAATTTGCCAAAGTTATGCAAAAAGAGTTTGAAATGAGTATGATGGGTGAACTATCCTTCTTCTTGGGGTTACAAATCAAACAAGGACCCAAAGGAACCTTCATAAATCAAGCAAAATATACAAAGGACCTCCTCAAGCGCTTCGACCTCGACTCATCCAAATCAATGAAGACTCCTATGGCCACAACGACAAAGCTTGACAATGATGACGATGGCACATCGGTCGACATTCGTAAGTATAGAGGTATGATCGGTAGCTTACTTTATTTAACTGATAGCCGTCCTGATATCATGTTTAGTGTTTGCTTGTGTGCACGATATCAAGTCAATACAAAGGAATCTTATTTGTGTGCCGTTAAGCGCATTTTTCATTATCTCAAAGGTACCATTAACATGGGTCTTTGGTATCCGAAATCCTCATCCTTTGAGCTTCACGGCTTTTCGGATGCGGATTTTGCCGGATGTAAGATTGACCGAAAAAGCACTAGTGGCACATGTCAATTCCTCGGGAAGTCTTTGGTATCGTGGTTTAGTAAGAAGCAAAATTATGTTGCTCTTTCTACCACAGAGGCAGAATATATTGCGGCTGGTTGTTGTTGTGCACAAATTCTTTGGATGTCACAAACACTTTTAGATTATGGCATTTCTCATTCATGCACCCCTATTAAATGTGATAACACTAGCTCTATCAATCTCACGAAAAACTCGATTTGTCACTCACGCACGAAGCACATTGAAATTAGACACCACTTTTTTCGTGACCATCAACAAAAGGGAGATATTCGTCTTGAATTTATTGATACTACCTATCAATTAGCCGATATTTTCACAAAACCGCTCCCGGAAGATCGCTTCACCTTCTTTTGCCGTGAATTAGGCATTTTATCTTTTGATCCATAATCCCTCTCGGCCGGCACACCGACGGTATACAGCGGTATACCGGCGGTATGCCATTTTTTGATTCAGAATTAGGTTCTGTTTCGAAACTCGGCATACCGTCGGTACACGTCGGCATACCGTCGGTATGCCGGATGGAGGCGGACAGGACATCATATCAGGATCCGGGCCCACATTTCTTCTTTTTATCCTACCTTTATTTCCTCTCATCCATCCCATCCCTCATAACTACCCATCTCCTCAACTCCCATCCTATTTATTACTCTTCAAATCACTTTCCCCCTTTCTCTCCTCTTTTTACTCCACTCTCATTAATTCAAACCCATCACCTTTTCATCTCCCCTCTTTACTCCTCCTCTACAACCGTTCCTACCCTCCTCCCCTTTCAAAATTATCTCTTCATCTTCCTCCTCCTCTTTAAAATCCTCCTTTTTCTATCACTTCTTCTACTCCTCCTCCTTCCACTCCAACACTCTTTTCTCTCCTCATGGCAAACCCTAAGCGCCCCCGATCCTCCTCCTCCTCCATGTTTAACCCCTTCGTCCCGGTGGCGCTACCTACCGGCTATGACCAACGCATCTTCACCAACTCTCTGGCGGCCGAGCTTTGGTTCCAGCTAGGGGTGAGTACCAACCGATACCAAAAAATCGACCGAATACCGATTAAAAATATTCCAAAAAATTGAACCGAAATTATGTACCGATACCGAATTGTCGAACCGACTAAATTACGGTATAATGGTAATGGTAACGGTTTGAGTGTAATACCATACCGAAAATACCGAACCGAACCGATTCACACACACACACACACACACACACACACACATTTTTTAATGTTGTTCATGATTAATTTTACGCTACTTATTTTCATTTTTATCTTTGTTTTAGTTGGTTTCCTAGAACTTTGACTGAATTTTAGTGGACTTGAATTTATGTTAAGAATGCTAAGAATTGAGTTTTTGATATTTTGAGCTTATGTTTTTGTGTTCTCATAGAATTTTGAAGTGAATTTTGATTACTTAAACTTATACTAAAGATTGAACTTAGTGACCGCGTTTGATATTTTAAGCTCATTTTTAGGTATTTGCGACTTGTTACATATTGTTCTAATAATTTTGATTAATTGTTTGGTTGGCAGAGACTTGTCTTTAAAATTAATGCTTCCAAAAAAGTAAAAAATATATATTATAGGTTAAGAGGTTCTACAATATTAAGTGTGTTAATTGATCAAATATCAATTGGTAAAATACCGATACCGAACAAAAACCGACCGAATACCGATTTAACCGAAACCGAAAAAAACCGATTCTAAATGGTACGATATTGGTATTGATTTTTCAAATACCGATTTTAAAAAATACCAAAACAATTGACCAAATACCGACCGATTATACCGACGCTCACCTCTAGTTCCAGCACTTCGTCCATCACAACGTGTTCAAGGGACGGGTGTCACCCTCATTTCCTGTATTTTCCGTATTTCGTATTTATACTCGTATCTGGATTTTTTTGGCATGTATTTTTATTTTTCTCAAGCTTGTGGAATTTCGGTATTTCTCGTATTTTGGGTTTTCTCATGGCTCGGTTTTATTTGGGGACGGTTCGGTTTGGTTCGGTTTTATGTGAGTTGGATCACCTTAGCCCTATGCTACCCCCTCAACCCACCACAACTCCCCCTCTTTATATCCCCACCTACCACTCTCTCTCCTCATAACTTCCACCATTAATTTCCTTCTTCTTCTTCTTCTCCTTCCTCAACACAACTCTCCTAACCCTAGGCAAGTGCACCTTGCCACTTCATGAGAGCCCTATTTTTATGGTTCAATTGCTAGATTAGGACATGGTGATCAACATTAGAACTTGGTGTTTTGTGATTTGAAGTCTCCTTTTCTCTAGATCTAAATTAGTTCTATTTTCGAATTTTGCATGGTTTGATCTCTTTAAGTTAGATTTTCATGGGTTTTGGTGTTTCCAAGTGGAAGAGCATTCAATTCTACCCAAGTTGGAACCTTGGAAATCCGGATTTGGAGTTCGGATGGCCAAGTTATGATGTTGTGTAGCTTTGGGTTCATCCATGGTGTTCTTGCTGTTTGGAGAAGACAGTGAGCAGTGTGCAGAGCTGTTTAGCTTACGCACACTGAGCTACACGCGCTCTTTAGCGCTGCGTACGCAGGCTTGAGTACGCTTCCTGTTGGAAGCGTGTCTCCTTGAGTGCGCGTGACTTTCACGTACACTGCTCCCTTGAGTGTGCGTGACTTTCACGTACACTGCTCCCTTGAGTGTGCGTGACTTTCACGTACACTGCTCCCTTGAGTGTGCGTGACTTTCACGTACACTACTCCCTTTGAGCGTGCGTGACTTTCACGTACACTGCTCCCTTGAAGCGTGCGTGACTTTTCATCTACGCTGCTCTCAGCGTGCGTGACTTTTCACCTACGCTGCTCTCTGAAGCGTGCGTGACTTTTCACCTACGCTGCTCTCTGAAGCGTGCGTGACTTTTCACCTATGCTGCCCTCAGCGTGCGTGACTTTTCACCTACGCTGCTCTCAGCGTGCGTGACTTTTCACCTACGCTGCTCTCTGTAGCGTGCGTGACTTTTCACCTACGCTGCTCTCTGAAGCGTGCGTGACTTTTCACCTACGCTGCTCTCTGTAGCGTGCGTGACTTTTCACCTACGCTGCTCTCTGAAGCGTGCGTGACTTTTCACCTACGCTACTCTCTGAAGCGTACGTGACTTTTCACCTACGCTGCTCTCAGCGTGCGTGACTTTTTTCGTACGCTGCTCCCCTGAACCCCTTGCTTAACCCATTGGCTCTTGAAGTTTTGGTCTTATTTCTTTAAGCTTGGCTTTTCTATAGTCCTTTTGTCATGAACTTGATTTTGCTTAATATGTTTGGAATGACTATTGTACATGGCTTGGTATGACAAGGAACTAGCATAACACGACAGTGACCCGTAGTGGTGCACTCCTGACATGACCAACCTGACATGATAGTGGCCCGTCGTGGCGCACTCCTGACAAGTACCCTGACATAATTTATCTTGATAACTTAACTTGACTTGCCTTGACACCGTGGGTAGTTTTTCTTGCTTGCTTGTTAAATCCACTTGTCCTGTCTTGCATCATATCTAGGATGGGACTCCTGAGTACCACGGTCAGGAGTACCTACTAAAATGGATTAAGGATAATAACTAGAATAACACAGTAGTCATGAAGAGATGACACAGCTACAGGCAATCCCGTTACCTAGACGCTCTTGGGATCTGTAGCCTGCCGTCGAGTAGGGCACATTTCCAGTGCACCGTCGAGTGTTGCACCCTCTAAGTCACCTAAGGGTACATTTGTCTCCCGGGCGATGTACCCACCTGATTTAAACCCCTAATTTTTGTCCTGGGTAGCCTGGATGGTCTGCAGGGCTTGTGGCTGTGGAACAATCTCACTGCATCTTGTTAGTAATTAGGCCTGTGATAACCCTAGTTAGTTAAAGTAGTAAGCCGTAGGACCTGCTTGGCCGTGATTGATTGAATGAAGTATAACCAGTGTAGCCATGTCTTGATCCAGTGCAAGATTGCTTCCTGTCTTGATTTATTACATTATTGTCTTGCCGATAAATGGTGGGAAACCAAGTTCTGTTCAGATGAAGGGTTACAACCCCGGTCCTTGTTTGGTTTACGGGTTGTAACCTGGCTATCGGAATAGTCCCATGGTTATCTCGTCGTATATCACACTGCCATGTTTTCATAAATTCTAGTTTTAAATATTATATCTTCTTGTATTAATGCTGGCTTTTGTTCTTATTTCGTGGCCCCCTTGTGGCACTTGCTCTTTCTGGGGTTGACCCAGCTGGTTTTGTGTGGCCAGATTTCGGAGCAGCTCCCGAGGATCTACCAAGCTTCCAGCCCAATGGTGACAACTAGACGGAACCCGGGCCAAGAGTGGGTTTTCTATTTTGTTTCGCTCACTCTATTGTAAAAATTATTCTTTTGAGGCGTTTAGCTGACGAGCACCTGTTAGCTCGATGCACTTTTACTTACTGTCTGCCTACGGGCTGTAACATGATTAACAAATCCTATGGTTGATCATGTATAACTAAACTCTTGCTAGTCCTAATATTTTGTAATGACTAGCTTCATGATCATCTGAATATGTAATATTTGGGACGCCTTATTATTGTATATTTAATGATCATACATCTTGCAACCTTACTTACTTGTTTGTGATTGAGACACTAGGCTTGTTCCTGACCATAAGAGACTGTTGGCTTGTAGAAAACCCTCACATATCTAGACAGTCGTAATCGTATATCGAGGTGGTTTCCATTTTAATATACGTAGCTAGCTATGTCTGCCCCCGCTCTCCAGTATTCTGGTTCTGGGGCGTGACATGGTTTAAGTGGTGGCCCATGCAAGTCTTGTAAATCAAGATGTGTGGGGGTTTACCAGATAGATGTCTCAATCAGTACTCGTCCTTGATCTCTGTTCGTATCTTCTGAATCCCTGGATTCTTGCCCTGATCCTGTGCTTATATCATTGATCTGTCCTGGTCCTTTCCTTATTGTTTCCCTGTGTCATCTTCTTCAGCGGCACTGTACCTGGTCCTACCGATCGACGAGGTGGAGCATTTCCCGTGGATCAGCAGCAACCCGAAGATCAAGCCCAGCATTCCGGGGTAGCCTCCAGAGTTGTGCCTACTGGAGGAGAGTCACCAGTTCGGCACGTCCAGCCCGCAGAGCCAGATGATGGTACCTTAGTAGGCCTCATCAGAACCTTGATAGCTTCCCAGGATCGTCGGAGCGACGCCCTGCACCAGACAGTTCAAGATGTTTTGACTAGAGGTGGTCATCCAGGGAACCAGGCGGCGTACAGCTTCAAGCGATTGAACCCTCTTTTCTTCGACGGCACCGAGGATGCGATTGCCGCGGATGCATGGCTTCAGGATACCGAGGTGATTCTGGAAGCAGCTAGGACACCTGAGAATGAGAAGGTGGCGGTGGTACGCCTGCAGTTGTTGGATTTAGCTCACAATTGGTGGGCGACGCAGGCCATGGGATTAGTGGCACCCATTACTTGGACAGTGTTTAGGAAGAGATTCCAGACGAAGTACTTTGATGCTGTGGCTCGGTATGACCTGCAGACCAGATTTACCAACTTGAAGCAAGGAGGCAGATCAGTCGACAGTTATGCATCTGAGTTTTCTAGGCTAAGTAGGTTTGCCCCTACCTTGGTGGCGACCGAGTTTGATAGGGCCCAGCGATTCCAGCAGGGACTACATTTGGAGATCTTGTTAGCAGTGGAGCAGTTCGAGCACCAGACATTCGATACAGTTTTGAGAGCAGCCAGGAGGCATGAGTATACCTCCCAGAGGATCGTGGATAGGACCGGAGGTAGGAAGCGGTCCCACAGTCAGATGCACCAATCATCAGCTCCAGCCCCGGCAGCTAGAGGATTGACCATTGGAACTCCGAGGTGGGCGGCCTCAGTTACGTCGGTTCAGCATTCGACCCCGACGTACCCACAGCAGCAGAAGCAGAAGCAGACTTTCGCTATGGGATGTTCTCATTGCGGGAAGCCAGGCCATGTAGTGGCAGATTGTCGTAGGGCACAAGGATTGTGCCTAGCTTGTGGAGCAGCAGATCATAGGATTGGGGCTTGCCCGAATAGGGGTGGTTCATCAGCATCCAACCCTTCTAGTTCTTCGGTGAGAGGACCGGCCCCAGCACCAGTTCAGCAACAACAGTATCAGTCTTCGAGGCCCTTGTCGCCTCAGTCTCAGACATTCCAGCAACAACACCCCCAGCAGTATGCACAAGCCCAAGCTCAGACCCAGAATAGGCAGAGAGGTTTCCAGCAGAGGGGACCCGCAGCTAGAGGTCAGGCCATGATGATGGCTATGGAAGAAGAAGTTGCACCAGGTGAGGTTGTGGCAGGTACTATTCTCGTCAACTCCTTTCCAGCTTCGGTATTGTTTGATTCTGGTGCATCGTATTCATTCATGTCTGCACGATTCGCGACACGGATAGGATTGGAGCCCGAGTCCTTATCAGTGAGGCTCAATATTCTTACTGGTAATGGTCTTGTGGGAGTAGATCGAGTGTTTTCCTCGTGTCGGATCGTAGTTAGCAGTAGGGAGTTCCCCGCTAGATTCATAGAGTTTCCTATGGCAGACTATGATGTAGTCCTAGGCATGGATTGGTTGAGGAACCAGTATGCTAGGATAGACTGCCATATTGGCAGAGTTGTCTTTAGTATCCCCGGCGAGCCAGAGTTTTCGTTTTTCAGAGGCGCAGTGGAGCCATCTTCCCCAGCATTGCGGATGGCAGTAGCAGCAGTACAGTTGCCCCGGATAGTTGAAGAGTTTCCAGATGTCTTTCCAGAGGAGCTTCCAGGGATGCCGCCAGAGCGGGAGATTGAGTTCACTATAGACTTGATTCCCGGGACAGCACCAGTATCAGAGCGAGTCTACAGGATGGCGCCTTCAGAGTTGGAGGTTTTGTACAAGATGATTGAAGAACTGAGGACCAAAGGATTCATCCGTACGAGTGGATCGCCTTGGAGAGCCCCGATGCTTCTTCTGAAAAAGAAGGATGGTACGTCCCGGCTATGTGTTGATTATCGTACCTTGAATTCAGTGACAATCAAGAACAGATACCCACTTCCGAGGATAGATGACTTGTTTGATCAGCTCAGAGGGACTTCAGTGTTTTCGAAGATCGACTTGCTGTCAGGATACCACCAGATCAGAGTCAGAGAGCAGGACATCCCGAAGAAAGCATTCAGATAGAGGTATGGACATTGGAAGTTCCTTGTTATGCCCTTTGGAGCGACCAATGCGCCGGCAGTATTCATGGATCTCATGAATCGCATTTTCATGCCTTACTTGGACCAATTTGTGATCGTGTTCCTAGATGATATCCTGGTCTACAGCAAGAGTGAAGCAGAGCATGAGCAACATCTCAGAGTCGTCCTCCAGACGCTTAGGGAGCATCAGTTGTATGCCAAGTTCAGTAAATGCGAGTTCTGGCTCGATCGCATATCATACTTGGGTCACATTATTACCCGAGGAGGAGTGGAAGTGGACCCCCAGAAGATTGTGGCTATCGAGTCATGGCCGGTACCTAGCTCAGTGGCAGAGGTTCGCAGCTTCCTTGGATTGGCCGGCTACTACCGGCGGTTCATTTCAGATTTCGTAAGGATTTCAGCGCCGATGATCCAGTTGACCCGCAAGGATGTGCCGTTTGTCTGGATAGCAGAGTGTCAGGAATCATTTGAGAAGTTGAAGCGAGGTTTGATAACGGCTCCCATTCTCACCCTTCCAGATGGGACCGGAGGATTCACAGTTTATTGCGACGCTTCAGGCAGAGGATTAGGATGTGTCTTGATGCAGCATGGGAAGGTAATATCTTATACGTCACGCCAACTTCGTGATCATGAGAAGAATTACCCGACCCACGACTGGGAATTGGCGGCGGTAGTGTTTGCTTTGAAGTTGTGGAGACACTACTTGTACGGAGATAGAGTGGAGATCTTTACTGATCATAAGAGCCTGAAGTATGTTTTCACCCAGAAGGACCTTAATATGCGGCAGAGAAGATAGCTCGAGCTACTAGTGGACTATGATGTGGATTTGCAGTTTCATCCCGGAAAGGCCAACGTTGTAGCAGATGCATTGAGCAGGAGAGCCGGAGTTTATCTCCTGACGGCACAACCAGAATTATTGGCAGATCTTCAGAAGATGGGAATTGAAATGGTTCTTCCAACCAGCGTGGCATTGATGGCCAGTCTACAGGTTCAGTCCAGCATAGTTGAGAGGATCCGGGTGGCGCAGTCAGCAGATTCCAAGATCCAGCGACTCAGAGCAGAGTGTGAAGCAGGAAGAAGGCCAGAGTTATGTATCTATGAAGACGGTACACTTCGGCACGGCACTCGTCTTTGTGTACCCAGTGGAGATATCAGACAGGAAGTCATGGCAGAAGCCCACAGTTCTCAATATTCTATTCATCCGGGTGGTACGAAGATGTACCGTGATATTCGTCAGCATTTCTGGTAGAATGGCATGAAGAGGGAGATAGCCCGGTTTGTCTCTCGGTGTTTGGTTTGCCAACAGGTTAAAGCTGAACATCAGAGGTCCGCTGGACTTCTTCAACCCTTACTGATCCCAGAATGGAAATGGGAACATATAACCATGGATTTCGTGACCGGATTGCCAAGATCTCCGACCGGCAGAGATGCTATTTGGGTAATTGTGGACAGGCTTACCAAGGTGGCACACTTTCTCCCATTCAGAGTTGGACAGTCGACGGCGCAGTTAGCAGAGATGTATCTCAGCCAGATCGTCAAGCTTCACGGTGTGCCAGTCAGCATCACCTCGGACAGGGATTCAAGATTCACATCACACTTTTGGCGCAGCTTACAGAAGAGTTTGGGGACTCGCCTTCAGTTCAGCTCAGCTTATCACCCGCAGACGGATGGTCAATCAGAGCGCATAATCCAGACTCTTGAAGATATGTTGAGATCCTGTACCCTTGACTTCGGTGGTTCATGGGAGAATCATCTGCACCTGGTGGAATTCTCGTACAACAACAGTTATCAGGCCAATATCCAAATGGCACCCTTCGAGGCTCTTTATGGCAGAAAGTGCAGATCCCCGCTAGGGGACGATGTCGGAGAGGGGCAGATGCTCGGACCCGAGTTGATTTCTCAGACGGTTGAAGTGGTCAGGAAGGTCAGAGATCACCTCCGAGTTGCCCAGGACCGCCAGCGCCATTGGGCCGATGCTCATCGACGTCCCTTAGAATTTGCTGTCGGCGACCATGTATTCCTTAGGATCTCGCCTAACCGCGGCGTCATTCGCTTCGACGTGCGGGGAAAGCTTAGTCCTAGGTATATAGGGCCATTCGATATTCTAGAGCGAGTAGGAGATGTATCCTATCGTCTCGCCCTTCCGCCGTCGCTAAGTTAGGTACATGATGTATTCCATGTGTCCCAATTACGACGGTATATTCCGGACCCGAGCCACGTCCTAGACCATTCGGAATTGGTTGTTGGTACCAACCTTTCGTATGAGGAGAGGCCCGTGTCTATATTGGACCGGAGGGAGAAGATACTCAAGAACAAGACTATTAAATTAGTCCGTGTTGCTTGGGGTCATCACTCTCTAGGTAAGTCAACGTGGGAGCGTGAGGACGACATCCGATCGCGATATCCCTACCTGTTTGACTCGTGAGGTATAATATCTTTCTTATGCCTTACGTTTACCATTCCTTGCTTGTATTGTATGATTGTATGATTGAACTGCTTAGTGTAACTTGCCTGTGCTTAGTGTAGCTTGTCGTGGCAATCTCTAGCTCCTTGATTAAATTTCGAGGACGGAATTCTTTTAAGGTGGGTAGAGTTGTCACCCTCATTTCCCATATTTTTCGTATTTCGTATTTATACTCGTATCAGGATTTTTTTGGCATGTATTTTTATTTTTCTCAAGCTTGTGGAATTTCGGTATTTCTCGTATTTTGGGTTTTCTCATGGTTCGGTTTTATTTGGGGATGGTTCGGTTTGGTTCGGTTTTATGTGAGTTGGATCACCTTAGCCCTATGCTACCCCCTCAACCCACCATAACTCCCCCTCTTTATATCCCTACCTACCACTCTCTCTCCTCATAACTTCCACCATTAATTTCCTTCTTTTTCTTCTTCTCCTTCCTCAACACAACTCTCCTAACCCTAGGCAAGTGCACCTTGCCACTTCATGAGAGCCCTATTTTCTTGGTTCAATTGCTAGATTAGGACATGGTGATCAATATTAGAACTTGGTGTTTTGTGATTTGAAGTCTCCTTTGCTCTAGATCTAAGTTATTTCTATTTTCGTATTTTGCATGGTTTGATCTCTTTAAGTTGGATTTTCATGGGTTTTGGTTTTTCCAAGTGGAAGAGCATTCAATTCTACCCAAGTTGGAACCTTAGAAATCCTGATTTGGAGTTCGGATGGCCAAGTTATGATGTTGTGTAGCTTTGGGTTCATCCATGGTGTTCTTGCTGTTTGGAGAAGACAGTGAGCAGTGTGCAGAGCTGTTTAGCTTACGCACACTGAGCTACACGCGCTCTTTAGCGCTGCGTACGCAGGCTTGAGTACGCTTCCTGTTGGAAGCGTGTCTCCTTGAGTGTGCGTGACTTTTACGTACACTGCTCCCTTGAGTGTGCGTGACTTTCACGTACACTGCTCCCTTGAGTGTGCGTGACTTTCACGTACACTGCTCCCCTTGAGCGTACGTGACTTTCACGTACACTGCTCCCTTGAAGCGTGCGTGACTTTTTACCTACGCTGCTCTCAGCGTACGTGACTTTTCACCTACGCTGCTCTCTGAAGCGTGCGTGACTTTTCACCTACGCTGCTCTCTGAAGCGTGCGTGACTTTTCACCTACGCTGCCTTCAGCGTGCGTGACTTTTCACCTACGCTGCTCTCAGCGTGCGTGACTTTTCACCTACGCTGCTCTCTGTAGCGTACGTAACTTTTCACCTACGCTGCTCTCTGAAGCGTGCGTGACTTTTTACCTACGCTGCTCTCTGTAGCGTGCGTGACTTTTCACCTACGCTGCTCTCTGAAGCGTGCGTGACTTTTCACCTACGCTGCTCTCTGAAGCGTGCGTGACTTTTTACCTACGCTGCTCTCAGCGTACGTGACTTTTTTCGTACGCTGCTCCCCTGAACCCCTTGCTTAACCCATTGGCTCTTAAAGTTTTGGTCTTATTTCTTTAAGCTTGGCTTTTCTATAGTCCTTTTGTCATGAACTTGATTTTGCTTAATATATTTGGAATGACTATTGTACATGGCTTGGTATGACAAGGAACTAGCATAACACGACAGTGACCCGTAGTGGTGCACTCCTGACATGACCAACCTGACATGATAGTGGCCCGTCGTGGCGCACTCCTGACAAGTACCCTGACATGATTTATCTTGATAACTTAACTTGACTTGCCTTGACACCGTGGGTAGTTCTTCTTGCTTGCTTGTTAAATCCACTTGTCCTGTCTTGCATCATATCTAGGATGGGACTCCTGAGTACCACGGTCAGGAGTACCTACTAAAATGGATTAAGGATAATAACTAGAATAACACAGTAGTCATGAAAAGATGACACAGCTACAGACAATCCCGTTACCTGGGCGCTCTTGGGATCTGTAGCCTGCCGTCGAGTAGGGCACATTTCCAGCGCACCGTCGATTGTTGCACCCTCTAAGTCACCTAAGGGTACATTTGTCTCCCGGGCGATGTACCCACCTGAATTAAACCCCTAATTTTCGTCCTGGATAGCCTGGATGGTCTGCAGGGCTTGTGGTTGTGGAACAATCTCACTGCATCTTGTTAGTAATTAGGCCTGTGATAACCCTAGTTAGTTAAAGTAGTAAGCCGTAGGACCTGCTTGGCCGTGATTGATTGAATGAAGTATAACCAGTGTAGCCATGTCTTGATCCAGTGCAAGATTGCTTCCTGTCTTGATTTATTACATTATTGTCTTGCCGATAAATGGTGGGAAACCAAGTTCTGTTCAGATGAAGGGTTACAACTCCGGTCCTTGTTTGGTTTACGGGTTGTAACCTGGCTATCGGAATAGTCCCATGGTTATCTCGTCGTATATCACCCTGACATGTTTTCATAAATTCTAGTTTTAAATATTATATCTTCTTGTATTAATGCTGGCTTTTGTTCTTATTTCGTGGCCCCCTTGTGGCACTTGCTCTTTCTGGGGTTGACCCAGCTGGTTTTGTGTGGCCAGATTTCGGAGCAGCTCTCGAGGATCTACCAAGCTTCCAGCCCAATGGTGACAACTAGACGGAACCCGGGCCAAGAGTGGATTTTCTATTTTATTTCGTTCATTCTATTGTAAAAATTATTCTTTTGAGGCGTTTAGCCGACGAGCACCTGTTAGCTCGATGCACTTTTACTTACTGTCTGCCTACGGGCTGTAACATGATTAACAAATCCTAGGGTTGATCATGTATGACTAAACTCTTGCTAGTCCTAACATTTTGTAATGACTAGCTTCATGATCAGCTGAATATGTAATATTTGGGACGCCTTATTATTGTATATTTAATGATCATACATCTTGCAACCTTACTTACTTGCTTGTGATTGAGACACTAGGCTTGTTCCTGACCATAAGAGACTGTTGGCTTGTAGAAAACCCTCACATATCTAGACAGCCGTGATCGTATATCGAGGTGGTTTCCATTTCAATATACGTAGCTAGCTATGTCTGCCCCCGCTCTCCAGTATTCTGGTTCTGGGGCGTAACAACGGGCGATCAACTGGAACCTCTTTCCCGGTCACGTCCCCTTGTTTGACGACGCCGGGCTCTCCTCTCTACTTCGGCGCCAAATACCCGTCTACCCCGCTGCTGTCCGACTTTTCTATTGCAACTTGATCGGGGACGACGATCACCCCGCCATTCAGTCTATGGTCAATGACCGTCACTTCCGTCTCACTTCTCGGGAGATCGGGACCATCCTCGGCATCCCGGACAAGGGGGAACCGTTGCCATCCTTGGGTGCTCTCAACTCCTCGGCGGCGTCGCCCTTCGACGAGTTCTGCCGTATCATCTGCAAGGGTCCCAACCCTCCGGCCATCCCGGCCCTCTCTGCACAGTTGGAGCCATTCTACTATGAGCTCCATCGGATAGTGTGTCACACACTATTTTCTAAGGACGGGAACTACGACGCCATCACCGGTGATGCCCTCGTCTGCATGTATTATCTCTATGCCCGGAAGCCCTTCTCCTTCCCGAAGACTCTTCTTCTGCTCTTTCGGCGTGTCATGCCTTCGGGAAAGCAAAACCTCTACTACGGCTCCCTCATTACTCTCATTCTGGAAGCCAAACAAGTTGACCTATCTCTCTGCTCCTCGGATGGCGTCCCCTCATATCTTGTTGTCTTCTGTACCCTTGCTGGCGCCTCTACTTCACGTGCCTCATCTTTCCAAGAGCAACCGACATCCACTCCTGCTGCTCCCACATCTACCCCTCCTGCTTCGGGCCGTTATATGCCGCTCACTCAGCAGCACTTTGATATACGTATGGCCCAGGAGGAGGAGCAGATGCGGGCCCACACTCGTGGACTTGGCGCCCTGATCCAGTCTCGTTTCCACGATCAGGGGTACTTTATTCAGCGCACTCTTCAAGACCGTGATGCTTTTCTGGATCTTAATCTTCAGGATCCCATGTACGCGGCCCCGCGCTTCTCTGATCCCAATGCCTATGGGTTTATGTACCCTGACGGCATTGATCCTTTTGGCACCTTCCAGCAAGCTCAGGGTGATGATGACGATCCGGCTGATGAGTAGGGAAGGATTCCCTTTTGGGTGATGGTCTCGTCTTATGCGTGCCTTAGTTTTTATGTGTTTGTTTTTATGTTGTCTTTTGTGGTCCTTCGGGGACCGGTGTGTGGTTGGTACTGGTTGTTTGCAGTCCTTCGGGGACTTTATCTGTGGTTATCTCTAGTGTCCGGCTCTTATTGTGGAGAGTCTTTTATATTTTCAGTATGTTATCTATGTGTCAAGCATGTATTCACTTTTTACTTCAATATATTAATACATGCTTCTCTTTATATGCTCGTGTCTTTTTCATTATGCACGTTTTCTATTATTATCCCTATCTTTGACTAAGTGACAAAGGGGGAGAAATCGTATTGAGGGGGAGCTGTCTACCTACGGGGGAGCTACTCCCTGAAGATGCTATCTCTCTATTTTGTCAATTATCAAAATTGGGGAGTTTGTTGGCACATTTTATTTTGATTAATTAACAACATCTTCGTAGTTTAGTCTTCTGTTCTTCAGATTCAAATATTCTCAGAAGATCGACTACATGGAGTTCTTCCGTTCAAGCACAATCTCTTTCACTTTGAAGACTGGAGCAGTTACCGGCGTTCCCTGCATAAGACGGCGTCTTCCTGCTTAGAGTCTTCGAGTCTGTACTAGTCTAGGTATATCTGTAAATACCTACGGACGGATGACAGTAAAAAGAACAAAGTCAAAAATCAAATAGCTACAAAGCGGCATACCGGTGGTATGCTTCGGCATACCGGCGGTATACCGTTTTTAGCATCCAGAAAGTTGCTGTGACAAATAGTCGGCATACCGGCGGCATGCTTCGGCATACCGGCGGTATACCGATTTTTTATGTCCAGAAAGTTGCTGTGACAAATTGTCAGCATACCGACGGCATGCCCCGGCATACCGACAGTATAACGTTTTTAGCAACCCAAAAGTTGCTGTGACAAATTGTCGGCATACCGGCGGTATACCATTTTTAGCAACTCAAAACTTACTGTGACAAATTGTCGGCATACCGGCGGCATGCTCCGCATACCGACGGTATACCGAGTTTCAAATATTTGGTTTTTGAATTGCTCTGACTAGCATTAATGGCCGCATTTAATGCTCTCAAACGGTCATTAATATGACCGTTACTATTTGGACGGTATACCGACGGTATGCCGCTGCATACCGACGGCATGCCGGTCTGTCTGTATTCAGAGCATTAAATGCCACCATCTCTTGGTTCTCTTATAAAAAAATGCTCTCTCTCTCTCTTGAGCTTCTTTACAAACTCTTCCATAAATTTTCCAACAACCAAGAGCTCCACCATTAATACTCTTCCAAGCTTTTCATTGTCATCCTCTCCCAAAGTGCTAGAGTATTAAAGAGTTGTACATTTCGATCTTCACGTGTTAGAAGATCAACAAGTTCTCATTCTCTTTTGTTTGAAGTTGGCGAGCCTTCGTAAGAAAACTCGTGTGTAGAAGTTGGCGAGTCTTCGGATCCAAACTCGTGTTGAAGTTGGCGAGTTCTTCGGATCCAAACTCGTGTGTACTATTTGGTTAAATAGTGGATTAAAGCCGGAGAGAGTTCTGGGACTGGACTGCCTCAAAAGAGGATACCAGGATACATCCTTGCGTTTGATCTTTCTACTCTTTACTTTCAATTGTCTTTATTGCATCAATTGTTGTAGTTAATTTTTAATTTCCCTATTCACCCCCCCTCTAGGGTTCTATAGAGACACGTGATAAATATCATGTATCTCGAGATACGAAAACAGAAGAGAGACAAGAAACTCGCCAAATATGCGTAACCTAAAGAAATAAATAAGTCTGGAAGAAGAATAGGATAATACCTACCACATGACCATCCTCGGCCAAAACATGCTCTAACATACTAAACTCTGCCTGCCCATGCCTCAAAACTGCTGCTAAAACCGGCTGCTGGCCCTGCTGCCTCTCGGCCTGGACCTGCACATACTGTTGAGGCCTCTGCTGTTGGAATGTCCGGGACTGCACTGGTAAAGGCCTCTGAGTCTGTTGATGCTGAACCGGTACCTGAGCCTTATACTGCTGGACTACCGGGATAGCCGATGGAATTGGATGTACTGAGGAAGAACTAGCCCTCCGTGGACAAGATCCCATCATATGGTCTGAAGCTCCACAGACCAAACACAACCCATGTGCCCGACGGCACTCAGAAAGAACGTGCCCAGGCTTCCCGCAATGAGAACATCCAATAGATGAAGACGACATCTGCTGCTGAGGTTGCATCTGAGATGACTGCTGAAAGGAAGCTGCTGGAACTGCTCGTCTAGGTGATCCAATCTCTAATGTCCAAACTGTTGGTGCTAGTGCTGACGACTGGGGAGAAGATCCCCTCTAAATGTGAGATCTCTTCTGACCTCCGACTCTATCAACGATCTTCTGCGAGGTGTACTCATGCCTCCTAGCCGCCCTCATCACTGTATCAAAAGTCTGGAACTCATGCTGCTCAACTGCCAGTATGATCTCCAGATGAAACCCCTGTTAGAACCTCCTCGCCCGGTCTAACTTGGTCTCTACTAAAGAAGCCCATGTTGGAGCTATCTGCATGTATGATCTCCTGATGAAGCCCCTGTTGGAACTATATGTCATGATGAGCACACTTCTAGCACACCGTCGAGTGGGGCAGTTCTTTAGGACACACGTATCTTATTGCGGTGTGTCGGCTATACTTATTTTTCTTTTGGCCTGGATAAGTCGGGTAGTCTGCAGGGCAGGTAACTTGATTGAATTTCTCAAAAGTGCATATGTTAGTAATTAGGATTGTGAAAACCCTAGTTAGCTAATGTATAAAGTTGTACTCATTGCTTGGTCGTGATTGTTGTATGGAGTCTAGTCTAGTCTAGTTTTGTCTAGGCGGTGTCCGTATTTGTTTATTTTAGTACATTATTGTTTATGCTTTACTTTTGTCGATAAATGATTAGAAACTAAGTTCTGTTCGGAAAAAAAGTTATAACCCCGGTCCTTGTTTGGTTTACGGGTTGTAACTTGGATTTTGGAATAGTTTCTTAGCCATCTTGTCATTTGTCGTCCTATTTAGTACTCACACGCTATACATGATTCCTATGTTATTCATTGATTAGAGACTAAGTTCTGTTCAGGAGAAGGGTTACAGCTCCGGTCCTTGTTTGATTTACGGGTTGTAACTTGGGTTCCGGAAGAGTTCCTAAGTCATCTTATCATTTGTCATTCTATATAGTTCTAGCATGCTCACATGTCCCAGTTATCTAACATACTCACATGTCCCAGTTATCTAATATGCTCTCATGTCCCAGTTATCTTAGATGCTCACATGTACTATTTTCTACATGCTCACATGTTCAGTTTATCACACATGTTCACATGTTTCCGTTTACCTTATATATCCACAGTTTGCATTATGTCATATATTATTTACCCTATGCTCTATGTTGCTTTACTTATTGTCTTTTCTATTTTTGAGATGTGTGCATTGGTAGTGCACGAGTCTCATTTGTATTTACTTATTTATGTCTCTATCCATTTTTGTGTTAGTTATTGCTGGTTTTAGTTCATAGTTTGGCTTCCTTTGTGGTACTTGCTATTGGGGGTCTGACCCCACTGGTTTTGTTGGCCAGATCTGATAGAGAAGCACGGAGGATCTTCCGTACCATCTACTCGACGATGACTATCCGGAGCACTAGAGTACCTTAGTAGGTTTTTCTATATCATTCTTCCACTAGTTATGTACATTATTCTTTTGTGGCGTTTAGCCTCCGAGCACGTGTTAAGCTCGTATTTTGGATCTTGACATCTAGCCTACGGGCCTAAACATGATTTGCGTATTCTAGACTATAGCTAGAGGTTATCATGTATGACTACTACTCTTGCTAGTTTTTTATTTTGTATTACTAGCTGCATGATCATCCATGTATATAGTTTGGGACGCTTTACAATTTTATGTCTGATGATCATACTTCTTGTACTTTATATATTTTCCTGTGATTGAGATACCTAGGATTGCTTGACCTAGGATTGACTGTTGGATTGTAGTAGCAACCCCCATGTCTATACAGCTTATACGTTATTTTGGGGTACTGGAGTACTTTGGAATACGTAGCTAGCCTGGTCCGTCCCTGCTTACCAGTTTTCTGGTTCTGGGGCGTGACAACAACAAGCCTCAACATACTAAGTGTAGTGCCCCGTCCCTACATCATGCCATATTTTTCGTCCACGACGTGCGCGATAAAGGAACACTGTTGCTATCTATTTGGTCGGAATCGATTGATTGGGATCGATTAAATCGATTGAACGAGAACGATTGAATTAAGATCCATTCCTCGTTATGGAATGACTTCTTCGGAATCAAGTCCCATATTCAGCGGGTTGTGCCTCAAGGATAGACTCTGCTACTGAGTCGGGAGAGACCTCCCATTGCTCTGCTTTTTATGCCGCACTTGCTTCTTGGCTTTGGTTTTCTGAATGCGTTTTCGTGAATGTTTTTTATGGTTTTCCTGGCTTGTGTTTTTGAACTTCGCATTCGTATCGAACTCATTGAATGAAACAGTGTTCTAATTAGATGTTTATGCGATTTCAGGTGATCGCGTAGGCGCCGTCTAGCGCAGCCAACGGGTCTCTCTCCTCAATCAAACAATCAAAGTGAGTGGCTGACCCTTCTTCCCCTTGACCCCCTTGAATTCCAAATCAATCGGTAGAATGCTATTTGGTTATGCAAAGGACACGAATGCTTAGATTTTAATGAATTGTTGCACAATTTCTCACGAACGTCCGTTATAGAACTGCCATATCACAAACTGCTACATGCTTAATATATTA
Organism: Iris pallida; assembly: GCA_029216955.1. Taxonomy (NCBI): domain Eukaryota; kingdom Viridiplantae; phylum Streptophyta; class Magnoliopsida; order Asparagales; family Iridaceae; genus Iris; species Iris pallida. The sequence goes on from JANAVB010040619.1 coordinate 27,520,828, forward strand.
TGCATGTTATAAAACTGAGATAAGCATAGATTGAATCATTGAATAACTGTCGCCATGATACGGCAAAACAACGATAAAAATGCTTATATTGCTCACGAACTAAAGATCATTCTTGAATAACTAGTTTAACCTAGCACGGTCATGGACAACTTGTGCACAAGAAACGGTTTTCTCGAACGATACCCCGAGACACGGGATCGATTCAGCCTAAGAGGAAGCAAAAGATAGTTGTGCCAGATAAAAGCAAAACCATGGTTATTCGGCAAACTTTTAGTAGAGCTCACTACTCGTGCTGAAAGGGGTACCGTCTAAACCCAACTATAGTCCAAGTGTAATGTACTTATCCTCTCTCTTCACAGGTACCCCAAACCAAGAAGGGCGTGCCAATTAAACTCAAGGCGACGCAAGTTCTTTTAAAGCCTCATCCATTGATTGAAGGCTTGTTTTGATCCTTTTGAAGACTATATATTCAGTCCAGAAGAAAGATGTCTAGACTCCCTATAATAGTAGGTCTTTTGAATGTTTTGATTGTAAATAGGGATGTAATGTATGGAACAACTATCTCATCGGCGTTTATTTTGTAATCGAGTCATGTTGTAAGCCCGCACGACAAAACTTGTAATTGAGTCTTGTAAATGATGTCTATTATTAATAAAATAAAAGTTTCTTCTGTCTCAAATGTGTTGTTCAATTTCTCTGTGTACTCTATAGATGTTGTATTTCGGATAACCTTATGACTATGCCTTGTGCGATCGCAAATTAGGTTCGCACGGCATCACGTCTGGGGGACGACTATCGATTTTATGGAATCGGGACGTGACACTAAAGAAACTTGCTATGAGATCCATGTCTATACTGAGATTCTTATTCAAGTTGTAGAGAAGCTATGACCTACTATGTCGAGCTATTACCTTTCCTCTTATATATATATATATATATATATATATATATATATATATATATATATATATATATATATATATATATATATATATATATATATATATATAATAAAATGGAACAGAGGAAGAGGCAGCCCTCTCCTCGCCTGAGGAAGAGGCAGCGGGCGGGCATCCTCGCCACCCCGACCTCTCCCGCCGGGATTTACTGGATTGGATGGCCAGTCGGCCTCCCCGGCCCGGCGGCTCCCTTCGCATGTTTCGGCCCCATGGGCGGCCCGCCTCCCCCACCCGGCCCGGCGGCTCCCTTCGCCTGCCTCGCTCCCCTTGGTGGCTCCCATCCCCCTCCCCCTAGTCGGCTGGGCGGCACGTGGCCCGCACCACTGTGGGGCTTCCCTCCCCACCTCGCCGGCTCCTCGCCGTGTGGCTGCCCCCTCGCCGCCCCTACCCCCCCCCATCCTCCCCTTCTTCGCAGGCGCCGACTTCATCGCCATCGGCGCCTACGGCATCACCGGTCTAGGTCTCCTCCGGCGGTCGCCGCCCCATCCGGAGCCGCTCCCTCGCCGCTTGAAGATCCGCCGGGTGATCCTCCCTCCCAGGCCGTTGCGCTCGAAGATCCGCCTCCCCCGGCGTCGATCTCCATCCCGGCGCCCACCCCTCTCGCCCCCCCCCCTTTCGTGGCCGGGTGTCCCTCCGGCTGCCGCGGCGCCTCATCCTGCTGCTGCGGCCGCGTTCCTCTCCCTTCAGTGGACGTCTAGCACAGTCGGCCCCGGATCGGCCCCCGCCGCCTCCTCTTCTCCCTCTTCGGCGCCACCCCCTTCTTCGTCGGGGGCCTCGTGGGCGATGGTGGCGGCGCAGCGGCCCTCTTCGGTCTCCGCGCAGTGGCCAGCCGCCTTCGTCCAGCCCCGCTCCTCGACGTAGGACTCCGGATCCTCTCCGGCGGTGGCGCCGTCCCCGTACGGCACTCTTCCCCCACCTCTAGTTGGCCTTCGGCGCTCCCTCCGGCTAATGCTGGAGGAGCCCCTAGCCGCCGATGGTAGGCGTCGTCTCTAGCCACCGCGACCCCTGTCGGCTCCTCCCTCCCCTCTCCCCTTGGCGCCGACGCTCCCCCCCCCCCCCCCCCCCCCCCCCCCCCCCCCGCTCCTCCCTCACCAGTTTTCTCTTCCTCTCCTTCCCAGGCGGCGACTCCCGCCACCGATCCAGGTGCCGCCGTCTGCTTGGCCGGGAAGACGCGCCCCCTCCCCCTCCCTTCCTCGGCGGTGGTTGTCAGGGTCTCCCCCCCGCTGCCTTGGTGGGCGGTCCCCTCCGCCGGCACCCTCCGGTCTGATCGCCGGCGCCCCCGACCCCGACCCCGGGCGTCGCGCTGGCATAGGCCTCTCCCGCCCCGGGCCGTGCGCCCGCCTTGGGCAGCGTGCCCTCCTTGCGCCGCGTGTCGCTCCAGTCTGCGGGCCCCCCCCTCGGGCAGTGGAGCCGGCCCCCCATTGGGCCCAGTGCTGGCAAAGTTCAAAATTCGAATTTCGAATTTTTGCCTTTGTCGGTTTGCGGGTCTCCTTTCTCCAAAAAAAAAAAATTCAAAACCTAGTTAGGGCAGTGAGCCCACACTCTTCCCACTGTTTCGAAATTTTCGTAATTTCGAAATTACCTTTTCAAATATTTTGTAGTTTCTACTTTGTCTGCAGGGCTTTTGTGTTTTTCGGCCCCCGGTACTTGTACTGCTCGCTTTGAGCGCTTTTCATTCAATAAAATTGATGTTTAAAAAAAAAATATATATATATATATATATATATATATATATATATATATATATATATATATATATATTTTATTATTCTTCAATATATATGAATATAAGAAAGGTTAGTTAAAAGGACTAACTAAAAAAAGTTCAAGAAGAAGAAGAATTGATGAGTTAGAGAAGTATAGGAATGCTCACAATTAAAGTGTTAACTTGTAGGGGAAAATAACTGAAACAAACTATGAGAAACTCCCTTCAAGACTTCACAACCTTCAGTGAAAGACAAGGAAGTTGAGGTTCGTAGGAGCCAGGTGGCACCCTCTTAAGAGTATATAAAAGGATTCAGTGGACACAACTCTTGGACGTCTACAACTTGCACTTACTAAGGAGAACCCATACGACAATGTACTTAAAAAATGTCTCATGTTTTGAACAAGTGCAATATGGACTTCTACACAGCAGATGGTGTTGTCCTTCATGCATTTGAAGATCACATTGATGAGGTAATTGGTACAAGTAGAGCTGTGGCGGTTATAGTTGTTCCCACATATACCGTGTATGGATTTGCTTGTGAGGCATGGTATGTGTCCATGTGCTTCAAAAGGAAGATGAAATTTTTTTTGATCAGACAGATAAAAGGATTTAGATAGAAGGATATTGTACGAACCATATATTTTGGTTTATTTGTATTTATGGTTCTTGGATGTTTGTGGTGTGCAAAACTGTATATATGTCAATATAAAAATTATTTGTATTATAGTTCTTCGATGTTTGTTATGTACTTGGTTTATGTTAATTTCATATGTGTATCTGTTTGAAAAATAATACATAATTATAAAAAAAATTTGCTAAAAATAATATAATGAGTTTTTTGATGGTTTTAAACCGTAATCTAGGTCAGAGTCAAGAAAAGTACCTTTTTTACATCTATGTCAGAGTCAAGAGAAGTACCTTTCGATGACGCATTAATTTTGATCACATTAACTGCATCTTTGTGTTTTAGTTTTTCTATCATTTTTAGAATCAGATACACCGCTAAAGTCTCTCAAAGGCAACTACAAAAGACTAGTTAAATAAAGATAAAGCAAGAAATCTCTCGGAAGACTAAAAGACCGGCGAAAGAAAGACTGAAGAGAAGCTATCAACACACTCAAGCTCACACCCAAAAGATTCATATCCTTAGAGTCTGTACAAGGTCTAGGACAACTGTGAAACACATAAGGTGGATGACAAAACCAAAAAGCCTACATAAATATTTTCTAAATATATTTTCTTTTACATGCCGGCATACCGACGGTTCACCGGTTCATACCGCCGGCATGCCAATTTATATAACAGAATACTCTCTGTCTGCTGAAACGGCATACCGACGACACACCAGTTTGTACCAACGACATACCGTTTTATGTTACAGAATGCTCTCTGTCTACTGAAATGACATACCGACGGTACACCGGTTCGTATCAACGGCATACCGTTTTATGTAACAGAATGCTCTCTGCTTACTGAAATGGCATATCGAAGGTACACAGGTTCGTACCGATGGCATATCGATTTTACGCACAGAATGTTCTCTGTTAGCAAAATTGGCATACCGACAGTACACCAGTCTATACCGACGGTATACCATTTTTATGCATAGAATGCTCTCTATGAGCAGCACCGGCATACTGACAGTACATCGATTGGAACCGCCGATATACCGATTCTTATTCACAGAATATTTTCTATTATACAGAATCGACTTACCGACGGTACACCGATATGCACCGTCGGTATACCGGTTACAAATGTTTGTTTTTCTAAACGGTTAAATTATTAGCATTTAATGCTCCAACGGCTAGATTTATTACCGTTACTATTGCATAACAGTATACCGACGGAATACCGGTTAGTACCGGCGGTATACCGGTCACTGACTGATTGGTGCATTAAATGACTAGCTCTCTTGGTTGTCGTTTTTAAAGACCTTGACTCTTCCCTTTAGAAGACATCCACTAGAGCTTTAAATTTCTCACCCACCAAAGAGCTCCACAATTACTCTACAAAGGTTTTATTTATCATCCATCAAAGTGTTAGATTATTCAAGAGTTGTAAACTAGATCTTCAAAGTGTTCAAGAAGATCAAAATCTTTCTTTCTCTCAAGTTGAAGTTGACGAGCCTTCGGAGGAAAACTCGTGTGTAAGAAGTTGACGAGTTCTTCGGATCCAAACTCGTGTTAGAAGTTGACGAGTTCTTCGGATCCAAACTCGTATTGTAACTATTTACTCAAATTGTGGATTAAAGCCGGAGAGAGTTTCGGGACTGGAGTGCACCTTAGAAGAATACCATGATACATCGAGTGTTTGATTCTCTCTTCCTATATTATCCTTTAAATTTTTTATTATTGTTGATAATATTTTATCACCCTATTCACCCCTCCCCCCTCTAGGGTTCTATAATTGATATCAGAGCATAGTCTCTTGATTTTGATTTACATCGTTATAGAGATCTATGGCCACTAACCCTAGTACCAACTCATTCCACAATGAGGGACACTCCACAAATAGACCTCCTCTATTTGATGGAACCAACTATAACTATTGAAAAATTAGGATGGGCATTTACTTGAAATCCCTAGATTTTGATCTATGGGATTGCGTTGTAAATGGTATCCCTAAATCTTCTACAGTTATTGAGGAAGTTGTTTTAGAAACTCTTCGAGATAAACTCTCCGAAAATGACAAGAAGGTCGCAAGTTGGGATGCAAAGGCTATGAACGCACTCTACTGTGCTCTTGATAGCAATGAATTCAATAGAATCTCTACTTGCAAAACTTCTAAAGAATATGGAAACTTTTGGAAGTCACACCAGAGGGAACATCACAAGTAAAGGAATCAAAGATTAGTAGACTTACTCAAGAGTATGAATCTTTCAAAATAAAACACGATGAGTCTATTACTGTTATGTTTACTCGATTATTTAACATCATTAACCCTCTCTTGTCTCTTGGTAAGGTATATCCCCCTCACAAAAAGATTTGAAAGATTTTCAGAGGATTAACCAGGGGATGGAAACCCAAAGCTACCGCCATCATCAAAGGGAATGACCTAACAACAATGAACATTGAGACACTCATGGGAAAGCTGATGACCCACAAGCTGGACATGAAGGATCAAGAGGAAGCCTCCATAGAAGAAAAAAAGAAAGAGAAGATGAAGGAAAAAAAGAAAATTCCCTTGCTCTCAAGGCCATCAAGTTCTCCTCAAAAGATGACTCCAATGATGACGATTCAGATGACGAAAAAATTACTCTCACCGTCAAGCACTTCCAAAAGTTTCTTAAATTCAACAAATAAAGTCGTTCAAGGAGGGACACTGTTTTACTTAACAAAAAGCCTTTACAACTTCAAGAAAAGAAAATGAGAAAAAAGTACAAAAGTACAAATTTGATTCTGGGAATGTATTGCTATGGAAGTCTGATTCACAAATGATCACTTTGTTCCTTGGACCACACAACGATGTTGAAGAAACTTGCTGTCTTGAGGAAGAAGGAAGAACAACTGAAGAACGGAGACCTTAGAAAGGTATCGACAAAGTTGGCACTGATGGCATAAGTCGAATGCTTTCCTGCTCTACTTCACTTTGTTCTTGAGAAGAAGAAGTAAAAGAGAACACTCAGGAATTATAACAATTCTTTTGATTCTCTCCGTCCGATTCTGTCCTTTTGCTGTCAAAATTATTGCCTATTTATAGGTTTAAGTCTTCCGAGAAATAAGCAGCAAAATAAGGCCATTATGCATATTACGCATGCAACTGCCATACACGATCTCATTTAGAGCTTTACGCAAATGCCATGTGTCCCACATACTGCTAACTGCTCGGCTCAACACAATGCACATATATACAACTGCTCAGCACGATCATATTCAGAGTCTTACGACGCCATGTGTCCTACGTACTGCAAAAACATTACGCGTGTATCCTGCCACGTACCCTATAATTATGGTAATTTACGTACAGAAGGAAAAAATGATTAAACTCAATTAATGCTCCCCTGCGTATAGTGGCTAATCAGCCTTGGGTATTAAAATAACCCAAATAAACTAATACGCGTATACTTAAGAGTGGCTAATATAGCCTTAAGCATTTAATTAGCTTAAATAGACTCTTGCGTATAGGGAAAAATAATTGAGCGTAATACTTCTCCTCTGTTAGTACACTAACCAATGAATATTGAGTTACGTGAGATGTCTTTTCGTAAACAGTGAAAACCATCATCATAGCCGTCTGCGTATCTCAATAAATCTCAGCTGCGTAAAGCTTTTATGTATAAAATAGCATTTCCTCGATTCCAATGTCTCTCCGACTTCTGTGCCATTAAATGTCAGAGAAAAGAATAATGGCTGTCAGATCCCATATCTCTGCATTAAATGTAGAGATGACAGCCTGTCCCTACTGCGTAGAAAGAATAGGACAGGTGGCGTCTGCGTACAACCCCTGAGCAACCATTGCGCGCGTAGAGAAAAATAGGACAGCTGGCGTCTGCGTACAACCCCTGAGAAACCAGTGCGCGCGTACAAACCGATTTAGCTTTATAAACTATGTTGACTCAGTTTGACCTGCGTACAACATATTTTGGCTTGGCTTTTGCGTAAAAATAGCTAATTTATTTTTAGCTTCTACAAGACCCCCTTCAAAGTTTTCAAATATGTTAAAATATTTGAAATACTTTGAAATAGAAGCGTAAAACCAGGGATTTTAACAACTCTTGCGTACAATTCGGGATACCAACAATCCTTGACCAATTGTGTATAGTTCGGGATAGTAACCGTCACTTTTGCAAGATTTTCAAAACTTTCTTTTATAAATAGAACTCCATTTCAAAAAGAACTTTCGCTTATTATCTGAAATTTCAAGAGTGCATCCTCTTTTCTCAAAAGTTTTGTTCTTCTTCTTCCTCCATCAATGGCTCCAAAAAGCAAGACTGTCGCCGGTAAGGGAAAGAAGAGGGCAACTGCAGCACCGCCAACTGATCACGTTGAGACGACCACTCTGCAATCGGAAGAAACTCCAGAGATTCTCCCAATTGTGGCTCATCCTATAAGAGGTAGGAATCTCTTCGACTCTTGATCATCATTGGGGACGAATCTTTGATCAGAGTGTAATCAATGAGGATGACGAGGATAACAATGGACAAATTAAGAACTTAACCATCATAAACCCTGAAACTCTCGCCCACGCTGTGCGTGTTAGCGTAGAGATTTGGGAAAATAATGATGCCCACGTGTATACGTGTTAGCATACAAAAATATCAACACAATACGCCCACGTGTATACGTGTCAGCGTAAAGTGTTTATTCATCAAATACGCACACATAAAAATGTGTAAGCGTATAGCCTTTATGCGCAGATATAAAGACTATTTAATGTGAATTAATTCAGTAATTTGCATAAAGCAAAAAATGAAAACTTGAATCTTTATGCACAAACTTGCGTATGACCATCTGTATAAATATCTGCGAATGAATAATCTGCGTAAAGTTGTCTGCGTAGACACTGCATAGAGTCATCTGCGTAAGGCTGTCTGCGTAAAGTTTGTCTGCGTAGACACTGCGTAGAGTCATCTGCGTAAAACTATTTGCGTAAAGTAATCCATTTATAACCATCTGTATAAGAGATTTTGGCTATTTGACTTAACTTTACCATTTCTTTTTCTTTGCAGTCAATTTACAAATTCATCCATTGGCAGAAATATTTGGTTCTCCTTGTGGAATTATGGGCTCCAATTATCTGGAAGATTTATCACATGTTAACCTCCCACAGACCAATCCAATTTATCCTGAAGAAAGGAGTAATTTGATCTCATCACAAGGGGAGAGGATGTTGTTATCTTTGATGAATGGAGAAATATTGATGTCTTTAACTTTAAAGCAATATTTAAAGCCCACATTTTTATTTGGAGATGCAATTGATAATGAATCCCAAACAAACCCAAAGAAGGAGTCGTGGGTATTCAAATTTGAAAATACGACAATGTACCTCCCCGAAATGAATAGGGATTATCCGATTGCTGCCTTTTTTCATGCTACACATCCCAGAAGGATGGCATGGAATCTGACTCCTTATACAAACGGTAAACCTGGCAAAATAGTATTCAGAAGAGAACAGGCTAACTGTATGGGATACTTCACCAGTACTAGTTATGGAGGTGTGGTCCCGTTCCAAGGGTTAATGCCTGGAGAAAATCCCAGTGAAGACTCTTCCTTGATCCAACCGGTCCAAATAAAAATGAACATAAACCGGTTTATGAACAAAGGAGTATTATATCCTTCAGGGAATCCTAGACTCCAAGGATGGATGAATCCACAGAATAAAAATTGGATCATGTTGACAGCCTGGGTGTTGAAGTATTTTAAATCAGAGCTACAGACCATTGGACTATATAATGCAGTTACTGCTACTAGTCAAGGAATCCATATAAATCATAATTTATTCCTGGCTCTGATAGAACTGTACATCAATTCCACTGGTACCATTTCAACTCCAATTGGTGAGATGGGGTTTGCACTCCATGAAATGGAGTATATTTCAAGATTACCAATGGGAGAACTCCCTTATGAAGAGTATACCCCTACCAACCAAGAATTGGCAGAGATTCAGAAGCAGAATCCTCAGTTGGTTGAAGTATATCAAGAATTAATGTGTCACTATCTGACTTGTACTACCATGTATGAAAGTCCTTCAAATTTGGCTTACGTCAATAAATGGACAACATATTTATTCTATCACAAGAATAGACTTCTCAAAGAAGACGGAGAAAGGTTCCAAGAGAACAAGTCTCAAATTGTCAATCTCATGACCACAATGCCTGGGGATGTAATAGTTGCTTTGATGAATCAACATAAGATCCCGGACAGATATCTGTCATCAAAAACTGGTGACTTTCCAGCAGGGATAGAAACTTTCAGTTATCTTCGTCATAGCAGAAAGCACATCTCGAAAGAGGCCCTACTAGCTGGCTACTTATCCTTGTGGCTACGCAAATGGATTGTTCCTGGATCTACTTCTATAGATAGAATCCATCGAGACATATTATGGCCGGCAGTACGTCTAGTTTTCAGGGCTAAATTGAGTCTGCTTCCAGCCATGGTGTGTCGGCTTCAATCTGGTTTAAGGAGTTTCAGTGATGAATTAGTTCTAGGAGCTAAAGCTCGTAGCGAATTTCCCAGAGTGGAGCTACCCTTTCTGTTTTTGATGGGTTGGTTATTACTTCATAATAACCGCTTGATGTCTCCAGGCCCGGAAGATCCATCAGGGTTATTTCTTCTGAAATATAACAAAGCTTCATGGAAGATGACCTCTGTTGCTGACACTCGAGCATCATTAAATTACTCCCATGGTTGGAGTTTTTTCTGCACCCCACCCTCAGTTCCATCAAACCTTCTGGGTATACGTCTTGAAGATGGAGGTCAAGATAGAACATCACTCCCTCGACCGGCATTTAAATGGCTTTTATACATCAGACCATCTCATTTGATGTACAGGAATGGTGAACGCTGTATATTCGAACCTTATCTGCCAAGTAGATTTGCAAGGCAGTTTGGATATGACCAGCTTCATGTTGGAAATGCTTCAACAGTCTTCAATAGTTACGGGAAGTTAGTTGATGGAGCCAGGGTTTGGCGATATTTTAGTACTGGATGTACAGGAGCCCAATTCTATATACCAACTACTTCCATTACTACTGAATTGAAAATACTACGATCATACACAATCTTCTATTCTTCTATCCGTTCTTTTTCCCCCGGATATGATTTAAGAAGAAGTCTCCGAATCAGAAAAGAAGGAGATCCAGAAGAAGTTGTTCGAGTACCAGAAGATGCCCCAATAAATGATGCTGTTCCAGATGAATTTCTGGAAGTTATTGTCACAGATAAAGAAGAAGCTCCCGTACTTACTGCTAAAGGTGGGAAGAAACGAGGATTATCTTTGACAATCAGTTCCCCAAAGAAAAAGAGGAGAGCAATAAAAAGACCACTTCTCCTGGATGAGCCAGAATTTGAAGAGGAAGTTTCTAATGTCAATCTTCCATCAACCATAGATCTTGAGGTAGGATCTTCATCTGCAGTTGCACCACAAGTTCAATATCTGGGATCCACCACTGATACTCATGCACAAATTGCAAGTGAACCAGCTATTCCTCCATAGATAACTGTTTCTCAGCCGATAACTGTTACTACCACAGTTTCAGAAATTACTCCAAATATAGAGTCTTCTACAGCTCTTCTTGAAGAAAATGTAGAGTCTTCCACAGCTCCTTTTGAAGAAGGTTCTTCTGTAGCTCCAAGGACCATTGCTGAAGTCATTGAGTGGGATACTCCCACTGAGAATGAACCCATTCCCTCTGATGAACCAGCTTTAGATTTGGGTGAGGATGATTGGGAGGATATGGACTCTGATGATGACTTTTTATCAGGTCCAAATCTTTCCTTTATATAAAATAGATTTTATTCATATGATCAGATATTATAACTATTTTATTTATTATTTTCTTTACAGGGACAAGTTCTATACTCAAGAAAATCATTTCTCCTGTCAAGAAAGCCCCTCTTCAGAAGATTACTCCTCCTGTTAAACCACATGTAAAAGAAGTTGATGATTCAGATGAGGAAGATTCTGAAACTGAAAAATCAATTGAAAAATCTTCTGAAGAAGTTCCTGCAGAACCATCTTCTATTGTTCTTAAGAAAGACTCGACTGTTGTTATGAACCTAACAGAACAATCAGTTACAGATGTTGCAGCTCTGAATGTCATAAACGTAATGGAGGATACTCCAGTTAATATTGAAGAATCAGCAACTGAAGATGCCGTGGTTACAGCTGCTGAAATTGAAGCCACAACAGGAACACTTTCTACTGATATAACATCAGTTCCTGTAGAAATAGTGTCTGAGCTAGCTCCTGTCATTGAAGTGAGCCTCCCTCTTGCTTTAATTCAAACATCAGCTCCAGAGATAGTTGTAGAAGTTACAAACATAACTACTACAAATCTGATGATTGAAACTTCTATCTCAGCAACTACAACTCAGACTGCTCCAATAATACAAGCTCTTACTGCAGAAGCTACTACAGTAGCAACTTCGAGCTTTTCTTTGCCAATAAGAATGACAACAAGTGTAGCTACTCCAAGCTCGATCAATGATATGAATTTTCTAGCCCAAGTTCATACTGATACCTTCTACACCACCTTGATAACTTTGACAAAAATGATTTTGAGGGGGAGCTATCAGTATAAAGATTTGAAGGCCACAATCACCCCGGTTATTGGAAACGTTGCCATATTCCATAGTACCGAGAAAGCCACAACGTTGCAGGCTATAGTCGAAGGTCTTGAGCAACCTTTACAAGAATATGAAGAAATTTATCATGGCACTATAGAGAGTTTTATTCAAACCGAATATGACACTCTAACTGCTGAATACACAGCTCGAGAATTATCATTTCAAGAAGCTCTCCAGGAGTATAATGCCAAAGTTGCACAAGAAACAGCTTTTCTTTATGGAAGCAAACCTCTGTTAGAACAGCACCGAGTCACTTATGAAAAATCACATGTACGGCTTATGGAGCAGGAAGACAAAATTCGTGAGGCTGAAGCTGTATTGGCTCGTTTGAAAGAGGAACGAGAACAAATAATTACTGAACGAAATAAATCTTTGGCCCAAGGTTCTGTCTTGGAAGAACAGATTTGTGGTTCGGAAAGTACCCTCAAAATTCTGAACGATGCAAAAGAAGGGTTAGTTATGAGTTTTACGGAGCTTTCTCGTAAATATTCTGAAGAATCAAAGCGCCAAATTGCTTCTCAAAATGCACCCATCATTCGAGAAAGAAGAATAGCAGAACTGAGAAAAATGATCGAGGACATGATCACTCCTCCTTTGTAAAAATTTGTAAAAGAATTTCTTTCTTTCTAAACTTTTCTTCCATGCTGATGTGATATGTCAATCATATGAATAACACATTTTGGATTTTTTTGTGACTCTATCAAAAATAATAGAGGTAGGACAATTATCAGAGGTATTATGGACGTGATAAGCCTTCACAAATAAATTGTATCCATCCAAAGATAGCTAATCTTACTCCTTGTAGGGTATACAATACTGTCAGAGGTAAATATGGACGTAACAGATTGGATTAACCCGTAAAAGGTAGATAAGTATCTATGGACATGATGGATAGCAATTTAACATCAGCTGGTGAGAGAAAAGAATTTAAAAATAGAGAAAACTCTTCTAAACAAAATTTCTTTCAAAACTTTTAAGTCAACCTGCCATAAATAGTTTTTAGAGAAAGACCTAGCACTTATTTCGGCAGCTTATTTTCTAATAAATGGATGAACTTGTAATCAATGGATGAACCCGATGAATTTGTAATTAATGGATGAACCCGTCGGTTTCGAGAAGACAGATTGTTTCAAATTCCAAAACCATCCATTTAACATTCGTCCATAAATAACTCTTTACTATAAATAGTTTAGAGTTTTCTTATAAAGCATCATTCTCTCTTTCTTTCTTTCTTTATTCAAAGAAGCAAAAATGTCTTCCAAGGACGTGCCACAGAAAACTGAAGCCTCTGAGAAAGCAATTGAGAAGGCGGTTGAGACAACCCCCATGGAGCCGCCTCCGCACAAAAAGAAAAAGATGGGCGAAGGATCTTCTGCATTAGAGCCGGGCGAAGGATCTTCTGCATCAGAGCCACCTAAGGACATCTTTGACTTCTTGATGGGACCTGGGAAAACGCCTGAGGAGGAGGCTAAGAGGATAGCTGCCTGTAAACTCCTGCTAAGTTCAAGCACAGATGACTTCAACTCCTTTGCTGACTACGTCTGTTGGAAGGAAGGACTTGGCCCTCGTCCTAAGCTTGATAGGGATGACAGTGATCTCCCTTAGTATCATGTAATATCGTCTTTGATGAATAAAAAGGAATTTTATTTATAAATTGTCTGTCCATTCCCCAATAAATCTCTGTACATCTATACATAGTACTTCTTGAGAAATTTGCCATTAATAGGCAACATGAGTAAATCACCATTAGGCTTCGACAATCGATAAGCGCCATTAGAAAACACAGTCTCGATTACATAAGGACCTTCCCATTTAGCTTGGAATTTCCCTTTACTTTTATGAGTCATAACCATAGGTCTTCGGACAGCTAGAACCAACTCGCCAACTTTAAATATTCTTTCTTTGACTTTACGATTAAAAGCCCGAGAAATGCGTGCTTGATATAATTCAATATGTTGTTGCGCCTGAAGACGCTTTTCATCCAAACCTTCAAGTTCTTGAAGCCGCAATCGATCATTGTTCTCTGAAGTTAGCTCATTGGCAATAGCTATTCTAAGAGATGGGATCTGAATTTCCAAGGGAAGAACAGCTTCACATCCATAAACCAACGAGAATGGTGTAAAACCAGTTGGATTTCGGACCGTTGTACGATATGCCCACAAACATTCTCCAAGTTTCTCATTCCAATCACGTTTATTGGAAGAAACAAACTTTTTGAGAAGTTTGATAATCGTTTTATTAAAAGCCTCAGCTAAACCATTAGCAGCTGGGTTATAAGCTGTAGAAGCCAGATTCTGAATTCGATTCTTTTCACAGAATTTATAAAATGAATGGCTAGCAAATTGTGGCCCATTATCATGGATTATCCTTCGGGGAATCCCAAAACGATAAATCACATGATGTTTAATAAAACTAATAACATTGGAAGTCTTCACCTCAATCAAAGGAATTGCTTCCGCCCATTTAGAAAAGTAATCGGTTATAGCAAGAATGAACCGATGTCCTTTAACAGAAGGGGGGTTGATAGGGCCAATTATATCCATGCCCCAAGCTTCAAATGGCCATGAGGCTGCCGTGGGATGAAGAAATTCAGAAGGTTGATGTATAAAGTCTGCATGAATTTGACAGGCTTTACACCTCTTTGCATAATCTATAGCATCTGCTATCATTGTAGGCCAGTAATACCCCATTCTACGAATGCGGTCCTGTAATTTTGGACCAGGTTGATGGGCACCACATACTCCATCATGAGCTTCACGGAGTGTTTGTTTAGCTTCATTTTCGGAAAGACATCGCAACAAAAGCCCATCATAAGAACGACGATATAGCATATTCATAGAAGTGTCATAATAGAATCGGAATGATCGTCGCTTGACTGATGCCGCTTCTTTAGGATCTTCAGGTAGAATTCCATAGACAGCATAGTCTATGAATGGACTTCTCCAATCTCTTTGTTGAGGAGTTAATTCTGAAGCATAACTATGTTCAATATGTAAGTTATTTTTAATACAGAATAAATCCCGATCTAACAAAATTATTGAATTTTGTCTTCTGATTGGAACTGCTAGATCTGCTGCTAAACTAGCAAGGGCATCAGCTTCTAAATTTTGAGAGCGTGGCACGAATTCTATGAAGAATCCTTTGAACAATAGAGCTAGTTCAATCACTGCCTGATGGTAAGGAATTAAGTCAGGATTCCTGACTTCATAAGTTCCTCTGACCTGATTGATGATTAGCTGAGAATCTCCATAAGCTTCTAAGAACTCAATGTCTAGTTCTTTTGCTACTTGAAGACCAATTAACAAAGCATTGTACTCAGCTACATTATTTGAACAAGGCTCATTGAGTGAATAGGCACGGTATATAACTAGTTTATCAGGAGAAACCAAGACTACTCCCACTCCAGAGACAATATTGCCCTTGGGTCCGACTCGTGAGGCTCCATCAAAATATAGTTGCCAAATATCATCTCCCATAGCCATATTGCAATCTGCAACCTCATCAGGAATGTCTTCATATAACTTGGAAGTTTCAGGGATAGGGTGAGCAGCCAAGAAATCTGCTAACGCTTGACCCTTTACTGACTTCTGTGATACATAAACCATATCATATGGTGTAAGCAACATCGCCCAAGTAGCTAATCGAGAATTAAGAATACTTGGTTTCTTCATTAACACTCGAATAGGATTTATCCTAGAAATAACATGAATAGTTTGTCCTGTTACATAATGTCGTGTCTTTTGAATGGAAAAGGCCAATGCCAGACATTCCTTTTCTACTGGAGTATACCTATGCTCAGCTCCGATCATCATTCGACTAAGATAATAAATTGCCTGTTCATGACCCATATCATTTTTTTGTGCAAGAAGAGCACCAAGAGAGTGATCCATTGCCCGAACATAAAGCAAGAATGGCTTTCCCATTATTGGAGGGACCAGAACAGGTGGATTTGTGAGATACTGCTTAATGTCATTGAATGCTTTTTGACAAGCTTCATCCCAAACAAATGATACACCTTTCTTCATTAAACGGGAAAAAGGTTGACATCTTCCAGAAAGATTTGAAATAAATCTTCTGATGTAAGCAATACGACCCTGAAAGCCACGGAGTTCTTTCAGATTTCGTGGAGGACGCATTTCAAGAATTGCCTTGATTTTATCTGGATCCACATGGATGCCTTCAGAAGTGATCACAAACCCCAGAAACTTGCCACTAGAAACCCCTAAGAAAGACTTAGTAGGGTTCATTTTCAACTGATGTTGACGCATCAAGTCAAACACTGTCTTCAAGTCTTGAATATGATCATCTTTTGATCGACTTTTAACAGTAATGTCGTCTACATAACATTCTACTGTCTTCCGTAGATGTTTCTGAAAAATGTTGCTCATAGCTCGTTGATATGTAGCTCCGGCATTCTTCAAACCAAAGGGCATAACTGTATAACAATATACCCCTAAAGGAGTACGAAAAGCAGTATGTCTTTCATCTTCAGGATGCATCTTGATTTGATTATATCCTGAAAATCCATCCATGAAAGACATGCGTTCAAAACCACAAGTATTATCCACCATGACATCTGTGATCGGAAGAGGAAATTCATCTTTTGGACAGGCTGTATTAAGATCTCGAAAATCTATACAAACTCTGACTTTACCGTTCTTTTTCATGACTGGTACTATGTTAGCTACCCAATCAGGATGTTGTTCTTCACGAACAAAGCCGCAAGTAATCAGCTTTTTTACTTCTGCTTCAATCGCATCCATCATGTCTGGTCGAAAACGCCTTTGCTGTTGCTTTATCGGCTTAGCATTAGGAAATATATTGAGTTTATGAGTAGCTACTTTGGGATCCAGACCCGGCATATCCTCATAGCTCCAGGCAAATATATCAATATATTCTTTTATCAATGTTATTAATGACTCTCTTTCATCTTTAGAAAGATTCTTGCTAATGAATATTGGCTTAGAAATATTTTCATCACCTACATCTATTTGAATAACTTCATCGTCCGTAGGAGGTTGTCGTTGTTCAAACCGCAATTCCCATTGATTATCCATCTGCTGAACCCAGGGATCATTTTCAAATGACTCAGACTCATTATCAGTTTGAACCATATTAACAGAGAAGATTTGTTCAGCTTCATCATACTGATTCTCTTCTGAATCAGAGGATTGTGACGTACTGGAGGAATATTCCTCTTCATCTTCATTATTCACTTTATGTGCATCATATCCTAAACCGCATCGGGTTTTCTGATAAAATGGATCTCCACGTAATGGCATCCGTCTACCTTTTCCCATATTGAGGCCCGGCATAGTTTTCAAATCATATCCCATTTTCTGAATAATCTTTTGAGATTGTTGGCTATATCTGTTAATTCTGATATTTCCTTTATCCTTCTCATCAAGATCATTAGTTTGTGTTATGGGAATATTTCTTGCTAAACCGAATACAATCTGTCGTTTGTAAGTTTTGGTAGAAGGAATCAAGAAATATGATTCTTCCTGCTGTTTATAGGCTACACAAGCTTGAGATGATGATGTAACAGGTAAGAGATAGGGTTCACATTTCAGGAATTTCTGAGCATATGGTCCTACATCAATGTGTGGAGGAAAAGAGTTTTCCTTATGATCAACATATAAAGGTTCCTCTGAAAAAGAAGTTAAAAAAGCTTTGACATCTATATACTCCAAAAGAAAATCTTCATTAGATTGAATAAATACATGCCCAGTATTTACATCATTTACGGACTTCTTTACATTAGACGCTGATGGACTAACATCTTTCTTAGGCGTAGACTTGCCAAGGTTGATAACCAATGGCTCAGGATCAGTAGGACGGGATGTACGTCCTTTAACTTTGATGATCAAGGGCTGGTCATTCATGTCAGTTCGGATTTGATTTTTGACAGGGATCTTCAAAGGCTCTTCAGATGCGATTTGAATTTTACCTTTAACCTTTATTACCAAAGGCTGATCATCAACCGTTTGAGACTGAGTTCGTCCCTTGACTTTGATTTTCAAAGGTTGGTCTTCTACTGGTACCGAACTTCCAGCAGATGATTGATCTTCCAAGGAAGGTTTGTCTTCAGTAATCTCAGAGATCTCCTTCATATATTCCTCTTTATAGAGTCGTGCATCCATGAAGTAAGCTTCAAGGTTCTTGAAAGGTTCAGAATCAGCAAACTCAGTCCTTACGTTCCCCTGTGAGTCTACATACTTGAAGCATTGATGAAGAGTAGAGGGTACTATATTATTCTCATGTATCCAAGGTCTTCCTAACAGGATATTGTAGGATACATCGGAGTTAATAACATAGCATGTCACTATCGTCCGGAGATCTCCGATCTGGATCTTCAAACGAGTCTTCCCCAAAGGTTTGCTCCTGCCAGCATTAAAACCAACAATAGTTGTGTTAGTATAAGTTAAATCACTGGTAGAGATTCTCAATGGTCTCAGCATGCTTTGGAGAATAATGCTGATGGAAGATCCCGTATCTATGAGGATCCTGTCCACCTCAGTCATTCCAATATACCCTGTATAATACAAGGGCCTGTCATGACGATTGTGGCCAAGTAACATGTCATCTTGTGTGAAGGTAATGTTTGGAAGAGTTTCCATCACACTATGACATTGAGGACAAGATGGAGGCGTACTATCAGGAGCTTTAAGTTGGGCCAAACAAGAATCTGCTTGGAGCAAAGCCTCGCTCAAAGCTTCCCTGCTATCCTTTGAGAGACGAAGTAATTCAAAGATAGAAAGTCTCGCCGGCGTGTTAGCAAGTTGAGCTAGAATGTCAAATTTGTAGGGTTTCATCATCCCCTGACTTTGGCTTGACTTCAGAGGTACATCAAAGCGTACTGCTCGTTGTTTCCCCTTCTCATTTACTGACGGTTTGGAAGGCTTCTGATTAATAGGTATTTGAGAAGAGGTAGGTTGATTTGGAGGTTCAACCGTATCTTCCATTTCTTTAGAAGTTTCTTCATAGTCTTTAAGATATTCTTTTCCGGACCTTGTTCCGGTGAGAACTTCTTCTGCAGACTCAGGAGATACTACTACCATATTGCAGGTTGTAGTTTTCTTTCCCTTTGGTCTTTTCTTATGAGACTTTTTATGCTGGATAGGGATCTCACATCCTAATCCAGTAGTGCTCTTTTGAGATTGCATTTGTAAAGGAAGTCGTATCCCTTTGCCATAATTTAATCCTTCGGCTTTCTGGAAATCATAACCCATCAACTTCATGAGGCGCACTGATTGTTGGCTATAGATATGCATGGGAATAGAACTTTCAGAAGATGCTTCAGTAATATTTGGAGTATCAAAAACAACAATTTGTGACTCCGGCAGTGGTGAAACTTCATCGAGTAGAAGAGCATCAGAAGTGCTTTGAGTCTCAGCAACATGAGTCTTCAACTCAGGAGGTGGTAGAATTCCAAAGGGTGCCTTTTCATATGTAGCAAAGATTTGCTGAGCTCTATATAAAGGCACACTGCACATAGCTGTTTGTTGCTGATGAGTGAGTTTCAATTTGATAGGAGGGGCTAGGCTCGGAGGACATATGTTAAGACCTCTTAACCTCTCCTCCAAAGGGATACCACCCCATAGATGATCAAGATCATCATAGTCTTCAGATATAACATGAGAGATCATGTTACAAGTAAAAACATTTTTATTTTTCTTGGATTTAGAAGTTTTACTTTCTTTCTCCAAATCAGGTATTAAATCGGGATGTACCCACATGATTTCCCCATTTTTCAAAGTAAGAGGGACTAATCCCTCAACTTGATCTCTGGCTGGTGGAAGATTTACGATCTCCAAAGTAGCTTTAGGGATTGGAATTACTCCATCAGGAATTTGTTGTGGAGGAAAATCTCCAAATTGTATAGAAGTCATGTTTGTTGTGACAGTGTGATCATCATTAGTCAATGAAATGACTTTAGCATTGATCAATTCTTGAATTTTCTTCTTCAAGACATAACATGCTCGAGTGGGATGGTTAATGTATCTATGATAGATACAATACTTGGGATTATCAGTCAAATTGACCTCATCAGGTCGTTTAGGATCTGGGAGCTGGAGTTTGCCACTCTTCATCAGACATTCAAATATACTTGGAATATCGCTTTCATCGAAAGAATATTCTTCTTTTGGTTTCGATGGCTCAACATTAGCTGGTGCAGGTTTGTTTTTGGAAAGGTTTACCACCAGTGTCTCCTTTCCTTTATCTCCTTTTCCACCACCCTTATTGTTATGATTTGGGCCAGCAAATGGCTTCTTTCCTTTATCTTCGGAGGTAAACATAATTCCATTTTCTCGTGCCAATCTGCCGTTATCTTCGGCTGAAGCAGCAGCCATAATAAAAGAAGGCCAATCAGTGAATTGAGTGGGTCCAATAAAGACAGCAATGGTGGGATGCAGGTTCATCTTACATGTATCAATCAACGCTGCATCTGGCATCCCAGGAGGCAATTTTAGAGTCGCTTGTCGAAATCGATCAATAAATGCCCGAGCTTCTTCTTTATCTCTTTGTTTAATTGCTATCAAGGAGGACATGTTCATGTCCATTCCTACTTCGTAAAAGCGAGACAAAAACATTGCTTTGAATTCTTCAAATGATGATATGCAATTATCAGGTAAACTACGATACCAATCATAAGCAATGCCTGTCAGATAACCAATAAAAGCTCTAGTGAGGAGGGCGTCATTTTTTTCTAAATGAATAGTCATCATTTCAAAATGGTTTATGAATTGATTCGGAGAAGTTTTCCCATCAAACAAAACCATGGATGGTGGTTTATATTTGGAAGGAAAGGGAACGTCATTCCAGTGGAGAGGATATGGCTGTTTAATCCCCAATTTTTGGAGATGAGTTTTATGCTTCATACTCTCCAATTCTGCTTTTAATTCTCTTACTTCTTGCAATATACCATTGGATTGGAGAGTAACAGGGAGGATTGGAACTCCCATCTGAGGAAGTGGAGCACTTTCTGGATGAAGAGGTTCAGGAGATGCTGAATCCTGATTAGCAATGGGTTCAGGATTGTTTAGGGGTGTGTCTACCCCCTGTCCATCCTGGTTTGGTGTGACTACTTGAACCGGAGGTGGAACTGTATGCTGAGCTGTTAAAGTTTGCTGCATATTTTGCATCATAGCCATCAGCTCCTTCATGGTTTGTTCGACTATAATTAGTCTTTGTTCTGTGTTACCGGAAGATTCCGGTTCATCACCTGCAACATAAATTTCTGCTTCTTTTGAACTTACGGATGGACTAGTGTAGAGATTAGAGTCCACACTATCAGTTTCAGAATCAAAATTCTGAGTACCCCCAGCCTCAGAATCTGAAGAGGGCATAATAGATTGACGATTCCTTGATCGAGTATTCTGATAAACACCTTCAAAATTGTCAACGATCCTGTTAAATCTCTGTTGACTTGGAGTCTGAGACGAATTACGTCTCGTTCCTCTTCGTCTAGGTATGTGAGAAGCCATATTAACAGAAGCATATGACAACTCAAAATCACATTCATCATGTTGTTGAGACACATCATAATTTAATCGGTCAAAAACAGACCGCTTTGTATTAGAGCAACAACATTTTATTACAATTTGATGACTTTCGCAGTGATGATCATCATTAGGGAGAGTCATAGGAACATTTCTATCACTACGCTTTTGATTTAACATTTGGCGTAAGTCAACAGTAGGAGAAGGCAGCATCTTCTTCTTCTGATTTGGTGCAGCAAATCTTTGAGTCCCATGAGTATAAAGTGAGTTGCTGATCTCATTGGCGTAAGTGGCCGGATTTTTCTTGGCCTGAAGCTGCGTACGCAAGTCAGAAGTTGGCTTTTGTGCACAACGTTTACCATCAACATCGCGCGTAATCCTGAGATTAGGAATTCTGCGTGGTGTTTTGTTTGGAATTTGTGGGTTAAAAACCGAAGTTTTGCCCACAAAACGAAAGGAATTGTCTACGCTGTTTTCAACAGGAGACTGTTTGTTACGCTGTGTGCGTAGAGATGAGTCTACCTTGCCACATGCAGGAGACTTTCCCTTACGCGCAAAACGTAAAGTATTGATGTCTGCCACGTCAATGACGGGAGACGTACCCTTACGCGAAACAGGAGTATCTGCCACATCGAAGACGGGAGATTTTCCTTTATGCGCAGGGTGAGTTGCCACAGTGTCTACCACGCCCAAGGCGGAAGACTGACCTCTGCGAACAGAGTTAGAGCCTGCCATTGGGACTGCCACGCCACTGGCGGGAGTCTCAGCAACAGGAGTGGGAAGAATCCCATCAGACTGTGAAGAAGGTACGTCAGATTTAGGCATCCAGACCTTTCGTACCTTACGCGACTTCAACACTTTGGAGTGGCGATTGCCACCCCCAGCATGAAGCATCTCCTCATAGGCAGTCTGGTCGAAAGAAACGACCAGAGTCTTCTTTGTCGATCCGATCGACGCATCGTCGTGTTGAGCAAGTACTTTCTCATCAGAGGAGAAAGTCGTCCCCAGCAGAGTCGCCATTTTGTTTTACTTAACAAAAAGCCTTTACAACTTCAAGAAAAGAAAACGAGAAAAAAGTACAAAAGTACAAATTTGATTCTGGGAATGTATTGCTATGGAAGTCTGATTCACAAATGATCACTTTGTTCCTTGGACCACACAACGATGTTGAAGAAACTTGCTGTCTTGAGGAAGAAGGAAGAACAACTGAAGAACGGAGACCTTAGAAAGGTATCGACAAAGTTGGCACTGATGGCATAAGTCGAATGCTTTCCTGCTCTACTTCACTTTGTTCTTGAGAAGAAGAAGTAAAAGAGAACACTCGGGAATTATAACAATTCTTTTGATTCTCTCCGTCCGATTCTGTCCTTTTGCTGTCAAAATTATTGCCTATTTATAGGTTTAAGTCTTCCGAGAAATAAGCAGCAAAATAAGGCCATTATGCATATTACGCATGCAACTGCCATACACGATCTCATTTAGAGCTTTACGCAAATGCCATGTGTCCCACATACTGCTAACTGCTCGGCTCAACACAATGCACATATATACAACTGCTCAGCACGATCATATTCAGAGTCTTACGACGCCATGTGTCCTACGTACTGCAAAAACATTACGCGTGTATCCTGCCACGTACCCTATAATTATGGTAATTTACGTACAGAAGGAAAAAATGATTAAACTCAATTAATGCTCCCCTGCGTATAGTGGCTAATCAGCCTTGGGTATTAAAATAACCCAAATAAACTAATACGCGTATACTTAAGAGTGGCTAATATAGCCTTAAGCATTTAATTAGCTTAAATAGACTCTTGCGTATAGGGAAAAATAATTGAGCGTAATACTTCTCCTCTGTTAGTACACTAACCAATGAATATTGAGTTACGTGAGATGTCTTTTCGTAAACAGTGAAAACCATCATCATAGCCGTCTGCGTATCTCAATAAATCTCAGCTGCGTAAAGCTTTTATGTATAAAATAGCATTTCCTCGATTCCAATATGTCTCTCCGACTTCTGTGCCATTAAATGTCAGAGAAAAGAATAATGGCTGTCAGATCCCATATCTCTGCATTAAATGTAGAGATGACAGCCTGTCCCTACTGCGTAGAAAGAATAGGACAGGTGGCGTCTGCGTACAACCCCTGAGCAACCATTGCGCGCGTAGAGAAAAATAGGACAGCTGGCGTCTGCGTACAACCCCTGAGAAACCAGTGCGCGCGTACAAACCGATTTAGCTTTATAAACTATGTTGACTCAGTTTGACCTGCGTACAACATATTTTGGCTTGGCTTTTGCGTAAAAATAGCTAATTTATTTTTAGCTTCTACAGACACGGATGAAGATCTTGCTACAACTGTAAGAAGACCGGACAGATCAAAATGGATTGGCCAATAGGAAGAAAAGAAACTAGAAAATACGAGAGGCCAAGCAAAGAAAGCTCATCCTTAAGGAAGTACACCAATACTAGCATCTGGTACAAAAGTGATGCTAGTGACTCGGACAACGACAAAGAATGCAAATACAATGCAAATGTGTGTCTCATGGCAACGGAATCAAATCAGGTACTCGATGACTTTTCTATGAATGCTCTCTCTTGCACTGAATTAGAAAATGACATTTTTGAACTACATGATGAACACAAGGTTATAAAAAGTAAGCACAGAAAATCTCTCAAAGAGATTGACACACTCAAGCAAGAAATAGAAAAACCTTCTAATATCATCCTTGATATAAAAGGGAAGTCTTCTGTCTCTGACACATATGAGATTGAGTCTCTTCGACTAAAGCTCCAAGAAACCCAAGACGTCATAAAAAAGGACGTCGAATATCAATCCCTCAAAGAAGGATATGAGCTTGCTATGCACAAAACACTTGCCGCTAACCAAAAAGAATATGCAACATCTATTAAATACAATAATCATCTTACAAAAAGCAAGAAACAAGTTGATAGAGACATGGCTCACACAAATGCACAATGCCATAGTCAAAGACACACCAACACACATCACAACACTAGCCACAAGAATCACACTCACATGAAAACAACACATAGGCCCTATCCCAAACAAATGCACACTAGAAGACGACCCTTTGAAAAGAAAAACACAAACACATCACATCATGCTTTCTACTATCATCACCATAACTCTCATGCTAGAACTCCTTAATCTACTAGAACTCTTCATACACATAACACTTACTCACTTTTCTCTAGACCTATAGCACCCATGATGTGCCACTATTGTGGTTTACGTGGACACACATCTCATTACTGTCAAATGAGAAAGCATGTTGACATGAGAATGTTTAAATGGGTTCCTAAAACTAACAAACAAGGACCCAAATATTTATGGGTACCAAAGTATTCATCTTCAACTTGTGTTGTAGGTGAACCCTCTATCGCATGCTAGAAGCAATTGGATCTTCAATAACGGTTGCACATGGCATATGACCGATGATACTTCACTTTTACAACGCTATCGATAAAGAAGGAAGGACACGTATCATTCGGTAACAATCTAAAGGGGTACATCATTGGACATAGTAATATCGACTCTCAACTTTTGTAGAACCCTAGGGGGAGAATAGGGTAATAAAATAATTACCAGCAATTAAAAGCTATTTAAAAGATAATAAATGAGAGAGATTCAAACACTCGATGTATCCTGGTATCCTACCAAGGGGCACTCCAGTCCCGGAACTCTCTCTGGCTTTAATCCACTATTTGAGTAAATAGTTACACACGAGTTTGGATCTGAAGAACTCGTCTGTAGGGTGTGAAAAATTCTGACATGCTGACATAAGACTAAGTCAACCAAAGGCCATACGCTCAGCCAAAGGCTATACGCTCAGCCAAAGGCCATACGCTCAGTACAAAAGTCATACGCTCAGTGAATATATTATTATTTCTCGACTGACAGCACAGCATACACTCAGTGGACAATGAATCTGACACTTCGTCTTTCGTGCAAAGAACAGCTGTCTTAGGAGAATTAACCGTCGTATGGATTTTCGAGAGTTAATTTCGTCTTTTACGAAGACAGCTCATTAGCCATCATAAATGTACAGCCATCATTACTGTCAGATCTGACAGCCTGTCAGCCGTCATATCTGCAACACGACGCTCGAGAGATATTCATCAGTTATTAAGAGATATGGCGTATTCAAGAAGATTGAGGACAGCCACGTGTCTACTTCCCCAGTCATACGACTCCTAATCAAGGTAGCGTATGGACTTCATACGACTCCTCATCAAAGCAGCGTATGGACTTCATACGACTCCTCATCAAGGCAGCGTATGAACTTTATACGACTCCTCATCAAGGCAACGTATGGACTTCATACGACTCCTAATCAAGGCAGCGTATGAACTTCATACGACTCCTCATCAAGGTAGCGTACGGACTTCATACGACTCCTCATCAAGTGAGCGTATAGACTCCATATGACTCCTCTTCAAACAAGACAGAGTATGCTAGGCATGCTTCTCCAAAAGATAACTTCAAATGTAAGGTCAACACACGTTCTCATGTGTCCTGTATTCGGTTACCCACTTACTTAGAAGTTATGCAATGTGGCATTCATGCCATCAATCTCTCCTGGATGTACTCCACTACTCTTAACCGTACTCCAATGTGTCTCCACCAAAATTTGCCACGCGTCCCTGCAGTTATGCACACGTCAAGTAACTGACTGAGCGTATGCCAGAGCAGTTATCCAGAACTCTATAAAAAAGAGTTTCTCCACCTTCAACAGACACGACATTCAATTCAGAGAGAACAGAGAGATTGCTTAGTTGCTGTAAAAGTTCTTCGAGATTCGAGCCTTCTTCATCGCATCGTCCAAGGGATAAAGTGATCGTCTTCTAGATTAGATTCCTACAGTTTTAATTTTCTCAGAAACACAATAAATAAATAGAATTTATTTATGGAAAACAAATTGGCGACTCTGCTGGGGAAAGCTGTCTCCTGTCACGAGACAGCAACAACTCAATGCGATACTTCGTCGATCGGTTCGACGAAGAAGACGATGGTTGTACAATTCGACCAATCTGCTTACGAAGAAATGCTCAAAGCGAAGGAGGGTCGAACTGCTTCCTCCGCTTCTCTTTCTGCCAAGAAGAAGGGATATTTTGTCTATGTCCCTAAGTCTTCTCCGGCGGCCCGAGACGTTTCTGTCACTTCCCACGTTGACAAGAACACGCCTCCAACCTCAGCGAAGCATGCCTCGGCTTCTCTGAATACAGCAACAGTGGATTTTCCTAGTCACGCTGACAAAATGGGCTCTTTAGCCAAGTCAGCGGGTCCAAGAAAACCCATCTCTAGACATGTCAAAGTCCCTTCTTCTTCTTCTACGCCCACGACAGCAGTCGGCTCTTTAGCTATTAATGACTCTGTGCGTATGGCAACCATTGACCAACCATACGCTAGTCAAAAGACAGCGTATGACAAGAATCCTCCGAAGTCAGTGCGTGCCAATCAATACAGTCCTTTGACTGTCTCTCAAGGCCAGGCTGGGGGTTCGCTTTCACAGAATGTACAAATGATTCTCCCACAACTCGCGTATCTTGTGCCAACCAAGGAGAACGACTCTTTAGTCAACTCCTCTGCTCCTAAGGTTTTTACCTCTGGGGTTAATTTGACTAGTACTCTTACTAGATCAAACAAAGGAAAACGCCTTTTGGCTACTTCCTCTAAAGATGGATTATTACCGACTCCCAGTCGGAATAATTTTCATCTTCTTTTTCTCAAAATTTCTCGATCCGAAAAAGGCAAATTACAAGTATCCAGGACTGATACCAAGGTTGTACCTCCTATGGACCTTCGTGATAAGCTTAACCGGAATCGTCTCGGTTCTACTTCTGACATAAAGAAGCCTTATCAAACTGAGACAAGTATAATGGACCCTGATGCACAACATGCTAAGAACTATATCGCTCAGATCAATCGGTCTTTATACACTCAAGAACCAAAAAGACGGAAGAATAAAAGACAAGTTTCTACACAGAAACTATCTTCAAACACTTCCCAGTCCGTTTCCGCAGATCTCAGGGAGCATTTGCAAAACAAGCTGAGAATCAACACTCCATCTGTCTCTGACATTGCTCATATTCATCATGAAGAGCATGGTTGTAACTTCCAACCTCGGATTGTCATCCAGTGTTGTTGTTCACCAAAAAGGCGATCTGTCTTCGAACGGATTCAACATGAACCAATATCAGACGAAGATGAACCTCTTTATGCTTCCATCAACATGACCTCCAAAAATACTGGGGGTAGAATACGAGCTGATTCTGAGGACGGTGTTTACCTTGGCACCAGATCCAGAACCGGAACTTCAACCAGTATCTCTTCTTCTTCTTCTCATCCAGGTGATAATCCTGAGATCACGGAGGATTTCTTAGGAGAGTCCAACTTCCCAGTATTAACTCCCGTGAATAGCCCCGAGAAAGATGCCGATTCTCATAGCGACGATTCGGAACAGACTATTTCATCGGCAATACCTCGAATGATTACCACCTATATGGTAGATGGCAATCACGAACCTTCGACTAGCACTGAGGCTCATGAACAAAGGATTTCTTCCTTGGAACAACAGTTACGAGCCATGGCGGATACATTGACTGCTATGCATACTCTTATGCAAACTCAGCAACAAACTCAGCAAGTTCAACAAACAGCACCACCAGTAGTATTAAATACTTCTGTTGCCCCAAACCTGGAACCTTCTACTATTCCGGGGGTACAGTCTAATGTTCATGTATAGCCCACTCCAAGTCAGTCCGGAGCTGGGGGTGGTACATATGCTGCAGTCCCTCCTCCCAATTATGCCCAACAAACAATGACACCGCAATCTTCTGGAGCGGTCACTGAAGAATTGAAGAATCTTCGGTCTCAATTCGAAGCGTTCAAGCAAAAGGACGGCTTACAAAGGTTAGGTATCAAGCAGCCTTACCCCATACAATGGAAAGAGGTATCGTACCCCCCAAAGTACAAGCCTCCAACCATCTCTTTCTTTGACGGGACCACCTCCCCAAGTCAGTTCATCAATCACTTTGAAGTGATGACTGATCAGTTGCAACCGAGCGATGCCCTCCTTACTCGGGTATTTGTTGGTTGTCTTAAAGGAACTGCTTATGAATGGTATCGAAGTCTCCCTGATGGGTGCATTACTTCGTTTGCCGGGTTCAAACAGATGTTCCTAGAACGATTCTATGAAGGCATTAACGACATAACCATGTCAGCTCTTATACGAATCAAACAAAAAAATAATGAAAGCACTGAGAGCTTCATTGAAAGATTCAGAAGAGAAGCTCTAAAAATGCCTCTCGGAACTCCCGATGCCGTCACAATCGACACTTGCAAGTCGAATCTCTTACCAATCATCAGCATGTGGACAGGATCCACTCAATTCCAAGATTGGCCTTCCTTCATCGTCAGTGCCAAAGCTGCCGAAGTCAGTGCCGAGACTTTTAAAGGTCTGGGGGTACACATGACTCCCAATGAGTCAAGTCAAAGTACTAGCAATAATACACGATCCAACAATCGTAAAGGAAAAGAGACTCTCGAAGTCAATCTCCAGAGCAAAAATCAAGAGGTAATGTCTGCCCAAGCTACCCCAGCCCCAACAAATCAACAGCAGAGACCTCCTCGGCCGAAGGAAGAATACTCTTTCGACGATGACGATGTTCAAGGCATCTTCAAATGTTTACTTAAAGGTAACAAAATACAACTGCCAGAGATAAAAAAAGCCTGATGAAGCCAACAAGACGGATCATCCAAAATACTGTCCATATCACAGAATGCTGGGTCATACAATCCGGTCTTGCTTCGTGTTAAAAGGAAAGATACAAGAAATGATCAAATCAGGAGCTGTGACACTAACACCTAAAGACAAGACAGTCACAGCAAATGTGATTTCGATGCAGTTCGGTGACTTCCCTCCGTTATTGGTGGAAAATGGGATTGTCCCTATCCCTAAAGCAACCCTTGAAGTTGTGAATATTCCACCAGCCCAGAATGAAAGACTTGTTCCCGTCACCACTAAAAAAGGAGAGATTATATGGATCCACCCCGATTTAGTGACAGAGTTCAAGACGTCTTCTTCTTCTCCTCAGAAGGCCCCTCTGTCTAAAAAGAAACATGGAAAGACTAAGTCATGCCATATGACTTCTAGCATCATACCCAATCTTTCTCTAACCTCTACTTTTATCCTAGCAGGACAATCACCCCCTACAGAGGCAGAAACTGTACCTCAATCCGAAGACAGGTACAAACCTGCGTTTCATCTATATAGTTCACAATCTCGTGAATTAATGGCGAAGATGGGTTATGATCTAGCCACTGCTCCTGGTTTGAATTTCGGCAAAGGACTCCGAGCACCCCTAGCCCTCACTTTGAGACATAATCAATCCCGTGTTGGTCTCGGTTTCTGGACTGAAGCTCTTATCAAGCACCAAAAAGCCAAGAATAAAATGAAGGATTGCAATATGGTTTCGATAGACCCTGAACCTGAGCCTGAAGTTGAAGCTCTCTCCGGAACTCGGTCAGGAAAAACATACTTGAAAGATTATGCTGAAGTTCCTGAAGACACTTCTGATGTCCCTCCGGTTGCAGCTCTAGCACCCATCTCCAACGAAGGATCTTCAAATGCTCCTGCTGAGACGATTCCCTCTCAACCAACAACAGCCGACAAAGGGAAGCAACCTGCCCGCTTCGACAAACCAATCAAGAAGTCCCTTCCTCCTGGATTGCAGAAGCCATATAATTTTGATATTCTGGCTCAACTTGCTAACACTCCAGCAAGGTTATCCATCTTCGAACTCTTACGTTTATCCAAGAAAACTCGGGAAACGTTAAGTGAAGCTCTACTGCAAGTAAACTCTTGCTTGACTCATCTGAAGAAACCGGAAGCAGACCCGGTGACTTGCCTACATTGCAACAGTGTCTTGGAAATCATTCCGAACATCACTTTTACCCAAGACGATATGCTTCTAGAAGACAATCGTCATGATCGGCCTCTTTACTTCACTGGGTACATTGACACGATGAAGGTTAAC
The DNA here is from genome assembly GCA_029216955.1 of Iris pallida. Taxonomy (NCBI): domain Eukaryota; kingdom Viridiplantae; phylum Streptophyta; class Magnoliopsida; order Asparagales; family Iridaceae; genus Iris; species Iris pallida. The sequence goes on from JANAVB010040619.1 coordinate 27,551,350, forward strand.
CGTATTCTAATTGATCCAGGATCAGCTCTAAGTATTATACCTAAGAGTCTCTTGGATGCCTTACGGATTCCAGTTTATCGTCTAGTCAAGACAGTCACTACCATTTTAGGGTTCAATGCAAGAGTGAACCTCTGGGGAAAATTTGCCTAAAAATACAAATAGGCAATTTCCGAGCAAGTGTCACCTTCTACGTGATCGAGTTAGTTAGATCTTACAACTTGCTCTTGGGAAGACCTTTCCTCCATGAACACAATATAGTCCCCTCCACTCTTCACCAGTGCTTCAAATACATTGATGAGAAGGGAGAAGTTCAAAAGGAAGTCGCGGACATTAATCCTTTCAGAGGAGTCAAAGCCTACTACAGTGACTCTCGCATGTACAAAGATGAATATTCAAAAGTCTTACAAGCTATGGATGATGACGAGACATTGAAAGTTGACACCTTTGTTATTCCTGTAAAAGGGCGTATCACTCATCCGCGGTCTACCAAATCATCTGAAGAAAGCCCACTGATAATTCCTGTTAGTGGAAGTACTACTTCATTGCCTTCCCAAGCTCCACAAAGTTCGCTGATAATCCCTGTCAGTGGACGCACTACTCTCTCACCATCTTCTCATGCTAGACCAGATACTCTAGTCATCCCAGTCAGTGGATGCACTACTTATCCACGATCCTCTTCAAGGGAGTTCACCTCCTCTGAGCCTTTTGTTATCGACCTTAATCGAAACAAAACTTCTGCTCGCCCTTCTTCTCCCCCTTTAGTCATTAATTTGACTAAATCTACTAAGACTCAGCCTTCTTCTGTAAATACAGCATCTGATATCAATAAAGCATCTCCTTTACAGTATATTGATGTTTGTAATTATGTACAAAGTTATTTACATTTGCTAGATAACTTAGAACCACTAACTATAGGAGTTATTCAAACTCTTCATACAGAAGTATTATTGGAGTCTGTCCAAAGTTCATACTTCCTTGTTCCTATTAGAAAGACAGAAGAAGCTCCAATATTCTTCTGCAAGGGACCCCAGAATCCTCCTAGTTTGGAAGACGACGACAAAAATGATGATACCGGAAGGTTACAACTATGTCGCTATAGACAGCAGTCCAAAAACATCATCAAGAATATGGGCTACGACTTCAGAACCGGCCTCAGTAGAGGAAAAGGAAGAAGAATGCATGTTCGAATTCCTCCCTTGAAATACGGAAGGACAAAATGTGGATTGGGTTATATTACTCCTACCTCTTTCATCAATACAGTCGATAAGGATCCAGAATCCGACGGAGACGAACAATCTGATTCTTTCGATTCCAACACAAGTATTGGCGATTTTCATCGTTCTACTCTATCTACCAATATGGTCTCTGTCGATGGTCCGCAAGAAAATGATGAGGGTGAAGATGATTTTGAAATATCACCCGAAACGGAACAATGGGCTCAAAGATTAGACAATTAATGGGAATTCAGGTTCGAGCAAAGAGAACCTCATACTGAAGATAAATTGATCCAAATTGATGTTGGTGAAGGGGGATCCCCCAAACCAATATTCATCAGTGAAAGTCTTTCAGAAACAGAGAAGCAAGACATGATCAAGCTTATTCATGATTACATCGACGTCTTCGCCTGGAGCTATGAGGATATGCCAGGGCTAGATCCGAAGATCGCAACACATAAACTTAATATCATGCCGAATGCTAAACCAGTCAAACAACAACAACGACAATTTCGTCCAGACATTATGGATGCAATTGAGGCTGAAGTCAACAAACTTATGGCTTTCGGATTTATACGAGAGGAACAACATCCTGAGTGGGTGGCTAACATTGTTCCTGTTCTCAAAAAGACTGGCAAGATTCGAGTCTGTATAGACTTTTGCGATCTCAATACGGCTTGTCCTAAGGACGAGTTTCCTCTTCCAATCACCGATGTCATGATCGATAACACGTGTGGTTTCGAACGAATGTCACTTATGGATGGGTATTCGGGGTATAACCAAATCAAAATGTTTCCAGACGACGAGAGACATACATCCTTCAGAACGCCGATCGGTACATATTGTTACACAGTGATGCCGTTTGGTCTCAAAAATGCAGGAGCAACGTATCAGCGAGCAATGAGTACTATATTCCACGAACATCTCCGGAAAATGGTCGAATGCTACGTTGATGATATTGCAGTCAAGAGTCGACAAAAAGAGGATCACATTCAAGATTTGAAGACTATCTTTGATTTAATGCGTCAGCATCAACTTAAGATGAACCCTACTAAGTCCTTTCTGGGCGTCTCTAGTGGTAAATTTCTCGGCTTCGTCATTACCGCTAAAGGTATACACGTGGATCCCGAGAAAATCAAAGCCATCCAAGAGATGCCTCCTCCACGCACCTTAAAAGAGCTACGAGGATTTCAAGGAAGAATTGCTTATATCAGGAGATTCATCTCTAACTTATCAGGACGCTGCAGACCATTCAATAAACTTATGAAGAAAGGTGTGTCTTTCGTCTGGAACGAAGAATGTCAAAAAGCATTTGACGATATCAAACAATACCTCATGAACCCTCCAGTTTTGGTACCTCCCATCTCAGGAATACCATTCCTTCTATATGTTCAAGCCATGGATCATTCTCTCGGTGCATTACTCTCCCAGAAAAACAAAGATGGCCATGAACAGGCTATTTATTACCTCAGTCGCACAATGACAGGTGCCGAACCACGTTATTCTCCGATTGAGAAAGAATGTCTAGCATTAATGTTTGCCGTTCAGAAGACACGACATTACATCATCGGTCAAACGATTCATGTCATTTCCAGAGTGAATCCTATCAGGATTATGATGAAGAAACCCGGTATCCTCAACTCTAGACTAGCTAATTGGGAAATCTTGTTAGCTCAGTATGACATGCATTATATTCCTCAGAAGTCAGTTAAAGGACAGGCTCTTGCTGATTTTCTGGCAGCTCATGCAGTTCCAGAGGATTCTAAATTATACGACGAGATTCCAGATGAGGTTATAGATTCAAATCATGTTTTTGAAGAAACTCCTATCTGGCGTCCATTCTTTGATGGAGCGTCTAGAATGGGTCCCAATGGCAATATTGTCGCTGGAGTCGGGATTGTTCTTGTATCCCCGGAAGAGCTGGCTATTCAGAGGGCTTACTCTTTGGATCAATCGTGTTCAAACAATGTAGCCGAATACAATGCGTTACTCATCGGTCTTCAACTTACTAAACATCTGGATATTCAGTATTTAGAAGTTTACGGAGATTCCAAACTTATCAGCAATCAAATCAGAGGTACATATGAAGTCCATCATCAGGATTTGATACCTTATTATCGAGCAGCACTCTCCATGGCCTCTTCTTTTGAAGGTTTCTTTATTGAACACGTTCGGCGAGCCTGTAATACAGAAGCCGATGCTTTGGCTAATCTTGCCGCTGTGCTAGCTATACCGGTCAGACGTCAACAAGTGATAGTGGTTCATAATCGGGAGCTATTCTATATTGAGAATAATTTGGCTTTGGGATTTCCCCATGACCCAGACAAAAATTCTCTCAACCCTGATGGATTTAATTCCTCTAACCTTAACACTAGATTAGAGTTTGACAGAGCATCCTCGTCTTCTTCCGATTCTACTATAGAATACGTCTTTTCCAATGAAACAGACGCCATAAACGAAGACTGGAGACGTCCATTTCTAGATTTTGTATTGTATGACATACTTCCCGATAATCCGAGCGAAGCAGCGTCTATCCAGCGTCGATCTCTCAGATTCTATTTTAATCATACGACAAAGACGCTATATCGTCGGACCTATGATGGTCTTCTCCTCCGATGCATCGCTGGTGAGGAAGCGCAACAGATTATCCGTGAAGCACATGATGGTGTTTGTGGAGCCCATCAACCAGATCCTAAACTTCAAGATCGTATACGACGTATGGGTTATTATTGGCCTACGATGGTGGCTGACGCCATTCAATATGCCCGGAAATGTAAAGCTTGTCAAATCTATGCAGACTTTATCCATCAACCGTCAGAGTTCTTACACCCGACAGTGGCATCATGGCCCTTCGAGGCCTGGGGCATGGACATCATTGGCCCCATCAACCCACCATCATCAAAAGGACACCGGTTCATTCTAGCAATAACTGACTACTTTTCCAAATGGGCTGAAGCAATCCCGCTATCCGAAGTTAAAACTTCCAACGTTATCAACTTCGTCAAGCATCATGTCATCTATCGATTTGGTGTTCCTCGGCATATTATTCATGATAATGGACCACAGTTCGTCAGTCAGAAATTTACTCAATTCTGTGATGACCATCGAATCAATAACCTAGCTTCTACAGCATATAATCCAGCAGCTAATGGATTGGCGGAAGCTTTCAATAAAACCATCATCAAACTCCTGAAAAAATTTGTTTCTTCTAACAAACGCAACTGGAGCGAGAAGCTTGGTGAATGTTTATGGGCCTACCGTACCACAGTTCGCAATGCGACCGGGTGTACGCCTTTCTCTTTGGTATACGGGTGCGAAGCTGTCCTTCCTCTCGAGATCCAGATTCCTTCTCTGAGAATCGCAATCTCCAATGAACTTACAACAGAGAACAATAATCATCTTCGACTTCAAGAGCTAGAAGCTCTAGACGAAAAATGATTGTATGCTCAACAAAATATCGAGCTATATCAGGCCCGAATTTTAAAAGCTTTTAACCAGAAGGTGAAAGTCAAAGCATATCGGAAAGGAGAACTTGTTCTCACCGTCAAGCGTCCAATGACTATGACACATATGAGCAAAGGCAAGTTCGATGCGAAATGGGAAGGCCCATTCGTCGTAAACAAAGTCTTCTCAAACGGAGCATATCAGCTTACCTCTATGGATGGTAAGGTCACGATGATGCCTATCAACGGTAAATTCTTAAAGAAATATTATGCATAAATTTCGTTGATATATGATATTTTCAGAGTTTATTCTTCCCTACAAATGTCGTATCGATATTATTATCCCCAGTGGAAATTGATATTCTACCACATATCATCTTCCCAGAGAATTTGATATTCTGTCTTATTAGATCCCCAGTGGATTTAATAAAGATCTCATATAGAAAATCACGTCCATATTACCTCTGAATTTTCTATCTCAGTATCATATTTTCTATTCTATGAAAATAATATCTAGTCTTTTGATTTTCGAGTCCAAAGATCATGGAAAATTAAATCCAAAGATATCTTTATATCTGTATTTAATTTTCTCTCATCTGATGAAATTAAAAAATTCATTTGTATATTTCATTCCATTAAAATATGTCATGTATTATTTACCTCTGAACATATTTTCTACAAAAACATCACACACAAAATCGAAATCAAGTCAAATACTCATTTCTTTAATCAAAATCAAAATACTGATTACAGGTGAGTATTAATCTATTTAGAAGGAGTAATAATCTCCTGAATATGAGCAAGTACATTATTCATCTTTTCTTTATGAGCTTTACGAATTTGCTCTGTTGCTTCAATCGCAACTATCTGTTGATCAAAATTAATGATAATATAACTGCGACGATTGGTTTCTTCTATCTGATCAGTCTGCATCTGTTCCCGCTCTTGCTGTAAGACTTAATAGCGGGTAGCTTCGGTTTTACGAGCAGTGATAATATCAGATTGCTCATGTTCTGCGGATACAATGCGCTCCTGGAGACGAGCTAATTCTCCTTTTAGCTTCTGGAGTTTTTCAGCTCTAGACATTTCCTCAGCTTCCAGACATTGTATCTTCTGACGAGTCGATACTATTTCCTCGTCCTTCGCCATTAATTTCTCAGATGACAAAGCGAGGAATTCTTTTAAAGCAACCTGCTGGATTTGAGCCTCACGTTCTAGTTGAGCAATCTCAGCCACAGTCAAAGATTTAATATCTTCCTTTTTGATCTCCCAGTATTTATGGATAGTCACTTCCAAATCATCTAGGAGATGCTCAAAGAAAGTATACTGAGTTTCATAACCAGCCTGTCGCAAAGCTAAGAGCGGGAAATTAATCGCCGCTCAAAGATTTGAAAAAGGTATAGTCTCATCCTTCATGAATCGCCTGGAGAATGTATCCAGATATGAATAAATAATATCTGAATACATCGCCATGGTCCTTGCTATCCCTGTTTCAAAACCAGGAGTTGCTGCCATTGTGAAAGAATGAGCCGGAATGGACTCTACTCTAGAAACAGAGGTATGTGCTTTTGGAGAATGTTGTAAATGCGAGCTTCCCTCACCAACCTCAGTCTGAACAGGTGGAGCATGAGTCGAGCTCATTGCCGGTGTAGTTCCTACAACTTTTGGAATCAAAGAAGCTTGATCAGAATTAAAGACAATAAAAAGCAAGAAAAGACAAAACTGTACTGAATAAGATATTACCTGAAGTGGGCTCGTACTCTGTTTCTCTAGGATCGTTCAGCCCTATTCGCAGTCTATTCAAAGTGTCTTCTGACACTGGCCTTATTTTACTCCTTCCTGCCCCAGAGGTGCTCGGAACATGGACTTCTATTTCTAGAAGGTTCTCTGGCTCCGGAGTCAACCCCGAATGTTGGCCGGCCGTCTTCAACTCATCAACACGGATTTCAGCTGGTGACTCATCTTCAATCTCCATACCCTCATATTCAAAGGAATGAGACGAAGGTTCATAGTCAACCTGTTCTTCTTCAGATGGTTCGACATGCTCATCTGCTACCTTGGAAAGATCCTCGGCAGCCAGTGTTGTTTGATCAGGCGATGGCTTAGCTGTCGATTCTTCGAGCACATCCTCTGCAGCAGATTCTATATTAGCATCCTGCGTGGGCTGCACTTCCGAGGGTGCAGGGGAAGAAACTTCAATAATCTTCTCGGCAGTAGAAGATCCCGCTTCAACTCCTTGCTGAGGAGCAAGGACGGTTTGTTTCTCTCGAGCCAATCGTTCAGCACGATTGGTGGGGCTTTCTGCATCAAGACAAATTACAGATTTAGTCTTCGAAACTACCACTTTTCTTTTTCCTACCTTTTTTATTAGTGGAATGGTAGGATAATCTTCTTTGGGGTCACTACCTTCTTCGTCAGCATCTTTTGTTTGTTGACTCGAAGCAGGAGAAGTCTCCAGGATAGTAATCCCTACGCGACTACGACCTTCTGCTCGAGTGACTCTTTTTGGAGCGGGCCCGGAAGTACCCTTGCCACGCTTTCTCTTCGGTGTATCCTCAGCAGATACACTCTTCTCGACATTTCCAAGCAGTACGTGTAGTGGCTGATGAAGTTCATCAGGAAAGAGATTTCCCATTGAGACTTCTTCATAAATCTCGTCGGTAGCGAGAGGATCCTCCCGATCATGACAATTTTCTGGCAGAGTCGATTTGGTTGACTTCTTAGTAACATGAATAAAGCTCTTACCCAAGATGCTAAATTTCTCATCAAATGTATTCGCAGATACATAAAACTTGGCATAAGATGCCAACATCCTAGCTCCTTTCCGATGATTCACTGGATCTGGCATTGTAAAGGTAGCTCCAGTACCTTTGGCAACATAATATATCCAGGCTCTAGCACCATCGATCAGACCGCCTTGATGATTGAAGCATGTCGTTGCATTCCCTACATACAGCTGATCATAGCCAAATTGTCGAGCAAATCTACTCGGAAGATATGGCTCCAAATAAGTAATGTCGTCATGACGACAGACCAGGTGAGATGGTCTAATTCTTTTCAGCCATTCATGCTGGATATCATCCAGTTCATTGGCACCAGTGCCATCAATCATCCTCGCAGGCATAGTCTCATAACCGATAGGCGGAGGAACACAGGTGAAACTCCATAGTTCTCCTCTATTCAGAATAGTCCTGCCGTCTATCAAGGTGTCATATTTCCACTTGGGAGTATGACGGTATCTTTCTAAGAAAGTATCATCTGGTCTAGCCAGTCCAGCACTCATAAGAGATTCGAAATAGAGGAGCAGCCAGCCAAACAAATATGTGAAGGGCATTTCTATCCGAGGAAATGCTGTTAATTTCTTCCTCGCCAGGTTAAATATTCTGTCTGCATATGCCCTTAAACCAGCATTCAGACGGCATGTCATCACCGTTAGCAAGTCCATCTTGTACCCGAATGTCAGACGGACTGCTGTAAATACGATTCCTCTGTGCATCCTGTCTGCCGAACAGGTGCCGGGTACTACAAATCTTCTCAGCCAAAGGGATAGAAATCCAGCCAGATGACCTTCACTAGATAAAGACCGGCCACCTTGCTTTATGTAGGTCTCTAACCTATCACCAGCTTTATAGGTGCCTTCATCTTCTTCAATAATGATGTCATCATGGGTGGTTTCCCGGATTAATCTGTCAATTTCAGCTTGACTCAGAGGTTTAAAACGACCAATATATTGTTCGATCTTCTTCTTCTTCTGAGTTTCTTCGGTGCGGCCTTGGAATAAGTAGGCCATCCACTTCGAAGTATAGCAGCCTGATTCTACATCTTTTGCCTTGTAAAAGGCCTTACAGATACTGTAGTGGCACATTAATTCTTCAAATACATGAAGAATTAGCGGGTTGGCGTCAGAGATTTTGTTCATTTTATCAATAAACGGGATATACTCCTCATATGGTAGATCTCCTGTCGGCAGCTGAGAAATGTACGCCATTTCGTGGAGAGCGAATCCCATCTCGCCTCTCGGAGTCATAAAAGTTCTAGTGCGGTAGTTATACCTTTCTGCTAGTGCTAGGAACAAATCTGGGTTCGGCCTAAAACCATAAGCAGTGCACTTAATGGCATCATACAGGCCTATTGCCTTCAACTAATTTCCATAATCTCTCAGAATCCATCTCACGAAAGCAGTCCATCTAGTATTCTCTGGATTCACGAGACCAGTGAGTCTCATGGACTATTTCGGATAGACAGCATTGTCTAGCTGTGCAAATTCATTTGTGAATATTAGGACTCTAATTGGCATCAGAAGTGAAAAATCCTCAGGGGGAATTGTGGAGGGCAATAATCCTCGCAAAACTGAAATATGCGGCTCAGTACCACTGCGAAATCTTCCCTGTCTATACCCTACCCATCCAGCTTTTGTCTGACGAGTCGGAGTAATATCCCACTTCATGTGCCTTTGGTGACTTGCATGGAACAAGCGAGCTATATTGATACTCTTAGACAATCCAGTCAAGTACATCGACTGGGTCGCATCGCCATCCCGATAATACGAGTATGACACTTTATCGGAGGCTGGCTGGGAGTCTTTGTCAATAGCATCCCCGAATAAAAATGCCGATTTTGAATGAGTAACACTGTCCACACTCTGCAGTGGTTGACCACTTATCAGACTCAGCAGGGCTTCGCTGTCTTGATTCTTCAGAATGGCTATCCTTGTAGAAGGTTCATCAAACTGTGGAAAGTGGACATGGGATAGATCACTCTTATAGTTGCTCCCTACACATCCTTCAAACTGAGCTTCTTGGGCCAGAATATCCACTACAGAGGAGAAATAAGAGGTTAAAAATCCTTAATACAAAGGGATGTCAAGTTCAAAGACCAACTTACGCTCAGTCTATCCTAAGCGTATATCAAGTTCAAAGACGAACTTACGCTCAGTCTATCCTAAGCGTATGTCAAGTACAAAGACCAACTTACGCTCAGTCTATCCTAAGCGTATGTCAAGTTTAAAGCTTAACCTACGCTCAGTCCATCCTAAGCATATGTCAAGGTCAAGGATTAACCTACGCTCAGTCTATCCTAAGCGTATGACATATTCTAAGTTCAACATATACTCAGCTACGTGTATGTCTAAACCAAAGCAGACAGTCGTATGGAATTCTTTAAAGAACAGTGAATGGTTAGCAAGACGTTCATTGAAGATACGTTAATAAAAGAGTCAGCGTATCTCAACAAGACGACTTGACATAGCGTATTCCTTCATATCAGCGTATTTTGACATTTCTATCAAAGATATGCGTATCTTACAGAAATACGCTCAAAACATATTTTTCGTATAGACAAAAAACATGGAATACTACTAAACCCTAAAGAGGGAAGTGTATTTTCTTACGTATTGACCCTAAAAAGGGATACGTTTTCTGATTTTGTCCTAACCAGAGCCCTAAAAAGGGGATGGTTACAGTTCATCGTCCCCATCCTCACCATAGAGGGGTCTCAACGGATGTTCGCTCTGTGGAAGACGTTGCTCGGCGGTTCTCTTGGTGATCGCGGCGGCGGGTCGTGACGGCTCTGCAGGAGCCTTGCCTTTCCCCTTCGCAACAGCGTCGAGCTTGGGTGCCATTGACAAAGATTAGGTTAGAGAAGAAGAAAAATCGAGCTCTGGTTTCTCTCTCAAAGACGAAGGCAAAAGTAAAGAAAAGAAGTCAGTTCTTAAAGGTCTATTTATAGGAGAAAGAGAAGCCCAAACGGCAATTATTTTCAAAATACAGAATCCCTAGAGATATGCACTGATATCGAGGAGATAAAAAACTCATGCCAGCGTGTCAAGACTCATCACTACAAAATTATGGTAATTTAGCGACTAACCTGACAACTAACCTATTTTAGTCGCTAATGTAGCGAGTAACTAGCGACTAATTTTCAAGTAATTGATAATTTCGTTTAATGAACAAAATAGTTCATCGCAATTCAGTCGCTAGTGAGTTGATAAATTTATGAAATAATTTAGTGACTGAAATTTTTCATTGCTAATTAGCCGGTAGTATCTTCGTTATATTGTCAACTTTCTAACAACTAAAAATTCAGTGGCTAACCAAAGCTTAAACCAATATTTTTTCCCTTCCTCCAAAACTCAAGTCATTGTTCTTCTCCCCGAAAACCTAATTTTTTTCACACATTTTTTTTCCTCCTCACAACTCAGCCGACACCAGGCCACCCTCCTCCTCACAACTCAGCCCCGTGCCCCGCCGCCCCGCCATCCGCTGTCTACACTGGCTCCCTACCGCCCCGCCACCCTCTGTCTGCACCGGTGCCCCCCGCCCGGCCGTCCGTTGTTCGCTTCTGCGCCCCGCCGCCCACACCGAAGCCCCGCCGCCCACATTCGACCCCCTCCTCCTCCTCTTTACGCCTACACCAGAGCTTCCTCCACCCACTGAAGACTACCCTCCTCCACCGCCCGCAGACGATCAGGTATAAAAAACTTTATTCCCAAAATTAATTATTATGCTTTGATTTGCAATTTTATTCCTAAAATTTGGTAACATGTTTTGATTTACAATTTTTTTTAATAAAAATTACAACTGTTTTCTGTCTCCAAAAATCGGTGTCATGTTTGTTTTGCTTCGTGTCGGACACATGTTGGACACAACATAGACAATCCAAATACATTAGGCATGCCAAATTATGTGCGTGTCGTATCTATGACTCTTGCAACATAGACAGTTATTATTTCTTTTTATTTTTTTTGTGATCATGAGATTTGGATTACTTCAATGGATAGTTTGTGACAAAGCAACGGGGGTGCTTGGAGGTTTTAGGTTCTGAGTTTACGGTATAGGATTTTATTTTATTTCATTCTTTTTGTTTTGTTTTGTCTTTACATTGCGCACCTACAAATATGTGTTATTCATTTCAAGTATGTGAAGAGCAGAAATGATGCACAGTTGCGGGATGCTTCAGAAGTAAACAAGACAACTGTGATCGTAAGAAGAAGGCTCCAGATGGCTCACCAATTGTTCCTTGTGGTCTCATTGCTTGGAGTTTGTTCAATGACACATACAGCTTCTCCCATGGCAAAGAAAAATTGACAGTGAACAAGAGGGGCATTTCTTGGAAGAGTGACAGGGACCACAAGTTTGGAAAAGATGTTTTTCCTAAGAACTTCCAGAATGGAACTTTGATAGGTGGTGGAAAACTCGATCCTAACAAGCCTGTAAGTCATTTTAGTTTCTAATATTCAGATGCTGCTTATTTTATTTTTATATGCATAGAATGGCTAAAGAATACTACTAAAAAAATACTAGAAGTGTAAGGAGGAAGAGTTTAGGGGATTATTTAACTTTTGTAGTTGAGAGGCCATTGGCCACCAGGCTTTTGCTTGTCTAGGAGAGTAGATAAAGTGGTATTGTGGTTGAAAATTTTACTTCAAAAAACATTAACCTCAAAGTTGAATTTCTTATGCCTGTTGTAGAAAAATGGGTTTAGTAATAGGTTAACAGCCAAGAGAATGAATTTGCACACTATGAATTGTTAGCCTACTTATAAACAAAATTTTCTGTAATAAATCTTATAAGCTTCTCAGTCTCCCAGAAAAACCTCTTCCCAATCCTTGAAATTCTCACTAGTATTTCTGGTAGCACTTTTGATATTTCCCATTGCATCTTCCAATTTTTTTGATGATACTTACAGCTCCCTTTTCTCTACGACTTTCACTTATGTAACCAATTTTTTTTGTTTTGTTGTAGTGTAATTTATATGTTGTTTCTTGAATAATTGAATATTTCATAAGTGTTACTGGCTTTTCTCCGTAAAGTCAGCTTCAGATAGATGTTACATGACTGGTTTGATTCATAAGAGTTACTCTGATTCTCTTTCTTTTTTTGTTGAGTCCATAAAGTTGGTTGGGAATGGTCAACTAAGAGAGTAACTTCTGGAGCTAAATGCTGATAGTTTTCACAACAACTAATGTACTTTTTTGTCTTTATGATGTCCTTTAAGCTTTCTTCGTATAAGTTGAATTTTTATCAGAAATTTTCCAATTCCATGCCCTATTATTATAACTTCAAATTTTCCAATTCCATGCCAGATTATGTAGTATGCATATTGTGTTGGCCATTTTCGTGGCCATGCAATATTGACCTTCTCGATTTCTTGTAATACCACAGAACACTTCTGATCTCCTATGTTTTGATTATTACTAGGCGATAAGGAGAACAAAGATGCACGTTCCCTCACTTGGGTCGAGAGGTATAAGATTGCGTTGGGTGTCACGGAGATACTGGATTACCTACATGACAGTGGCAGTATAGTGCCTGTGATCCATAGGGATGTAAAATCCTCAAATATCCTCCTCTCAGAAGATTTTGAGCCATGGGTAAGTGTGCCATAAATCTGTCAGTTTCTCGCTCATTTGAGTATCTAAAGTAATGCCTCCTAAGAACCAATCGATTCAAAATGTTCTTCTTGGCATGCTACAGTTGTGTGATTTTGGACTTGCTAAACGGGCTTCATCTTTTTCATTGCACATGACATGCAATGATGTTGCAGGAACATTTGGGTTAGTTCCTCGTTTCCACCCACATGTTAAGAAACAAACTATATTGCAATTTGTTCCATATTCATGGAGGTATTTCCCTGTATTTAGGTACCTAGCTCCCGAATACTTCATATATGGGAAAGTCAATGAAAATTAATCTATGTATATGCCTTTGATGTCGTTCTCCTTGAACTTCTTTCAGGGAGGAAGCCTATTGACACCAGGTCAGCCAATGGCAATGAGAGCTTGGTGATGTGGGTAAGTCTTTGTTCTTATTTTATAGATCATATTTTTGAACTAAAGATGTAAAGAAGATGGCTTATACTATTCTGATTTCGAAATTGCATACAATCAGCATGTACTTCATTACCTACTATTTAAGATAATAAGATGGCCTGCAATGATGTTACAGAAACATCATCCATATATCTATGTGGTGAGGATAATGCCCACAATGCAGTTACTACTTCTAATGACATCAAAGTTTAAACAATACCGAGTTCACTCATGTTTTCAAGATATATTAACAATTGGCATGTCACCTAACAGTAAGAACTTGTACTAAAGACTTTGGTGAATGAATTCTATAGATTAGTCCAAGTTTATGATCAGAAGTGTTCTGTGGCCACAGATAAGAAGTGTTCTATGGCGATACATATGATCTAAAGAAAGAGTAGTAAGAAGGGATGTTCTGTTCATATACATCGAAGATTTCCTTAATGATCATGTGGAATAGGGTAAGGTTGTGGCTGGTTTATAAAGTTGATGAAGGACAAAGTGGAACAACAACAGCAGTAGCAGCAACGAGGCCTTTCTCTCAAAAATGTGGGATAGTCTATTTGAATGTTTTCTTGTATTCAACTGTGTTAAGGGTCATGTTTGTCTAAATTTACTTTCATATATATTACTTTTTTTATTATGATGTATGAATCATGAGCGATATCAAGCCATTAGATATATACTTACAATTGGAACGCTTCCCTTCAGAATCATGAGCAAAATCTGCCAATGTCTATTTTAGCGACTGAAATTTCAGTCGCTCTTTAGCTTCTTCTTTTTTGTAGTGTTATCGACCTTATTCCGTTCTATTAACCAAGTCTCACCAAGGCTGAAAAAGATAAACTGCCAGTAAGCAATCCAGACCATTTATCTATTTAGACAGTCTTACATGTCAAGATGGATTTTTGATGAATCTGTTTTCTCTTTGATGCACACTTTGTACCTGTATGACTTGGTTTCTCAACTTGCAGGAAGAAGAGCTACTTAGAATATTCAACAAGCAGATCGAAGATGATAGGAGGATCATCATATCAAGGAATAATATTATTGAATTGCAGAAGGTACTATGTCCGTTGTAATCATAGTATGTATGGTACCGGGTCGTTAGCATCGCAACCATCGATATACTCCGGATCTCTTCCACCTGTACAACCTACTACCAATCCTGCACATGCTACTCCTACTGGCGTTCTTACAATGGAGCAGATGATCACAATGATGTTCGATTTTTAGAGACATATTATTTTGTGATTGTTATACTAGTTTATCGTTTTGTATGGATGGTGTATGGTTGATGTTGGACATATTGGACATGACTATGATATATATTTCTTAGTTTTTATTATTTTTGTTTATATCATTGGTAATTATTATGGTGTTAAAAGTTGTTTGCATTGTATTTATGTGTGTTGTGGACTTGCTTATATTACCCTTACAGGATGTGCATAGCATGATTCCTACAAATCTGAAAAAAATAAATGATTCAGCGATGGAATAGCGACTAACCGACGACTGAAAAAATAATAGAAGCAACTAACCAGCGACTAAACAGGCCAATCGCTAGATATCAACTGTAACCACTATAATTGTAAGTTCATCGCAATGTAGTCGCAAATTCGTCGCTATGGCAGCGACTAAATATTTAGTCGATAGTTAGTCGCTATTTTTAGTCGCTATTTCAGTCGAAAGTTAGTCGCTGTAGCAACGAACTAGCGACTAAAATAGAACAGCGACTTTGCTTTTAGCGACGAAAAATTATAGTTGCTGGTTAGTCGCTAAATCGTTTTACCGACGGAAATGTCTATTTTAGCGACTAAAATTTCAGTCGCTATTTAGCTTTTTTTTTTGTAGTGCATTCCCACTTTGAATTCAAAGTAATTTCGAACTTTTGAAAATCATAAAGTTCGAAAACTTTGAAGGGGGTCTTGTAGGGTATGAAAAATTCTGACACGCTGACATAAGACTAAGTCAACCAAAGGCCATACGCTCAGCCAAAGGCTATACGCTCAGCTAAAGGCCATATGCTCAGTACAAAAGTCATACGCTTAGTGAATATATTATTATTTCTCGACTGACAGCACAGCATACACTCTGTGGACAATGAATCTGACACTTCGTCTTTCGTGCAAAGAACAGCTGTCTTAGGAGAATTAACCGTCGTATGGATTTTCGAGAGTTAATTTCTTCTTTTACGAAGACAGCTCATTAGCCATCATAAATGCACAGCCATCATTACTGTCAGATCTGACAGCCTGTCAGCCGTCATATCTGCAACACGACGCTCGAGAGATATTCATCAGTTATTAAGAGATATGGCGTATTCAAGAATATTGAGGACAGCCACGTGTCTACTTCCCCAGTCATACGACTCCTAATCAAGGCAGCGTATGGACTTCATACGACTCCTCATCAAAGCAGCATATGGACTTCATACGACTCCTCATCAAGGCAGCGTATGAACTTTATACGACTCCTCATCAAGGCAGCGTATGGACTTCATACGACTCCTAATCAAGGCAGCGTATGAACTTCATACGACTCCTCATCAAGGTAGCGTACAGACTTCATACGACTCCTCATCAAGTGAGCGTATAGACTCCATATGACTCATCTTCAAACAAGACAGAGTATGCTAGGCATGCTCCTTCAAAAGATAACTTCAAATGTACAGTCAACACACATTCTCATGTGACCTGTATTCAGTTACCCACTCACTTAGAAGTTATGCAATGTGGCATTCATGCCATCAATCTCTCCTGGATGTACTCCACTACTCTTAACCGCACTCCAATGTGTCTCCACCAAAATTTGCCACGCGTCCCTGCAGTTATGCACACGTCAAGTAACTGACTGAGCGTATGCCCAGAGCAGTTATCCAGAATTCTATAAAAAAGAGTTTCTCCACCTTCAACAGACACGATATTCAATTCAGAGAGAACAGAGAGATTGCTTAGTTGCTGTAAAAGTTCTTCGAGATTCGAGCCTTCTTCATCGCATCGTCCAAGGGATAAAGTGATCGTCTTCTAGATTAGATTCCTACAGTTTTAATTTTCTCAGAAACACAATAAATAAATAGAATTTATTTATGGAAAACATCGTCAACTTTAACACGAGTTTGGATCCGAAGAGCTTGCCAACTTCTTACACACGAAATTTTCTCCTGAAGGCTTGTCAACTTCAACTTTAAGAAAAAAGGCTTTTGATCTTCTTGAACACTTGAAGATCTACAACACTTGAATACTCTAGCACTTTTAGATTGGATGACAAATGGAAGCTTTGTAGAGTAATAGTAAAGCTCTCTTGGTAGTTGGAAATTTAAAGCTTAAATGGATAAGTCTTTATGAAGAGAGAGGATGCCTATTTATACAAATCCAAAGTCATAAAGAGCTTTTAGCCGACAACCAGATTATCCGACAGATTTTTGCAAAAATTCTTCGGATTATCTGGACTACAGTAACGGCTAGAAATAGAGCCGTTGGATGCATTTAATGCAGCTGATAGATACCGTTGAATTTAAAATTTAAATAAGGCTGGCAAGGCAAACGGATTATCCGTCGGATTGAAATGGAACTCCAGCGGATTATCGGATCTATTGCTCATTAGACTTGCTGTGATTGATCAGATAATCCATCAGATTTCTACAAAACTCCGGCGAATTATTCAAACTTTTGCTCACAATACTTGCTATTACTGATCGGGTGATTCGTCGGATTTCTGCGGAACTCTGGCAGATTATCTGAACTTTTGCTCACAATACTTGTTGTGATTGATCGGATGATCCATATGATTTCTGCGGAACTCCAGCAGATTATATGAACTATTCTACACAGACTTGCCATTTTCGATCGGATGATTCGTCGGATTTATGTGTTTCGGCAGATTATCCGATTCTTCATATTTACTTAATTTGAATTTTATACCATATTAGTTTGTCATCCTTACTAAAGTGCATACATAATCTCCAAGACACTTACAAACTCTTAGAAAGACAGATGAGCTTTTGATCTGAAATCTTTAGCTTTGTCATCGTCTTCTTGAGTGCTTTAAGGTGTATGTCATTTGAAGGAGATTGGAAAGTCTTTTCTTCTTGTTCCGAAAAACTTCATAAGACTTGTTGGAAACGACTTTCTTCTTTGTCTTTCTCGTTTGTTTATGTAAATAGATTAGGGCTAAAACAGTACAGAGGTTAATTATAGTCAATATATCAAAATTAATGTGCCAACAATCTCCTCCATTTTTATAAAAATGTACGGGTTTAGGAGATAGCTCTCCCATAATATGATATCTCCCTATCAATACAATTTCTCCCCCTTTGGCATTTAGGCAAAATAGAATGATATAGTCGAGAAGCACAAAATATAATAGAGACAAGGTATAAGACAAAATCATGATAAAAAATAGATTGGATTAGAATATTGGTAGGCATAAGACAGTACCACATAAACCAGGTCGTAAAGCCCGACATAAGACAAACAGTAAATAACATAAGTCTAGTACCCAAAGGACTGCACAAAAGAGACTAAGCAAACAAAAAATAAAAAGAGATGCCACACCACTAAAACGATAACCTTCAACTGTCAGGAGCACCAGATGAGGATCCTCATCATCGGCGGGGGCCAGGGTAAGGTCTCAGGCCTGTCTTCTGATCCTCATCATCGGCGGGGGCCAAGGTAAGGTCACCATAAGGGTCGATGATGTCAGGGTACATGAACCCGCAGACGTTTGGATCAGAAAAATGAGGCCCAGGAAAATCAGGATGAGAAGTATTGGGATTGACATATAGGTTGCGCTCCTCAAGCATGTGCTGGAAACAGTGGGCTTGATCCATGAAGCCATAGTGAATGAGGGTGCTGAGTCCCAGGGTGGCCGCCTGAATGCGCTCCGTAGTGGAGAGAGTGAGATGGTTGAACTTGCAATCGATGTAGCGACGAACATCGGAAGTGAGAATCGAGGTAGGAGGAGAGGCAGGGACAGCAGCAACGGCCGGATTGGCACGTCCACGGGACTTGTTTTTGGCAAGAGAAGTAGGACGAGGATCACCAACAGGGCAGTAAGTTAGATCAACCCTATTGACCTCGAGGATCATGGTGATGTACATGCCAAAGAGAAGAGAGCGATGAGGAGACTCGTGAATGAGGATTATGCTGAAGATAATCGATTTGGCTAGGAAGAAAGGTTGCTTGGAGACGAGGTAGTACATGGCAATTATTTCCTCCATAGTTAGGCTATCCATAAGTATGGCAGGGCATGCGATAAAATTCGTGGAAGAAGGGGTTGAGATATTTGTCCTTCGACCTTTGAACAGTGGAACCACCGCAGATGTTGAAGAGAAATTCCTCGTAGCTGAGTTTATGAGAGATGGTGATGTGGTCGAGAGTGTTCGAAAGAGAGCGATAGGTCTTACGCTCTTGGAGGCCGAGAATGCTGGCCAGAGAGGTGGTAGTAACTGTGATCTTGACTCCACCTACTTTGGTTTCAAACTCAGGGATATTCTTGGTGGGAACCAGATTGTAGTAGAACATCTTGATAGCATTTGGGTAGTAGTCCACTTGCCGTTCGAAAAGCTCGTCAATTCCAGAAAATGTGAAGTATTCATGATAAGCGGGGAAGGTGAGCCAAGAGTTGGGCTTCCTTCGACAGATAGGCACTTTGTGGTAGAAGGAGAACCACTCGCGAGAATGATGGGTTGAAGATGGTGGGATTGAAGCCTTGAGTTGGAGCCGAACATAATAGGGTGGCAGATGGCGGAGTGGCAGAGGAGGAGTCGTCGTGGCCGGAGCACTTGCCATGAGAAACCATGGAAAGAGGAAAGAAGAGTTTGAAGAGAGTGGGTATGTAGATAAAAGTGATACTTTTCGTGAATTTATTGCTTTTAGTAAACGTGTTCAAAACGATAAAGACATTATGTATCAACAAAATTAGAAGTGATCATGGAGGAAAATTTGACAATACCGACTTAAAAAGTTTTGTGATAAAAATGATTTTGGTCATGATTTTGTCTGTCCTAGAACTCTACTACAAAATGGTGATGTGAAAAGAAAGAATAGAACCCTTGGTGATGGCAAGGGTCATGTTAAACCAATATAATCTCCCCCAATACTTTTGGACAGAAGTCGTCAACACAGCGTGTTATGTTATAAATAGAGTCTTGATTAGACCTATTTCTAAGAAAACTTCGTATGAGTTTTGGTTTGACAAAATTTCTTCTATTGATTATTTTAAAGTTTTTGGATGCAAATGCTTTATCTTAAACATCAAAGATAACCTAGGCAAATTTGAAGAAAAAACCTATGAAAGTATCTTCCTTGGTTATTCTATGCATAGCAAAGGTTTTCGTGTATTTAACAAAAGAAGTCTTGTAGTCGAAGAGTCAATCAATGTCTCTTTTGATGAACTTAATACTTCCACATCTAGCTTCTCGAACGATGTTGATGACATCTCTTTTGGTTTGGAAAACTCTTCTCTTGGAGATACTAGTGCTCCTTCATCTAGTAATGAAGTTAGGACTACTCCACCCGAAAACTCTCCACCAATAGAGCCTCCTCAAGGAGATCTCCCCAAAGAATGGAGATTTATTCCCCGTCATCCCAAGAAGCTTATCATTTGTGACCCTTCCTCTCGGGTTAGCACTAGATCTTCTACACGAGATCACTGCACAAATGTGGCTTTTATTTCATAAATAGAGCCTAAAAATATTAATGATGCTTTTAATAATGAATTTTGGATGATTGCAATGCAAGAAGAGCTTAATCAATTCGAGCGAAACAATATTTGGGAACTCGTTTCCAAGCCTCATAACTATTCCATTATTGGGACAAAGTAGGTATTTCTAAATAAACTTAATGAGAATGGAATCGTCACTCGTAACAAAGCCCGATTGGTTGCTTAAGGCTATAATCAAGAGTAAGGCATTGACTACGAAAAAACCTATGCTCCAGTTGCTCATCTTGAATCCATTCGAATGCTTTGTGCTTTTGCTTATTTTTAATAATTTTAAATTTTTTCAAATGGATGTCAGAAGTGCCTTTTTGAATGGTGTTATTAAAAAAGAGGTTTATGTCAAGCAACCTCCTAGTTTTGAAGATTTTCAATTTTTTGATCATGTTTTCAAACTACACAAAGACCTCTATGGACTCAAGCAAGCTCTTCGTGCTTGGTATGAGCGTCTTAGCTCCTTTCTCATTTCGTACAACTTCTCCAAGGGCAAAGTTGACACCACACTATTTACTAAAACTCACAATGGCACACTCTTATTAGTTCAAATCTATGTTGATGACATCATTTTTGGTTCGACTAATAAGACACTATGCATAGAGTTTGCCAAAGTTATGCAGGATGAATTTGAAATGAGCATGATGGGAGAATTATTATTCTTCCTTGGATTACAAATCAAGTAAGGACCAAAAGGCACATTCATCAATCAAGCCAAATACACCAAAGATCTTCTTAAGCATTTTGAACTAAACTCATCCAAATCAATGAGAAATCTTATGGCACAACTACTAAGCTTGATCAAGATAAAAGTGGTGTATCGGTCGACATTCGTAAGTATCGAGGTATGATCAGTAACTTACTTTATTTAACTGCTAGTCATCCCGATATCATGTTTAGTGTTTGCTTATGTGCACTATACCAAGCAAATCCCAAAGAATCACACTTATGTGCCGTTAAGCGCATTTTTCGGTATCTCAAAGGCACCATTAATATGGGACTTTAGTATCCAAAATCATCATCCTTTGATCTTATCGGCTACTCGGATGCAGATTTTGTCGGATGCAAAATTGACCGAAAAAGCACTAGCGGCACATGCCAATTTCTTGAAAAATTCTCGGTCTCATGGTTTAGTAAGAAACAAAACTTGGTTGCCCTTTCCACAACTGAGGCCGAATACATTGCGGCTGGATGTTGTTGTGCACAAATCCTTTGGATAATACAAACACTCATTGACTATGACATTTCTTTACAAGGCATATCCATCAAATGTGACAACACTAGATCCATTAATCTCACTAAAAATCCTATTTGTCACTCACGCACCAAACATATTGAGATTAGACATCACTTTCTAAGAGACCACCAACAAAAAAAGGAACATTCATCTTGAGTTTATGGACATCTTAACTAAACCTCTACCCAAGGATCGTTTTGTCTTTCTTTGCCAAGAATTAGACATTATAAACCTTGAACCACAAAATTGATATGTCTGTTAAATGGTACACCGATGGTACATACCGGAATACCGTTGGTATACTGATCCGCATCAACTCTGCCAGCAGTCGCCTCTTCTTACTTTTTATGGACCCCACAAAATCTTTCACATTAATTTATCTCTTTTCAAAATCCCTCTCATTAATTCCATATCTTCTCCTTTCGTCCCATCCTTTCACCTTCCATCCTATCAATTGTACTTTCCATCCCATCTCTCTACTCTTCATTAATTATACCCATCCAATCACCTTTTCAACCCTTCTTTTCACAACATCCCTTCACCCTTTTCCACTTTTCTCCATTAAACCTTCCTCATTTCCAACCTATCTATTCGTCTTCCCCATACAAACTCAACCTTTCCCAAAAGCCTCCGTCACCTATTCCTCTTCCCCAACCATTCTCTCACACTTTTTATAATTCCTCTCTCCATTTACCACTCCTATCTCTACCTTCTCCACAATGGCTCATGCAAAACGTCCACGGTCCTCCTCCTTCTACAACCCGTTCAAACCATTTCCCCTACACGATGGCGCATATGATCAAAAACTTTTTAAATCCAGCGATGTCGCCGATGCATGGTTCAACTCCTTCCATAATCGCGTCGTATCGGACGGAAAGCCAATAAACTTCAACATCTTCCCTGACCATCTCCCTCCCTTTCAAACTCCGCGTCTCGCCACTCTTCTCGGTCGTCAGATTCCCGTCTATCCGGTTGTAGTGAGGATGTTTTAATGCAATCTCGTCCTAGATCTCGTGCACAATGCCGTCGAAACCCTAGTCAATGAACGCCTTTTATGTCTCACGGCCAAGGACCATGCTAAAATTTTAGGAATTCTGAATCAGGGAGAAGCCCTCCCTACTCTAGCGGGACTCCAACCGTCTCTTACTGCTACCTTTGAAGAATTCTGCAGCATAATTGTATTAGGGCCAAACCCTCCTCCAATTCCCCCTCTATCCAAGCAATTGGAACCCTTCTACTATGAGCTCTATCGTATCATGTGTTACTCCCTCATCCTCAAGTCTGGAAACTATGATGCCATTACTACCGATGCTTTGGTATGCATGTACTATCTCTATGTCCAAAAAACTTGGTCTTTCCTAAAAACCCTTTTAAACTCCTTCATCTCTGTTCACTCATCGGCAAAACGGGCCCTGAACTATGACATGTTCATCACTTTGATTTTGGAAGCCAAAAATGTGGATCTCAGTCTCTATCATACGAATGGTGCACCTTCATTCTTGGCTCCACCGCGCTTTGCCGCTACTGGCCAATCCTCTCGTTCCTCTCGGCCATCAGGCTCCCAACCTACTACTGATGCCCCCACTGTTCCATCTCCTCTGGGCCGCTACATGCCTCTCACTCAGTACTACTTTGACATGAGGATGGCTCAAGCTGAGGAGCAGATGAGGACTAACACTCGGGGACTTGGCACCCTTATCTAAAGTTGCCTTCATAACCAGTGCTACTTCATTCAGCGCATCATTTAGGACATAAATGCCTATCTTGATCTGGACCTTCAAGATCGCAACTATCACGGTTCACAGTTTATGGATCCCAATGCTTATGGCTTCATGTATCCCGATGGGATTGATCCTTTCGGCACCTTTCAAGATCCTCCGGGTGATGGAGACGATGATCCGGCTGATGTATAACTATACTTCCTTGCGTAGTCGGTCTTCTAGTGTGTGATGTCTCTTCAACAATTGTTTGTCTTTTGTGGTCCTTCGGGGACCTTGGTATATTGGTGTCTTAAAAAGTTGTCTTCTGTTTATCCCGGTAGGGATAGTCGGTCGTCTGTTATCTAATAATTCTAATCTTATGTCATTTAGTGTCTGTTGGATCCATGTACTCTTCAAATTATATTTCTATATATGCATGGTTT
Source organism: Iris pallida (assembly GCA_029216955.1). Taxonomy (NCBI): domain Eukaryota; kingdom Viridiplantae; phylum Streptophyta; class Magnoliopsida; order Asparagales; family Iridaceae; genus Iris; species Iris pallida. The sequence goes on from JANAVB010040619.1 coordinate 27,574,910, forward strand.
CCTCTTTAAATATGCCTTCTATATGGAGTCAACCATTTTGGATCAAATGACAAAGGGGGAGAAAAGGTGTTGAAGGGGAGTCGTCTCATTACGGGGGAGCCACTCCCTAAAACACGATATTATTTAGTCAATTATCAAAATGGAGTAGATTGTTGACACGTTAATTTTGATCACATTAACTACATCTTCGTATTTTAGTTTCTCTATCCTTTTTAGAATCAGATATACCACTAAAGTCTCTCAAAGGCAACTATAAAAGACCGGTTAAATAAAAATAAAGCAAAAATTCTCTTGAAAGACTAAAAGATCGGCGAAAGAAAGACTGAAGAAGAGCTATCAATATACTCAAGCTCACATTCAAAAGATTCATGTCCTTAGAGTCTGTACAAGGTCTAGGACAACTGTGAAACACTTAAGGTGGATGACAAAACCAAAAAGCCGACATAAATATTTTCTTTTATATACCGGTATACCGACGATACACTGGTTCGTACCACCGGTATGCCGATTTATATAACAGAATGCTCTATGTCTACTGAAACGGCATATCGATGACACACCGATTTGTACCGATGACATACCATTTTATGTAACAGAATGCTCTGTCTACTGAAACAGCATACCGATGGTACACCGTTCGTATCGATGGCATACCGTTTTATGTAACATAATGCTCTTTTCTTTCTGAAATGGCATACCGACGGTACATCGGTTCGTACCGACGACATACCAATTTTACGCACAGAATGTTCTCTGTTAACAAAATCGGCATACCAAAAGTACACCAGTCCATACCGATGGCATACTATTTTTATGCACAGAATGCTCTCTGTGAGCAGCACCAAAATATCGACAGTACGCCGGTTGGAACCGCCGGTATACCGATTCTTATTCACATAATGTTTTCTGCCTACAGAAATGGCATACCGACGGTACACCAATATGCACCGTCAGTATACCGGTTACAAATGTTTGTTTTTCTAAACGGTTAGATTCTTAGCATTCAATGCTCCAACGGCTAGATTTATTACTGTTACTATTGCAAAATGGTATACCGACGAAATATCGGTTGGTACCGGCGGTATACTGGTCACTGACTGATTGGTGCATTAAATGACTAGCTCTCTTGGTTGTTGTATTTAAAGACCTTGAATCTTCCCTTTAGAAGACATCCACTATAATTTAAATTTCTTAACCACCAAAGAGCTCTACAATTACTCTACAAAGCTTTTATTTATAATGCATCAAAGGGCTAGAGCATTCAAGAGTTGTAAGCTAGATCTTCAAAGTGTTTAAGAAGATCAAAACATTTTCTTCAAAGTGTCTTCATGAATAAGTGATAAGATATGGATTGCTAGTATTCAGTAGTGGTCTTATTGATGGTCCTATGTTAGACATTTGGTTGAGAGTACTTGGAATATGTTAATAGCAATAGTGTGGACTATTCATTCTAGTAGATCATAGCTCTTTAAATTTCGGCGACGAATTATTTTAAGGTGGGTAGATTTGTAACCCCTCTTCCCAAAATTTTGAAAATATTTTTTATTATTTATTTGAATTAAAATAGTAAATTTTGGATTTTTATAAATATTTATTTAATTAATTATTATTATAGAAGACCTTAGTCATGGTTATGTTTTGGAGTGCAAGGTGACTAAAAATCATGGCACGGATAGCGTGGTCGTGTGCCTTGACTAGTGTATTAGCCATGGTAGGGAAGCCCGAGCCATAAGTGTGTTCTAACTAGGAAAATCAGGCTAAGTTGTGACATGACCCCTATAAATAATTAATTAGCTATTTATTAATATTATTAACTTTTAGGAAACCCGGTTGTACCAAACCAGCCTGGACTGGACCCGAACCAAGCCCAAGCCCGTGTAGGCATGTAGCGAGACCAAGGACGTCCATATAGACGTACTTTATGTGTATGCAAACATTTTGTATTTATTTAGGAATTGCCAAATATTTTCTAAATATTTGTTATAACGTAGAATATAGGTATTATTAATAATAACTGGCGTTTTAGAATATTGTACGTTTTCTAGAGCCAAAAAGAGAGTGTATGATACGTTCACCAAAAGAAAACTACTATATCTAATATTAGTTTATTTTTAATTATTATCAGGATTACTATTATTATTATTAATGTAAAAAAATTATTTATTATTATTGGTTATTTAATTTATTGTCAAAACAAATATATATATATATATATATATATATATATATATATATATATATATATATATATATATATATATATATATATATATATAAATATAATATATATATATATATATATATATATATATATATATATATATATATATATATATATATATATTATATTTCTTATATATATATATATATATATATATATATATATATATATATATATATATATATATATATATATATATATAAGAAATATAATATATATATATATATATATATATATATATATATATATAAAATATATATATATATATATATATATATATATATATATATATATATATATATATATAAGAAGAGAATAGAAGAGAGAAGAAAAGAAAAAAAAGAAAAAAAAAACCAAAAAGGGAACCCAGCCCAGCTAAATTCTCCCCCACACCCGCAACATAGCATAGCCCACACACCTAAGTAAACCCCGCCCCCCCAAATCCTGGGCCAAAGGGCCAATAGACCGACATTTCCCCGCTCTGTTTACAACAGAGTACACATATATCGCACGAGAGAGAGGGCTAATCGACAAAACCCAAACTCGGGGGCCGCCATTGCCACAACCCCGAGCACGACGACACTCGCGCGCACCCTAGACCGCCATGCGCTGCAGGAGGCCACGCGCGTGCGACAGAACAGCGCAAAAGCGACTGCAGCAGGCTCTTGAGGCCGACTTTGCAGCAAGAAAACGGCCTCCTCGCTCGATCATTTTCCAAACGGATTTCTCTGGTATGGAGCCTATATATACATCTTTAAATTTATCCAATTACTTTATATGTAGATGCTCTAGATCGGCCTGAAGTTTGACCCAAAATAGATAAAAATCTTGTCCCAAAAATAGGGTATATAACAGTCCCCACCCTCGACTTGGAAGGCGAATTAGAGCCGAACCACCAATAATTTAGAAAAACTACCTAAACAACATCAAAGACAACCTATAGGACTGGAAGACCCTTTTTGTAGTTCCCGATTCTGTCACATATACGCTATTTAATTCGTTCTCCAAAATTAGAAAAAACAACCTTCAAAATAGTTTAACTTTTTTTAGAAAATCACCGATACGACGTCCGTCCCACCAAACCGGGCAACGTGGTCATAATCCGTAAGCATTGAAAGGCACGTACAGATGTTGCGGACGTGTGGGATTCGATGGAACTCGATTTTGTTGTGCGTGCGCGACGAAATCGAGACGTATCCATCGAGATATCCCGTATTGGCCCCTTTTCAAATTAGCCAATTACTTCGTGCATATTTGTCATCTCGAGTCAAAACTTGCACCAACAGGACCGTGTCATTTTTTTGGTCCTGTATGGCAAGTTTGGTCCGATTCTGAGAAGATCGACAGGAACGCTATTTTGGCGGGCCCACGACCTGATCCAATGGACAATTTTGTGCACGGCCTGCCGAAATCCAACTTTGGACATACGGTTGATTTTGTATCGTCGAACTGGTCCCTTAGACATATAGTTTGATGACTTTAGAGACCGCAGATGTGGGCACACTTTTTGGTGTAAAATGGGTCCAACGACGGACATCATTTTGACCTAAAGTTACTGTTTTACCTCTATGTCCAAAATTGGACTTATGGATAGGATATCCTAGCTAATTTGACTATTCTGAACATGTTGGTAATATCTGTTTCAGCCTCCGGAGACTGTTGTAAGAGTTTGACTTTTGTGGCTCGGCGATTGACTGGATAGTGTTGGTTCTACGTGCTACCACCAGGCAAGTATACCTTGCCGAACTTATACAGTATTTACATGTTTTCTTTCCTGATGTACTTCTTTCCACATGGTTGCATGTTTCTTATATTGTACTTGGTTTATCATCTAATGCTTCACTTGTTTTATAGAGTTACGTGCTCGTATATGATATTATTCATTTCCTTGCTTGTTTCTTGGTCTTCTTCATGTTCATCGTGTCTTGTGATAGAGTTGTCAGTTCTATGCCATGTTTTCTTGACCTGATATTGATTGATTGACTTGACTTGTGATATTTTATGGATTTGGAGTATCTTTTATTGTACTATAGTTTATAGAATTTTACTTGACCTTGTATTCCTTTAGGAGAGGAGATTGACACTAGGATTGACTATTCTCGATTGGAAGTATCTTGTATTGTACTACAATTGAGACATACTATATATTGGGAGTATCTTGCATTGTACTACAATATATAGGAGTTATTCGATTGATTGTTAGCCAAGTCTAGTATTACATTTCCATATGACATATCGTTTCTTAGATGTTCTTCTTGCATTATTCTTATCCTCCATATATGTTATTTACTGTTATATTAGTAGGCATGTTTTATGTATCTTGCTAGTCCCCTGAGTACCTAATGATCTCTTCATGTAGTTGATTGCACGGAGTTAGTTAGCTGATCATGATGGTAGTTGATTACATATACAGGATCCAGGTATTTGCTAGTGATATTACTTTGTTATCCTCTCGTGCTTTATATTTCTTATCATGATACATTCTGCTTGTCAGCCTAATTTTATAGACTCATATTATTTCCTTGGAGTCTAATCGGACATATATGCTAGTAGGCTGCAGACGATGGACCATAATGTTCACTCTTATTTTATATTCTTTTTGTGGATTGAGATATAGTTTTGCCTAGCCATGATTAGGTATATTACCATAGTCTAGACAGCTTATACGTATTCGAGTTGGGCTGGAGTCCGCTTGATACATAGCTGGCTTGCGCACGCACCCGCATTCCGAAAAGTGGGTGCGGGTCGTGACACCTTCAAGTTAGTTGGAAGGAAAGATCTCATTGGAGATTCGTCTTCTTCATTAAGGGAGATCATCACGGGGTTGGGTGAGTGATTTCATTGTGTATATTCTTCTTTTTCTTTGGATTTATGAGAGGTTGAACTTGGAGGCAAAGGGTTAAATATTATTGTAATCAATCTTGTATTATTGAGATATATCTATTGGAATTTGTCTATTGAGATATATGAGATATATTGATTGGGATGGTCTAGGTAACATAGTCATCCAATATATATATATATATATATATATATATATATATATATATTATATATATATATATATATATATATATATATATATATATGCTGTGTTTGATCTGTCATGGTGCTTGCACAGACGAGAATTTGTTATCTTCAGGTAGTTTGATGTCCTTTCTGCAGCATTTTATGACCAACATACGGTATTAACTCAACTCGTAAAGAATTTGATAGTTGAGTGCGACATACTAATAAAAATACCTTAACATGAGAGTTTTCAAATGCAAAACTTAGGGTCTATTTGGTTATGCATTATAACGCTATTTTTTTAGCGTAAACAATAAAATGGCCAAAAACTGTGTTTGGCAGCTGTAGTTATGGTTTGCTTTCTAATTTTTTTGGGAAACCTATTGTATAAAGCAGCTTTTAGAGATGAGAGAAAAACATGTTTTCTGGAAATAAAAATTGCTTTTTACTTTGTTTTGTGGGGCCCGCCACCACCCCCTAAAACACACTCTTTCTTTCTCTCTCCTCCAGAGGAAAAGAAGTTGGGGACTGCTCCTTCTTCCTCCAGAGGAAAAAAGGTTAGGGAGTCAACTCATGGTCGTCGTGTCGAGGACGAAGGTCGACCTCGAGGACACGATGACGACCTGACGACCTCAACTCGATGACAACCATACTCGATGACGACCTCGACTCAACGATCGGACTTGACACGATGACGTTGACGACCGGACTCGACATGACGACGTCGATTACCGGACTCGACACGACAACCCGACTCGATACTACGACCTTGACGACCTGTCTCGACTCGACACGACGACGACCTGACTCGACGATGACCTGACGACCTGACAACCACGACCTCGACACGACGACGACGAACTCGACCCAGGTTAAAAATTTTAGGGTTTTGAACCTAAGGTTAGGATTTTCTCTATGGAGAAGAGGAATGGTTTAGGGTTTTCTCTAGGGTTAAGGTTTTCTCTGTGTCAGACACGAATTTAGTTGAGGACACACTACCAAAATATGTCAAATTAGCAACGAAATTAGCGACGCCAGTTAAAAATGTCGTTATGTTTTGTGTATTTAGCGACGTATGTAAATGACGTCGCTGAACGTCACTATCAGCGACGTTTAGCGACTATTAGCGACTATAATTATAGTTTGAAAAGAACAAGTCACTATGTAGTCACAAAACATCGCGGATGTATTTTATTCAGCAACGTTTTGGCGACATTTAATCATGTCCGTCGCTATCCTATTACTGAACAGCGACGTCTAGCGACGTCTCACTTAGACGTCGCTAAAAACTTTTATTTAGGGTTCTGGGAACCCGATCGATTTTATTTTATTTCCCAAATTTCAATCTCCCGTCGAGCGCTCTCGTTTCTCTCCCCCTCTCCCTCTCGTCTCCGGTGACCGCTCCCCCCGATGATCTCCTCCCCTCCGACGACCCCTACCCGACCCCGGCGAGCTCTCCGGCGACCGCTACCCGATGAGCTCTCGTTTCCCTCCGGCCCCTTCCCCCTCGTCACCTGCCCCAGCGACCCCCCTCGCCCCTTGGTGACCTCGTCGTCGCTCATCCACCGTCGACCCCCTCGTCCCCTGCTCCGCTCCGGCGACCCCTACCCGATCCCGTCCAGGTATACCTAACCCTAACTCTATCTTCCACTGACACGACACAGACACATTGACACACTCACTGACATGACACCGACACACTCACTGACACGACATTGACACACTAACACACGACACACAGACACTATGTATACTCATTGAAGAAAACTCTTATACATATGTATACATGTATACATGAAACTCTTATACATATGTATACAATATATACATATGTATACTCATTGATGGTTCCTTTATATACATATATACATATGTATACAATCTCAGGAAAAAAAACTCTTATATAACTATAGTTATATTTATCAATCTACATATATACATATGTATACAATCTCAGAAAAAACTGAACTAAACACACATAGGTATACTCATTGAAGAAAACTGAGATTTCACAATGGAACTTGGATTTTGATACATGAAACGAGATGATGGTTCCTTTAGTTAGCTTGCTTATGTTATAATTATATTCTCTGTGAATATCGATTTTACCAGATTGCACCCATGACCCGAGCAGCGGCACGTCGTTTGAGGGAAACACAGATTGTTGAGGTGGCTCCTCCTACTGTTAAGGAGGAAGTGGCACCGGTAGCTAGTGAGACCGGGAGTTCCATTCATCCAGCACCTGCAGTAGAATAGCACTTTCCCGCCGTTGATTCCACTTATCAGAAGATGTTGCGTGATGGTATCATTGAGCGTATGTGTGAGCTGCGTGGTCGTCATTAGTGTAGTTTTATGGATGTATTTTGTGTTGGACTATTAGTACTTATTACTAGTTGTACTTGTTTTATGGAGATGAGTTTATGGACTTAATTATGGACTTATTACCAGTTGTACTTGTTTTATGGAGATTAATTATGGACTTATTACCACTTATTTTATGGAGATTAATTAGGCTAAGTCTTCTGTATGGTCAATTCTGATGCACTATGGTTATATGGTCATGTCATGTGATACACTATTACCACTTGTTGTATCATGATTACTTGGGATTCTATTTCAATGATTTTTCTCTCGCAAATCATACACAGAAGCGAAAAGCACACCTTATACTATATTGGCATCCTATACGACACGTTTGTATCCTAATAGTATATAAGGAGTATCCTAGTACCTACATTGTATAGAGTATTCTAGAAGTGTAGGTATGATTGGTATATCGTATTACATAGAGCGTATAGAGTGAGTATCCTAATAGTATATAAGATATTTTAGAAGTAAAGTGTCCGTGTCAGTCCGAAGTAAGGTGTCCATGCCAACCCTTCTCTGAAAAAGTAAGTCTACTACCGATATCGTCGATACCAATACTCATAGGAATAGTCCGATACCGATTCCCATACCTATATGTTGTTGCTCAAGCAGTTTATAGCTACAAATGCGTAAGTGCAACATGAAAATCCCATCTGTTAAATATGTCACCTAAGAGCATCATTAGTAAGGGCAATTCATTACTACAGTGTATAGAGTATACTAGAAGTGTAGGTATGATTGGTATATCGTATTACATAGAGGGTATAGAGTATCCTTTAGGTCTATAAGAGTTACTTCACTAATTTTGTCAAGACAAGTAAACTATTTAAATGTTGACGGTATATATACCGTCAACATTTGGTTTTGCCTTGTAGCTACAGGCAGTTGCCTGCATTTTGCCTTATAACTTGGCCTTTGACCTGTGCTTGAGCAGTGTGGACTTCTAGATTAGGGTGTTAGTTCATGATTAGCATTGTTTAGATATTAGTTTCAGTTAAAGGGTTAGTTTAGATTAGGATATTAGAAGGAATATAAGAGTTAGTAGATGTTAAAGTAGGATATTAATTTATTAGTTAGGATAGATAGTTTGTGTTAGGATACTGCTCAAGCACAGGCCAAAGGGTCGATATTGGATATTAATTTAAAAAGTTTTACCTTTCTTGACAAACTGGGTGAAGTAACTCTTGTAGACCCAAAGGGTCGATATTGGACAGTTGGGATGAGTATCAGAATCGGTATCGGATTAGTATCGACCGTATCGGATCAGTATCGACCGTATGTACTTAGTGTCGTGTATTCCTACAAGTACAATTATACCTCGATCGTATATACTTAGTATCGACCGTATCGAATTAGTATCGGTCTATTGGATACGACACTTTGACATAAGACAGTTGTTTTAGTCCCAACACAGTTGTTTTTGTTTCTTCTTTCAAATTCTTTGTTTGTAATATGTGGAATGAATAAACAGTTTATGTTGCGCACCCATATCTAGACTGACTTAACATTCATTCACAGACTGCAACGTGCATGTATCTATCTTACAAAATTATCATCAATTGGATTTGGATATGAATTACTACTTACGGAATTGTTCGTGGATGTACAATCGTCATCCTGATGACATGTGCGGTGTGCGAGATGAATTCATAGAGGGTGTACAGCAGTTCCTACAGTTTGCCAAGGCATTCCCTCAGTACATGGACGGTACCAAAATTAAGTGTCCGTGTGTGAGATGTCGCAACTTGAAATATCATCCAGAAGTGGAAGTCACGTAACATTTATACTCGAAGGGTTTCACGCCGAATTACTATCAATAGAGCGCGCACGGAGAACTTGTGTCTTTAGCATCGGAGTATGAGTCTTATGTGGATGTCCACAACAACGCTGCTTACGACGATGGGTTGGTGAACATGTTTTTTGACGCGGCGGGGCCTAGTTTCTATCCGGACGATCATGATGCACCTGAGGAGGCACCGAACGTCGATGCTGCACAGTTCATGGAGTTGCTGGAGAATACAAGGACTCCATTATATCCTGGTTGTGAGGATCATTCACCATTGGAGGTGGTTACAAGATTGTTGAGCATCAAGTCCGATTTTAATATGTCGCAAGATTACTACAACCGTCTTATGGAGTTGCTTATAGAAATATTGCCTGAGGGTGCTAAGTTGCCTAAAGACTTCTACCGGTCTAAGAGGATGGTGAGATCGCTCTGGATGGGATACAAAAAAATCGATGCATGTCACAATGGATGCATGTTGTACTACAAAGACGACAAGGATGAAGACGCCTGCAGATTTTGTGGTGCCGATCGCTACAAGGATAGTGGTAGAGAAAAGTCTATCGGTGCCAGGAAGCCTACCGATTCGATGCACTACTTGCCGTTAACGTCGCGGTTGCAACGGTTGTTTATGGTGAAGGAAACTGCAGAAAACATGAGTTGGCATAAGCGGGAACAGACCGAAGGAGTGTTGGATCACCCATCTGATGGAGAAGCATAGAAACACTTTGATCGAGAGTATCCAAATTTTGCTTCTGATCCGCGTAATATCAGATTGGGTCTCTGCTCCGACGATTTTATCCCATTCGGACTTTCGGGATCCCAGTATTCGTGTTGGCCTGTGATCGTCACTCCGTACAATCTACCGCCTTGGATGTGTATAAAGACTCCGTATATGTTCCTCACCGTTATTATCCTAGGTCCGAACAATCCGAAAAGGAACATCGATGTGTATTTACAGCCATTGATTGATGAGTTGAATCAGCTGAGGGAAGTAGGTTCCAACACGTACGATGTATCTAGAAAATAAAATTTTCAGATACGGACAGCACTTATGTGGACCATCAATGACTTTTCGGCCTATGCTATGTTATCTGGATGGAGCACGCATGGTCGTCTTTCATGTTCGTATTGCATGGACCGCACTAAGGCTTTCCGTTTGAAACACGGAGGCAACCCGTGCTTCTTTGATTGTCATCGACAATTCCTGCCGAAGGATCATCCGTACCGAAGGAACAAGAATCTTTTCGTGCTGGCATTATGGAGAAGGCTAATCCCCCGCCAAGGTGGCCCGGATACACGATATGGAAAGAGGTAAAAGATTTACCAAGAGCTATTGAAGAGCCTGCTACGGGCTACAAGTGTGACGGATTTGGTCGCACTCATAACTGGACGAAGAGAAGTATATTCTGGGATCTGCCATATTAGAGCACCAATCTGATTAGACATAACCTTGATGTCATGCATATCGAGAAGAATGTGTTTGACAACATAATTTATACTGTAATGGACGTAAAGGGGAAGACGAAAGACAATCCAAAGGCTAGATTGGACTTGGAAGAAATATGTAGACGTCCTGTATTGCATTTGATAGAGGACGGGAATGGGAAGTTGAAGCAGCCTAAGGCAATTTTTACACTGGAGAAGGAGGATAAAGTGAGACTTTGTAGGTGGATTCAAGGTCTAAAATTTCCAGATGGGTATGTTTCAAACTTGAGAAGATGCGTCGACCTCAAGGAGAACAAACTAACAGGTATGAAGAGCCATGATTGTCACGTATTCATGGAGAGGTTAATCCTGATTGTATTTCGGGAATTCTTACCCCCGATTGTTTGGGATCCAATGACCGAGCTTAGCATATTCTTCAGAGATCTTTGTTCTAGTAAGTTGCTCGTCGATCGTCTAGAAAAGCAGGAGAACGATATTGCGGTAACACTGTGCAAGCTCGAGAAGGTATTTCCTCCTGGATTCTTCGACTCCATGGAACATTTGCCAATTCATCTTTCCTACGAGGCACGTGTTGGTGGGCCCGTTGGTTATCGGTGGATGTACCCGTTTGAGCGGCATTTGAACCACCTAAAGAGGAAGGTGAAAAACAAGGCTCGAGTCGAGGGTTCTATTTGTGAAGCCTATATTCTCGAGGAGATTACAAACTTCTGCTCGACGTATTTCAAACCTCATGTTGCTACGAATAGAACGAGGGCTCCGAGAAATGACGACGGTTATCAAGAATCTAATGATGGAATACTGAAAGTATTCAATGCGTCCGGAAAGCCTTCGGAGAAAATGAAGAAGAGATATTTGAATGACGAAGAGCTAAGGGCTGCTCAGTTGTATGTATTACTCAATTGCGACGAGGATGAAGTGGAGAAGCTAGAGGGGTAAGTAATTAATGATGAGTTTACATCATCTCAATGTAATAGTATAAGCTAATATTATTGTACTAATCGGCGGTTGCTTCGTTGTTTTTCAGCACATATAATGCTGAGTTGAGATCGGTTAGACCCTACCTAACAGACGAAGCATTAGAACAAGAAATGAGACGTCATTTTTCTTCTTGGTTGAGCGAATATGTAAGCACCCCGGTAATTACTGGCCTCTTTTAATGCAACTGCACAATAAATAACTTACTATCTCTTCTTTGATATTCAGGTCGATCGTCTAATTTCACCCGAGATTGAATTAATTAGAACTCTTGCCAAGGGACCAATTACTTTTGTTAAAATATGGCCAAGTTACTATGTCAATGGCTTTCGGTTTAAGTCGACAAATGCTCGATCAGAGACAGTTTCCTGGATCTTGATTCTACGAAAAACAGTTGTTTGTGTATCAAATCTTCGAACTACAAAGACGTCGATCCAGAAAATGATTTCTTTGGCATCTTGCGAGAGATTGTGGAGTTGACGTGTAATTATGACAGAGAACCTGCAAAGATCGTGTTGTTCAAGTGTGAATGGTTCGATCCGACTGAAAATCAAGGTTGGAAAATTGACAAGCATGATCTTGTGGATATAAACTACAAGCGTAGATTTCAAGGCTACGAACCATTTGTCCTAGCAACTCAAGCTCAGCTCGTGTACTTCACAGCTTATCCGAGACGGGGAGCAACGAAGTCTGACTGGTGGGCAGTATGCAAGACTAAAGCTAGAGATACTTTTGATGTTGATGAAAAAGCTTATCAGGAGGACGAGCTACCTCTTGTAACCAATATTGTTAATGTGGACTCCACGGAAGTTACGCATTACACGACACATAATGTAGAAGATGTAGAATTATCCGAAGAGGAAGACGAAGCCGACGAAGGCGAAGATGAAAGTAAAGATGAAGAGGAAGATGAGGTCGAGGAAGACGAACAAGATGATTATTCTGAAGATGATTGAGAGAGACGTACTTTCATTTTCTTATTATGTAGAGTTGGTTGTTATCTAGTCTTGGTTATTATCTGAATGTACTATTTGGACTTAGATGTTTCTTGTAAAATATACTATCTGGACTTAGATGTTTCTTGTAAAATGTATCATCATATGTTGTCTTGGTTATTATCTTGTATTTGTTGTACTTTCATATTTCTAGTCTCTATTATTTGTTGTCTTTGTTGCATCTCATCATATGTTGTTATCAGGCATAACAGGTCGTCGTGGATCCTTCCGCATTTCCCGACATGGGGCACGGGGTACTAATACTGGCAGAGGACAGGGTACTCCTTCGGTACCTACTGGTGGTACTACTAGAGGACAGGATTCTTCTTCGGTACCTCCTACTGGTACCAGCTCTGGATCTTTGTCGCCCAGTACTCCTGTGTATCGGACAGTAGCTCCTTCCGCCACGATGCTACGTGGCATATCTCTTGGGACGAGTAGTTCCAGGCCTGAGACTGCTCCCGAGAGTAGCGTTCCTCCTGCTGATACGATGATGGAGGCAGATGAGGAGATGGAGGAGGCTGCGCCGGCGGACGACCAGTATCAGGTAGATGATGCCTGCGCACCTCCGGAGGAGACGAGGACAAAGATCTGGGTCGACGGTACAAAGTAAGTATTTTGGTTTATCATTTTTTTTGTGTTTATCATAAATTAACTTTTCTTATTAATATAATATGTCTGTATAGATATCGTCCTCCGTTGGTACAGAGACGCCTAGGCCAGCTCCTGAGACAAAATTATGGGGGTCCTTGGATAAACTACTCGGATGCTCCGAACGATAGGAAGGCCTACTGGTTTGCGCGCTTCAAGGTTAAAATAGATTTGCTTTTAACATGAATCATTTAATTTATGCATATTATATATTATTGAAAAATATTTCGTTTGCGTACTCTTCTAGGATATGTTTTTCTATCCACTGCACCGGACTGAGCTGATCGAGGGGATGTTTCCTGTTGTCGCTGCTAAGCTGATCCGCGATGCTATCAATGATCAGAAGGCTCGTGATCGTGCCGGAAAGCCGATCCAAGGTTGGATCACCCATGATCAGTGGGATGCGATGAAGGCTCGATTCAACGAGCCAAGGTACAAGGAAAGTCCGAGAAGGCCAAGGCGGCTAGGCAACATGCCTTGAAGTGGTGCGGTGGGTCGATTCCGATGACGGAATATTTCCGTCGTCTGGTATGTATTTTTCTTTCAGAAATATTATTTTACTGCAAATTCGATAAATTATTACTAAGATAATATATTTAATTACAGGTAAGGAAGGTCGGTAACGCCGACATGGTGACCATCTTCCTGGCCACCCATCGGAAGGGCGAAGGCCTTATTGACGAGAGGGCCCAGCTTGTCTATGTAAGTATTACAATACTATTTGTTAATTATAATACTTCATGTTAATTTTAATATAACTTAGTAAATATGCATGCAAATAAATATTCATGTAGTTAGTAATAATAAGTAATTAATTAGAAATTAGAAATCATAGAGTACTATCCATACTTTCTAGGCCGAGTATCAGAGGCTTCGGGACCGGACGGCTGCTAGTGCACCTACTGTGGGAGAGGCTGGTACTTTCTCGCAGCCCACTCAAGCTTCGTCGGTGGACGAGCTGTGGATGACCGCCGCTGGTGGCCTCCGTAGGGATACTTACTACGGTACGGGATCCTATGGCGCCCTAGTTGCGAGCCAGTCCTCTAGGTCATCCCCTGCTAGTGTGCATGGTCCACAGCCGTCCCAGGAGCCTGTCCGAGTCCACCAGATGATGGAGACTCTCCAGGACGAGCTGCTACGACGGATTCAGGACCAGTCTCAGCACCAGTCGGATGAGCCTGCGCTTATAGCACGATTGGATGCGCTCGACCGCAGCATTATGGAGCTCCGGCATGTGACTGAGCGGACAGAGCGGAGCGTCACCGATCTTAGAGCGTCGACAGAGTGCAGGGTATTGGATCTGCAGGCATCACAGATGACCATGGGTGAGAGGCTGAGATTGGTGCAGGATTCGGTGGCTGATAGCAGTGATAGAATGTTATCTACCATGGATTCATACAACAGCGACTTGCAGCGTTGGAGCGTTATCGTCCTTCGGGTGCGCCTTCATCGTCGTCGACTCCGCCGGTGCCACTGCCTTCTTCATCGACACCGACTCCACCGACGTCACTACCTCCTTCATCGGTGTCGATTTCACAGGAGGACTATGAGCTTTTCTTATCCCTTCGTCGCGGCACGCCCCCTCCTGCTCCAGATCCCCAATAGTCCGAGTTAGGACTGTTTGTATTGAGTGTTTGAGTACTTGTTTTTCTTTGTATTTGTTTGTGACACTTATTTGTTTGTGACACTTGTTTGTTGGTTGCATAGATACATTGGTAATTGGTTGCGTAGACCCATGATTCTGTGGAGAAAATGATTCTGTTGGTTGCATATATTGTGTTTCAGATTAAACTGCAGGGAGAAAATAATTATGTGGAGAAAACTGCATACTGCAATTTATTTATTTTTATTTTTTTCAAATTTAGCGACGTTTACCGACGCTTTTCGACGGCACTTTGCGTCGGTAGACGTCGCTAAACTGGCATATATTGCCAGGCTACCGACGTATAGCGACGTCTGTTTCGTCGGTATGCGTCGATAAACGTCGCTATACGTCGGTAAATATTCCAGGATTTTACCTCATTTTCCCAGGATGTACCGACGTATAGCGACATCACAAAAACGTCGGTACTATATACCGACGCATAGCGACATCAAAAACGTCGGTAATTTTTCCAAGGAATACCGACGTATAGCAACATCATAAACGTCGCTATTTCATCGACGAAACGACGGTAAACGTCGGTATATTACCGACGTATCCTTGCGTCGGTAAATGTCGGTGTTGGCGACGATCAGCGACGTCTTCCCAAACACCGACTAAGGTTTCCGCGACAAGAGGAAGACGTTGCTAAATACGTCGCTAAACTGATTTAGCGACGTCTTTAGGCGTTTTAGCGACGTCTTTAGGCGTCGCTAAAATGACTTATTCTTGTAGTGACATATTTTGGGATACAAGGACACATTTGTTGGGGACATAGAACGAACACAACTGAAAAATTATTTTCTGAAAAAAATTACCAAACAAAATTTTAAATTAAAAAAAAAAAAAACTATTTTCCAGATGGAAGTAACCAAACGTATACTCAGAATCTTTATATCCAGAAAAAAAAAAAAAAAAAGTTTATAACTACTCTAAAAACTTTTTTTCAGAATTTTTTTTTTTCAAAACCTCTATCCAAAACTGACCCTTAGCCTTTCTAGAGTGTAGTTAGAGTTTAGTATTCTTCTTTTTTTCACATTTATTTATAATGAAGAATCCAAACGATCTACTTTTGCAACTGTTGGTGTTGTTCTGGTTGACCATCTCTACGGGGTGAGATTCTTTCTTTGCCACTGTTTTTATCTAAAAATAATACTCTCAATTGAAGAAGCAACTAAACTGGGAAAGGGAAAACAAGAAAATTCACCTCGAAGAGCCTCTTGAAGAAGTGAAGGGCAAGCGCAGCACTGAGCATCCGGGCCCTCGTGCCGACAACTGCGCCGGGGACGAAGAACGAAGCGGCGGCTTCTGCGGCGGCGGACGCGTAGGGGAGTAGCATCCCGGCGCGGCTCGGGAGGGTGGTCTCCCTCCACCCCTTGCTGCTGGGGAGGTTGACGTTCCAGAACTTGGAGTAGTTCATGTGCCTGCCCATGACCTCCGAGATGCCGTTGAAGGCGTAAGAGGCGACGCTGATCACGGACATGGCGTTGAGGAGGAGGGAAGATGGAGGAGGGAAGAGGAAGTTTAACATGATGGCCATGGTTACCAGTTGTTTGTGTGTGTGTGTGTGTGAAGCTTTCTTGCTTTCTTGATTGTGTCATGTTTATTTTGGTAGGGAGTTATATAGGTGTGGGGTTGAGTATTTTATTATTTATTTATTGTTCTGGATCCTACACAGCTAAGGATCTACATATTGGTGGAGCCCTACATATTGGTGGAGCCCTACAGATTGGTGGATCCTACACAGCTAAGGATTTATTTATTGTTCTGGATCCTACACAGCTAAGGATCCTACAGAGCAAATTTTATTCAAAAGTGGAGGGCGGGAAAATTCTATTACAATTTGCAAGAACTAACCATTTTCTTACAATCGTTCTCTGTCCTCTTCCCTTTTGCACTACACTATTTATACTACTTGAGAGCTACATGAGAGCCTAAACTAATGGCTAATTATATGGGCACATCCAAATCTTATCATAGCTAGTCCATTTTTTTGGTTTATTTACAAGTTTGCCATTGAAGAAAGTGATCATGACTATTCCACTCTTTGGTAGTCAATTTTTCTAATTTTGTTCTTCTTCTTCCTCAACTCATCCAAGAAGAAGAAGAACAACAAGAAAAAGAAGAAGAGGTAGAAGAAGAACAAAAACAACAAAAAATGAGAATTCTGATGGGGTTTAAACCCTAATTTTCTTTCTCAACTCATTTCCACTATCTCCAAGTATAATGGGGTTTAAACCCTACTTTTCTTCCCATTTCGATTTTCAATCGACGGAGAAGAAGAAAATGAGAAGAAAACATCCAAAAATTAAACCCTAATTTTCTTCTCATTTTCAATTTTGATGGCACCCAAAGGTTCCTCATAATGCACAAACCCTAATATTTGTGGAAACCATAATATTGTTGTTCAACTAGTGTAAACAAGGACTGCCCAATTTTCTGACAGTCCTATAACTGAATGGACTGCCAGAAAACTGGACAGTTCTAAGTCACAGCATGTGAAACAAAGGACTGCCCATTTTTCTGGCAGTCCTTACTGTATGTTGGACTGTCAGAAGAATGGGCAATCCAACTCACAACATGTGTAACTTTGGACTGCCCAACTATCTGGCAGTCCAGTCTGTATGATGAACTGCCAGAAGAATGGGCAGTCCAAAGTTACACATGTTGTGAGTTGGACTGCCCATTCTTCTGACAGTCCATTCAGTTTATAGGACTGCCAGAAAATTGGGCAGTCCTTGTCGACGCGGAGTTTTCTCGTTCGTTCATACTTTGGTTTAATTTAAATGGATAATTTTTTACTTCGTATGTAGTTTAATTCATTCAAATGGACTACAAAGAATTAAAATAAATAATGTAATTGATGCTTGAATTTTTTAAATTAATTTCTAGGATTTTGGAAATAAATTGAGAAAGAATTTGTGTGCTTGAATTAATTTTTTCAAAAGAGGAGGATGGTGGAGGAGAAGTAAAAGATGTTGGGAATTTAGGAGTTGTGGATGAGAAGAGGCTGTCACGACCCGCACCCATTTTTTTTTTAAACGGATACGAGACGCGTCCAAGCCAGCCTACGCCGCAGTGTCGGCGGTAGAACGCTGTCACGGCCATGAAGATCAAAATCACAAACAATGCTCATTCACCAAAATTAATTTAACTTACAAAGATCACAAGTTTTACATTTGCAGAAAATATAAACTTGTACAATATTGAATGACTATAACTCGACTATCTAACTAGTCTCTAGGCCTTTGTCTGCAAGTATTCCCGTCACTCCCCAAGCTAAGTGAATCCACGGCTAACCTGAAAATGTTGGTTTCCAGTCAGAAATGGAACGAGCACAATTCACTGAATGCAATCTCAATAAAGAAAATGACTATAAAACAAAGGTTAGACATCAATTATGAGTTTTAAAAATAAACAGGAAATACAGAAAACCAATAGTAAATAAATAGACGCAACAGACTTTCTCCAACTGCTAGAAGTACCTTTGATATGTGATCAGTCTGGGCCACTACACCGCACGGTCTACAATGTCTACTTGCAGAAAATAAGCACTGTCTACAATGTCTACTTGCAGAAAATAAGCACTGTCTACAATGTCTACTTGCAGAAAAATAAGCACTGTCTACGATGTCTACTTGCAGAAAAGTAAGCACTGTCTACGATGTCTACTTGCAGAAAAGTAAGCACTGTCTACGATGTCTACTTGCAGAAAAGTAAGCACTGTCTACGATGTCTACTGCATGAAAATAAACACTGTCTATGGTCGGATCACACATCCTTGGTACTTCTCATTCCCGACTCAACAATTTATAATAGAGTATAAAAATCACATAACCAATGACTAATCAATGAAGTATAGTAAAGATCAATATCGAAATGCAGACAATAAATTCTGTACTCGCCTGTGGTCCTCTGCTGGTGAAACCGACAGTCTGAACTACTCAATGTGCCATAATAGTCAAAACCCGTACAACAGTCCCCGGATGCTGAAATAGACAATACCAATGATCTCAGAATAGTCAAATTAGCTAGGATTGCCTGTCCTTAAGTCCAATTCTGGACACAGGGGCAAAACGGTAATTTTGGGCAAAAACGATGTCCGCCGTTGGACCCGCTTTGTACCGAAAAGCGTGCCAGAGTCAACGGTCTCTAAAGTTATCAAACTATATGTCTATGGATCCAGTTTTTTGATACGAACCCAACCGTATATCCAGAGTTGGATTCCGGCGGGCCGTGCACAAAATCGCCCGTTGAGTGGGACCGTGGGGCCCGCAAAACGGTGATTTCATCAACGGTCTCAGAATCGGACCAAACTTGGCATATAGGACCAGAAAAATGATACGGTCCTGATGGCGCATGTTTTGTCTTGATCTGACGAACGTGCACAAAGTAATTGAGAAATTTGCAACGTACACGATACGGTGAATTTCGACGGATACGCATCAAATTCGTCGCGCACACGCGACCAATTTGAATTCCGTCAAAGCCCACACGACCATGAAGCTGATACGCAGCTTTCGATGCTTTCGGTTCACGACCACGTCGCCCGGAATGGCGGGACGGAAGTGGTATCGGAAAATTTTCTAGTTTTTAAAACAGGTTTTTGGGAAACTTTGGGATTCGAATTCTCGACACGTAGTCGATGATTTTCGAATCCACAAAAAGGGTCGTAAAGTCCTACAGGTTGTCTATAATTGTCTTCAAATAGTTTTTCAAATATTGCATTGGATCGATCGGGATCGATCGCCAAACTTGGGTGATTGGACAGTATATACCCTGTTTTTCGAACAGGTTTTTCCTGAACTTTCAGGAATTAATACGATTTATCTAGGAAAAACCAAACGATTGTAATAGAAGGGGTTGAGAGAGGGTTAAGTAGTCTGTTCATAGGATTTTACATTTTCAAAAACAATCGACTACAGTGAAAGATATGGGGATCGAAACATAGGTACATTGGGGTGTTCGCTGTTGAGTGTTGTCTCTGTCCCAGGCGCGTGCAAGCGCTTACCGGCCGGCGGTGGCCGTCGCACGGCGGCGCACGCCCACAGAGGGGGTTGCCAGGAGGTGTGTAGGGTGGTGGCGGCGTTAGGTGGTTAGGGTTTTCGAAAATGTCGTGCTCTCTCTTTCTCTCTGTCGATCTCCCTACGTTCCTATATATGCGAATAGGCATATAAGCCTCTCGGGCTGGAAATAAAGCACCAGTATTTTGGGCTGGTTTGGTTTACAGGGGGTTGGCTGCTTGCTTGCTCGGGTTGGGGAACAATGGGCGCTCGGTTGCTGGCCCATTGGCTGGCTTTGATTCTATAGCTGTTGCTTCTCATGTGGTTTTTTTTTTATTTCATTGCTCAATCAATAGTTTTTGTATAAATGGCTCTATATGGTTGGCCATGTTGTATAGCTGATGGCAACCAACCACAACTTGGTCTAAGCTGACGTGTGATTGCATGCATGTATGTTGTTGTTGCTACTTGCAACTAATATATATTGAGATGAATTGAATTGAATTTCAATTCAATTCAATTCAGTTCTAACATTCATTTGTTTCAATTCAATTCAATTCACTACTACTCTATATAATCATAATAATAACAGAGGCCACCACCATTTGCACTTGTTGCTTTAGGCAGTGGTACAAGTCATATTTGGAGGGCAGAGTGTTTGGTGTGTACATATTTATTTATACGTACAAATATACATGCACATATTTTTATAATATATATTTATATACAAATACAAATATACACATGTATATTATATATATATTTATATGCATATACCTACATACTCACGTATATCTATATACACATTACATATATGTCCTCGAATATATATATCTATATATATTTTTTATATTCAAATATATATACCTTATTTACTTACGAATATATTCCTATATATTCAGATCCATATTTGCACCTGTATCATATATAGACTTAACACTCTATCATTCCATATTTTTAATATATAATCTATTTTCAGTCTAGGGCCTATCGTATAGATATGACTGCATATAATAATATTTATTTGACAAAATAATATAACCCATAATAATAAAATAATATTGTATAATAATATCCTCGATAATATTGATAATAAATAATAATAAAAAAATTTAAAAAAATTCGGGAAGGGGAGCTACAGAGGCACTACTAAAATATCATCTAATAGCGACGTAATTTAGCGACGGCAAGAAATGACGTCGCTATTAGCGACAGCTTTATAAACACGTCGCAAAACGTCGCTGCCTAGCGACGTTCTGTGACAGGAGTTTACTACGTCGCTGAATAGCGACGTTCAGCGACATATTATTAGTATATGTCGTCATTTTTGCGACGTTTAGCGACGTCAACACGTGACGTCGCTAAGTTATTTTACTTAGGGCACACCGTTTCCTTCTTTCCCCCTCACTCTCACTCGAAAACACTCGAAAATTTTAATTTTCCCCCACCCTCCCCCCCCCCCCCGACGACTCCCTCCCCCTCCGGCGAGCTCCTCCTCCTCGAGATCCTCCTCCTCGAGCTCCTCCTCCTCGAGCTCCTCCTCCCCTAATCCGAGCTCCTCCTCCTCTTCCTCAGGTAAACCCTAATCTAACTCCTCTCCTTCCTCCTCCTCCTCTCCCACGGACACACACACACACGGACACACATCGTGTCCCCAAAGACTCGTGCCCATTGGATTCGTGTCCAGTTTTGGATGTGTTGAGTTTGGTTTATTTTTGGACACATTGTGTCGAGAATTTGGACACGAGTTTGGTTTGGGAGACACGTACACACATGACACTTGTATATGCACACTTGACACTATACACTCTCTATCTCTCTAGTATATAAATGCATAAATTGTTGAATGTATATATTGTGTCCCCTTGGTTATAGCCTAGTATATGTAAATATCTTAACCTATATATGTATGCCTATATATATATATATATATATATATATATATATATATATATATATATATATATATATATATATATATATATATATATATATATAGTAAATATATAGGTAGTTGTGTGATTGATGGCTTGTTTAGATGTGGTAGTGTGGTAGTATGGTAGTGTGAGTGTGAGTGAAGAGGGATATTGAGATAAGTGTTAGATTGTGTGTGTGTGTGTGTGTGTGTGTGTGTGTGTGTGTGTGTGTGTGTGTGTGTGTGTGTGTTTGAGAGTGAGAAAGGTGAGAGGGATTTAGATATGTATCCATAAGTTAGTATCCTAAGTTAGATATTTAGGATAGTATCTTAGGCACTAATTTAATATCTTGTTTAGGATATTAGTATCCTAGAGTTAGATAGGTGAGTTAATATCTTAGGATACTAGAAGTTAGTATCCAAGATAGGTTAGTTAGTGTCTTGGATAGGTTAGTTAGTATCCTATTTATCCTAGATAAGTTAGTATCCTAAGTTAGATATCTTAGGGTAGTTAGATTATGCTAGTATCTTGAGGGTATCAAGATAATAGGATATTAGGATATGGGCTAGAAGTTAGTACCCTAAGTTAGTACCCTAAGTTAGTATCTTGGCTAGAATTTGGTATCCTAGGATAGTTAGATATCCTAGTATCTTAAGAGTGTCCTAGATTAGACTATGGTAATAGAATACCCTATAGGGGGGAGGGGGCAGGGGTAGGGGGGAGGGGGCAGGGGACAGGACCCTAACCCTATTTCGGACACGACTCTGTGACACAGGATACAGGACACACACACACACAATACATACATATATACCTATATATATAAATACACATATCTACATATATACATGTATATATATACTCACACACTTACATACACACACAAATACATATATAAATATATATGTATACAATGTATATACACACAAATACACATATATATACAATCAAAAATCCATTTGAAATTCATTTTAAGAATCTGAAATGTTGACGATATATACCCAAGGTTCACAATATCGGTATCGAACTATTCCTATGAGTATTGGTATCGGTGATATCGGTAGTATCGACGGTATCGTATCGGAGTATCGGACTTTGGTATCGAAAAACAAATAATTATTAATAAATTATTTATATTTAAAACATATATTTTATACATTTAGGCATAATTTTAAGTATTTCAGCGTCATTTCTTAGTAGTTTTGAAATTATATGAAATAGTAGTCACCCTTACCGATTGGTTTTGCCGAATTGACCGGAACAAAGACCCCCAATGTCGGTATCGGTCAATATTTGGTATCGGTCGGTATCTGATCGGAACATGCCAAACCGTATCGGTATCGGCCGTATCGGATCGATATCGGCCGATACTTTAAACCATGTATATACCATGGTTTTGCCTTTTAGTTGCAGGAATATGAGATGGTGACATGGTTGTCACATTAAGGGTCTTTGAGGAGGTGACATGTTGTGAACAGATATATCCTTATAGTTCTCCTACGTAATGTTAAAAAAAATCCGTAGGAGAACTATATATTTTTTTAGGAGAACTATATATAAGGATATATCTTTTCGCAATATGTCATCTTGTCAAAGACCCTTAATGTACCAACCATGTTACCGCGGTATTGGTATTTGGATACCAATAGCGATAAGGTAAAGGGTACCAATAACGATAAGGTAAAGGGTACCAACTTAAGGTATTGGTATTGGGATACCAATAGCGATAAGGTAAAGGGTACCTTTGTAGGTAATGACTAGAAATAGGATATTTGACTTAGATTTGACCTTGTTTGACCAAGGTTGACTATTTTGACTGAAAGTCAAAGTAGAGTCAACATCTGACCTAGATTGGACTAAGAGTTGACAAAGTCAACTATAGGTCAACCTTGACATTGTTTGACCTTGTTTGACTTTGTTTGACTTAGCTTGGCCTTGTTTGACTTTGTTTGACTTAGTACAACCTAGTTTGACCTAGATTGTATATCATTGTTATTAGTAACTGTCCGCTACTAATGTGTGTCCCATAATAAGATATAATATACGAATTTGTGTCTGTTGGATAATGTGTGTCCATCTTTGCAGAATTATTTCCAAATGGATATGAATTACTACTTACGGAATCGTTCATGGATGTACAATCGTCGTCCTGATGATATGTGTGGTGTGCAGGATGAATACATAGCGGGAGTAGAACAGTTTCTGTAGTTTGCTAAGGCGTTCCCTCAGTACATGGACGGCACCAAAATTAAGTGTCCGTGTGTAAAATGTCATAACGTGAAATATTATCCAGAAGTGGAAGTGACATATCATTTGTACTCGAGGGGTTTCATGCCTAATTACTATCAGTGGACCGTACACGGAGAACTTGTGTCTTTAGCATCAGAGCCGGAGCCTTACGTTGAGCCGTATATGCATGCGAGACCTAATTTTGTTTCAGATAATCATGCATACGACGACGGGTGCATCAACATGGTTTTCGATGCTGCGGGGCCTAGTTTCGTTCATGATGCACCTGAGGAGGCACCAAACACCGATGCTGTACAGTTCATGGAGTTACTGGAGAATGCAAGGACTCCATTGTATCCTGGTTGTGAGGATCATTCACCGTTGAGGTGGTTACAAGACTGTTGAGCATTAAGTCAAATTTTAACATGTCGCAAGGATGCTACAACCGAGTGTTGAAGTTGATTATAGAGATCTTGTCGGCAGGTGCTAAGTTGCCTAAAGACTTCTACCGGTCTAAGAGAATGGTGAGATCGCTCTGGATGGGATACGAAAAAATCGATTCCTGTCGCAATGGGTGCATGATGTACTATAAAGACGACAAGGACGCAGATGTGTGCAGATTTTGTGGTACTGATAGCTAAAAAACAACTAGTACAGGAAGGTCTACCGGTGCAAGAAGACCGACCGATTCAATGCACTACTTGCCTTTAACGCCGCGGTTGCAAAGATTATTTATGGTGAAAGAGACGGCCGAAAATATGAGTTGGCACATGCGAGAACAGATTGAAGGAGTGTTGGATCACCCATCCGATGGAGAAGCGTGGAAGCACTTTAATCGAGTGTATCCTGATTTTGCTTCAGATCCGCGTAATGTCAGGTTGGGACTATCTTCTGACGGTTTTACTCCTTTTGGTCTTTCAGGATCCTAGTATTCGTGCTGGCCTGTGATTGTCACTCCGTATAACCTACCGCCTTGGATGTGCATGAAGACTTAGTACATGTTTCTAACCGTTATAATTCCTGGTCCGAACAATCCCAAAAGGAACATTGACGTGTACTTACAGCCTTTGATAGATGAGTTGAATCAGTTATGGGAAGTAGGCGCTAACACGTACGATGTTTCCAGAAAGCAGAATTTTCAGATGAAGGCAACCCTTATGTGGACCATCAACGACTTTTCGGCCTATGGAATGTTATCTGGATGGAGCACTCATGGCCGTCTCTCATGTCCGTATTGCATGGACCGTAGTAAGGCTTTCCGTTTGAAACACGGAGGAAACCCGTGCTTCTTTGATTGTCATCGACAATTTCTGCCAAAAGATCATTCGTTCAGAAGGAACAGGAATGCATTCCGTGCCGTCGTTGTAGAGAAGGGTGATCCACCGCCAAGGTGGTGCGGAGCCACGATATGGGAGGAGGTTAAAGATTTTCCAAGTGCTATCGAAGATCCTACAACTGGGTACAAGTGCGATGGATTTGGTAGAGATCATAACTGGACAAAGAGGAGCATATTCTGGGATCTGCCATACTGGAGTACCAATCTGATCAGACATAATCTTGATGTCATGCATATTGAGAAGAATGTGTTTGATAACATAATTAATACTGTGATGGACGTAAAGCAAAAAACGAAAGACAATCCCAAGGCCAGGTTGGACTTAGAAGAAATATGCAAACGCCCTGCGTTGTATTTGATACAGCAGAATGGAAAACAGTTCCTGCCGAAGTCAATTTTCTTGCTGGACAAGGAGGATAAAGTGAGACTTTGTCGGTGGATCCAGGGCCTAAAATTTCCAGACGGATATGTGTCAAATCTGAGAAGATGTGTCGATCCAAAGGAAAACAAATTGACGGGTATGAAGAGCCACGACTGTCACGTATTCATGGAGAGGTTAATTCCGATTGTATTTCGGGAATTCTTACCGCATGCAGTTTGGGATCCATTGACGGAGCTTAGCATATTCTTTAGGGATCTTTGTTCTAAGAAATTGCACGTTGATCGTCTAGAAAAGCAAGAGAAGGACATTGCGGTAACACTATGCAAGCTAGAGAGGGTGTTTCCTCCTGGATTCTTCGACTCTATGGAGCATTTGCCGATTCATCTATCCTATGAGGCACGTGTTGGTGGACCCGTCGAATATCGATGGATGTACCCGTTCGAGCGACATTTGAATCACCTAAAAAGAAAGGTAAAAAATAAGGCACGGGTCGAGGGTTCTATTTGTGAAGCCTATGTTCTCGAGGAGATTACAAACTTTTGTTCGATATATTTAAAGCCTCATGTTGCAACTAATATAACGAGAGCTTCCAGAAACGACGACGGAGATCATGAAAGTAATGATACAATACTGAAGGTATTCAATGCTCCAGGAAAGCCATCGGGTAAAATAAAGAAGAGATATCTGAACGATGATGAGCTAAGGGCTGCTCAGGTGTATGTATTACTCAACTGCGACGAGGAGGAAGTAGAGAAACTGGAGGGGTAAGTAAATAATACGTCTACATTATTTTAATAGTGTTGATTATTATATTATTACATTAATTGCACGATGTTGTTTTCAGCATATTTAATGATGATGTGAGGTCAGGTAGGCCACACATAACAGAAGAAGAACTAGAACAAGAAATGAGGCATTATTTTCCATCATGGTTGAGTGCATATGTAAGACTTCAGAACTCTGTAATTACCTTTCTGTATATGCACTTGATTGAGAATGAGCTTAATTGCTTTTTTCGTGGTATTTAGGTCGATCGTCCATACGCAAGACTTGAGAATGAGTCTATTAGAACGATAGCCAAGGGACCAATTTATGCTGCAAAAATATGGCCAAGCTACTGTGTTAATGGGTTTAGGTTCAAGTCAACAACTTTCCCGATCAGAGACAACTTTGTGGATCTCGACTCCACCAAAAACAGCTGTTTGTGTATCAGATCTTCGAACTACAAAGATGTTGATACGGGCAACGATTTCTATGGCGTGCTACGGGAGATCGTGGAGCTGACATATAGTTATGGAATAGATCCTGCTAAGATTGTGTTATTCAGGTGTAATTGGTTCGATCCGATTGAAGGTCAAGGTTGGAAAGTAGACAAGCACGGTCTTGTTGATATAAACTATCGGCGTTGATATCAAGCCTATGAACCATTTGTCTTATCAAGTCAGGCTCAGCTCGTGTACTTCACAAGTTATCCTAAACGGGGAACAACAAGGTCGGACTGGTGGGTAGTATGCAAGACCAAAGCTAGAAATACCTTTGAGGTTTATGATATAGCTTATCAACAAGATGAACTACCTCTTGTAACAAATATTATAGAAGTGGACACGACGGAAGTTCCTCATTACACATCTAATTGTGTAGAAGAAGTAGAATTATCTGAAGAGGAAGATGAAGATGAAAGTGAAGATGTAGAGGAGGAAAAAGAAGAAGAATATGAGCTAAACGAACTAGATGAATTTTCAGAAGAGGATTAAAATCTGTGATGTCTATCATATAAATATGTATTTTTGTAATAATAAATCTGTGACACTTTAGTGACACTTTAGTGACACTTTTATCTGTGACCATGATATTTTTCAAAAATCTGTGATGTCTATCATATAAATATATATTTTTGTTTTATTGTCATATGTTATTATCAGGTATGACTAGACCAGGAGGACGACGCGGAGGATTTTACATTAGGCAGTCCCGTCAGCCTTGGCCTGGGGATGGAGAGGGCAGTTCCGTACCCTCATTCTCATCTCCGAGTATGCCAGTGTACCGTTCTGTTCCCGGTCCATTACCGGGACAGGGCAGTTCCAGCAGGTTGTTGACTCCTCCCTCGTCGTCCAGCCTTCCTGATCCTGCGTCCAGCATCCCTGATCCCCCGTCCAGCATTCCTCCTGTCGACGGCTCTATGGTGGGAGCCGACGCCGAGCATATGGAGGACGGCGATCAGACTGATCCTGTCCAGGCAGGAGGTGAGAGCGACCTTCCATGCGCTCCCCTGGGCGAGACGCGTATGGAGATTTGGACGGACGGGCCTATGAAGTAAGTTAATTAATTAATATATATTTTTCAAATGATTATATGTACATATATATTCATGAAAAATTATTATTGTATAGATATCGGCCTTCTGCAGTACAGAGACAGCTGGGGGTATTTCTGAGGCAGAACTATGGTGGGCCTTGGATTAACTACTCAGATGCTCCCGCAGATAGGAAGGCCTTTTGGTTCGCCCACTTCAAGGTAAAAATTTTGTTTATTTTTAAATTTTAATAATCATTTGTGTATACTATACAACTTTTGTATTTTACTTCTTGTAGAGGACCTATTTCTATCCACCACACCGGGCGGCGAGGATCGAGGGCCAATTTTCTGCCGTCGCAGCCAAGCTCATCCGTGATGCGATCCACGACTAGAAGTATCGTGATCGCTTCAGAGAGCCGATCCATGGTTGGATCACGCCAGATCAGTGGGCTGCGATGAAGGCTAGATTCAGCGAGCCCAAGTACCAGGAGCGGTCTGACAAGGCCAAGGTGGTGCGGTCGAGCGCCGGTAAGTGGTGTGGTGGCTCCATTCCGATGACGGAGCATTTTCATCGTCTGGTACGTTTTCTATGACGGACATTAATTTATATATAGTTCGATAGAATATTTAATACTAATAATAGATAATATATTTTAACAGGTAAAAAAGGGTGAGGACCCGAACATGGTGACCGTCTTCCTGGTCACCCATCGGAGGGCTGGGGAGTTCATTGACGAGAGGGCGATACAGGCATATGTACGTTCTATTCTTTATATTAATTTACTATAATTTAGAAAACAGAAAAATAGATATCAATATAGACTTTAGCAAACACTTACACGTTAGCAAACATGTTCTAGGCCGAGTTTGTTCGGCTACAGCAGGAGGCGGCTGCTGCTGCTAGTGCGCCAGCAGAGGGAGGGGCTGGTAGTTCCTCCCAGCCGCCTACAGCTCCATCGCAGGACGAGCTCTGGATGACCGCCATTGGCGATCTTCAGAAGGGTACGTACTATGGTACGGGATCCTACGGTGCGTATTTGGCTTCGGAGTCATCCCGGGCCCCCTTTGTCAATGCGCAGTCTCCGGCTTTGCAGGCGTTGTCACGAGCTGAGGATATTCGTCGTCAGATCGAGGAGCTGTGTCGCGAGTTGCAGTAGCAGATTTCTGATGCGGTCGAGCGACGATCCGACCCTCCGATCGTTACCGGACGATTTGATGCGGTCGAGCGCAGTATACAAGAGCTGATGAGTCTGCATCAGGCTATAGCTGCCAGCTTGCACACGCTCACCGAGTCTACGCAGCGCACAGAGCGTAGACAGGTCGAGCTGGAGGGATCGCAGAGGAGCATATCTGCCTCACTCACTCAGGTTTCGGCTTCGCTTGAGGCGAGTACTGAGAGGGTGGTGAGTACCCTTGCTGTTTATGGTGAGCGACTGCGAGAGATGGAGCAGATACGTCCTCCCGGTCCATCGACGGCGTCGACTCCAGACATTGCACTGCCTCCTACTGCCCCTACGGTGCAGCTCACCCAGGAGCAGTATGACTACATTCTATCCCAGTTGCGCGGCAGGGGTCCGCAGTAATTTTATTGATTTTTTTATGACTTGTATGTATTGGCCCTATGGGCAAATTGTTTATTGGTACACTTTTGTTTATACACTTGGTGGGAGACTTTTTATCATCTTCCATTTTTATTTGACTCTATTGGATGTTTGTGAGGATGTGTGTCTGTGATATTTACTTTGCACTGCCTCATATTTTTATTGTGATATTTACTTTGTGATATCTGCGATGGAGATGACAAATATACCTACGCTGGGTTATAAGCGATGATCTGATATACAAAGGAGGTGCTGCCGAAATTTTAAAAAAATATAATGTGTATTTTTGTGATGATGTGTGTATGTGTTTACAGTGAATGCGAAATGCAGTGTTCGGAACCATCGACAGTTTCGATTATTGTTGTATGTTTTATCTTGGATAGAAAGAGCAACAGTTCAGGGTGTACTTCTGAGAGCTTCATTTTCACGTCCTTCACTTTCTTCGGACGTCGTAAAGGTTCCCGAGAAGGTGAAGGACGTGAAGAGGAAGCTCTGAGAAGTGCACCATGAACTGTTGCTCTTTCTATCCAAGATAAAACATAGAACAGTAAGCGAAACTGTCGATGGTTCGAACACTGTACTTCACACACACTGTAAACACAGACACACAGCATAACAAAAATATTAATTATATTTTTTTAAAATATCTACGACGTATAGCGACGTTCTGCGACGTACAGCGACGGAACGTACACGTCGCTATACGTCGCTAAATAGAGATGTCGCTAAACTGGACGTCGCTAAATTTGTCGCTAGGCGTCGCTACAGTGCCCACGTGGCTGCCATGCCATGTCATCATATATAATGTTTACCGCATCACAAAGTGGTCGCTCTACGTCGCTATTTTGGCGACGTAACCATACGTTGCTATCTGTCGCGAATTTTGCGACGTCTAGCGACACTAAACGTGACATCGCAAAAAGCGACGTTCTGCGACGAAATTGTTATCTGCGACATGCCTATACGCGACATCCAAATTTCGTCCCTAAATACGTTGTAAATATATTTTAGCGACGGATTTTTCTTATTTAGCGACGTCTTCTGACGTCACTAGGCAAGGATTACAGCAACCATGAGAAGATTCACAAACTTCTACGAGCCTTTACAAAGAACTGGATTCTAAAGGCTACTGCAATCATTGAAGGGAACGACCTCTCAACAATGTCTCTAAAAACACTCATGGGTAAGCTACTCACTCACGAGTAGAACTTCAAGACTTTGAAGATGCTACACCAAAGGAGAAGTCAGAGAAGACGATCGCTCTCAAGGCTCAACATAGAAGAACCATCGAAGATGATTCTGATGACAGCGACTCCGACTCTGAAGATCTAGCTCTTCTGGTAAGAAAGTTCAAGAAGTTCATGAGATTTAAAAGGAGAACAAAAGACAGCAACAACAACAACAACGAGGAAGATCCTATTTGCTACGGATGCAAGAAGAAAGTACACATGAAGAAAGACTGTCCAACAGCATCATCATCAAAAAAATAGTGTAGGCCTAAAAAAATGAAAGTCACGCTGAGTTGATCAGGACAAAGTCTAAAAGTCACACTGAGTTGATCAGGACAAAGTCTAAAAGTCATGCTGAGTTGATCAAGACAATGTTTAAAAGTTACGCTGGGTTCTACCAGACTATTTCCTCAAATATATGCAGAGACAGCTCATCATTTGTCAGAGTGTCATTATGACTGACAGCACGACAGTCAAAGAATGTCTCCTCGTATGCCACGTATGTACAGAACTCGAGAGATCACAGCCGACTATTGCGTGACTTTCGAAATCTTCTTCAACAAGACTCAGCCTTCATCAAGTTGGCGTACCAAAAGAGCTTATTGTCATTTAATGCGACTGACAAGGCAATCAATGTCAGAGATTTTGTGTCAGTCGAGGCATGTCGTATCAAGACAGCTGGCAGTTCTGACTCAAGTCTGCGTGTATTTTGAACTTCTATGTTCCTTCCTCAAGCTTGCGTGTATTTTGAAGCTTTCTGCCCCAAGTCTGCGTGTATTTTGAAGCTTTCTGCCCCAAGTCTGCGTAGATTTTGAAGCTTTCTACCCCAAGTCTGCGTGGATTCTGAAGCTTTCTGCCATAAGGCTGCGTGGATTTCGTCCTCAATAAGCCTGCGTGGATTTCATCAAATTGGAGTACGTGGCAGCCATGCCACCGATCTCTCACCTGCGTGTCCTGTAACTTGCACACAACTCATGCACGATTGCCATGTGTCCAACAGTTACAGGCCACGTCCAGTAACTGCTCATAACCTTGCATATGTTAAATCCTGCATGATTTTCAACTGTGCACAGGTTGTGAAGACAGTTATCTTTTCAGTTATTTTTGACTCTATAAATAGAGTTCTTTTCTCATTCATTGTACAGATACATAGCTATCTAAATTGCTGTCGAATTCTTGAGAGCTTTTCTTCTTCGCAACGTCCAAGGGATAAAACGATCGTCTTCTAGATCGGATTCCTAAAGTTGTATTTTCCCAGAAACATAATAAATAAAGTGAATTTATTTATGGAAAATAAATTGACGACTCTGCTGGGGAAAACTATCTCCTCTTCTGAGATGGCAACAACTCAAAGCGACACTTCGTCAGTCGGCTCGACGAAGAAGGTGATGTCGATCCAATTCGATCAACTCGCCTACGAAGAAATACAGCGGACTAAGAGTGGCAAGCACACTTCAGCCTCCATCACCACTGCCAAGTCGAAGGGACGATCTATCTACGTCCCTAAGAATCTGTTGGCAACCAATGGTGAAGTTTCTGCCACAGTGTCTACTCCTAACACTGGCAAGAACTCTACTGCAAGTACACACGCTCTTGTGTGCTCGAAGACGAAAAAAGTCAAAAGTCACGCTGACAGCACTGGCTCCTTAGCCAAGCCTGTTCCAGCGTGCAATCTCAAAGTCAAAAGTCACGCTCACAGCACTGGTTCTTTAACCAAGCCTGTTCCAGCGTGCAATCTCAAATTCAGTAGTTACGCTGACAGTACTGGCTCCTTAGCCAAATCTGTTCCAGCGTGTATTTCTAAAATCAAAAGTCACGCTGACAGCACTGGTTCTTTAACCAAGCCTGTTTCAGCGTGTATTCCGTATACATCATCTAAGAAGAATAGCTCTTTAGCTATCTCTTCTTCCTTGCCAACTTCTACTAGAACTGGGGGTGGTCTTGCTAAAGTTCCTTCACAAATGGCACACAAAGTCTCTTCGAAAAGAAACAACTCTTTAGTTGTTTCTTCTGCTCCTGTAGTATTTACTTCAGGAACAGCTTTGACTGACAGTTTTGTTAGTCAAAGAAAAGGAGATGGTCTTTTGAATACTCTTCCTTCTGGACATTCTATGTCTCAAAACTTGAATAAGTCTAAGAAGAAACATTTCTTAATGTCTTCTTCTACGACTTCTTCGAATTGGGCACAGAATTTGTCTATAAAAGAAGGTCTGTTACCAACTCCTAATCAAGGAGGTGGTTCAACTCTTCCTTCTCTGCAAATATCCAGATCAATGGAAGGAAAACTCTAAGTATCAAAAACCAATGTTTTACCTCCAACTGATCTAAGAACAAAACTTAATCAAATCCGTTTGGGAAGCACTTCTGGTGTCAAAAAACCATACCAAACGGGAACAAAAGCAAGAGATCCAGATGCAGAGTATGCTAGAAATTATGTGGCTCAGATTAATCACTCTCTATATAATCAAGAGCCATCAAGACCCAAGAACCGAAAATATATTCCTAAAAATACACAAAGAATGTTCTCTGATGTACCTCAATATTCACAGACAGATTTACGAGAACATCTTCAACAGAAGAGAAGGAATAATTCTGTGTCAATGGATCATGACCATGCTGAATGTGACTTCCAGCCAAAAGTCATAATTCAATGCAGATGTCAATCAATAGATCATGACCATGCTGATCATGAATGTGACTTCCAGCCAAGAGTCATGATGCAATACAGATGTCAAACTAAATGACAATCTGTCTTCAACCGGATTCAATGTGAACCTATGCCTGATGAAGATGAACCTCTGTTTGCTTCTGTTAACATGACCTCTCGGGATACTGGGGATAGAACTGATAGTCCAGATAGAGTATATAGAGGCACCAGATCAAGAGTCAGGACTTCTAATCAAAGGACTTTGATTTCTGAAGATGATTCTGAATTTCTTGGAGAATCTAACTTCCCACCTCTTCCTACTGGGGGTAATTCTCCTATAAATGACTTTGATACACAAAGCAGTGATTCAGAACATACAACATCCACTAATTCATCAACAATCCCTCGTACAGTCACAACCTATATGGTGGATGGGAATACTGAATTGAACAATGAACCTTCTTCTTCCATGACTCCTCAAGAACAAAGAATTGCTTCTTTAGAACAGCAAATAAAATCTATGGCTGATACTATGAAGTCGATGTATGAACTCATGGCAACCCAGCTGCAAAATCGACAGACTGTACCAGATGCCATACCAATTGACACTGGTGTAAGTCCAGTACATGTTCCTCCAGCAGTACAATCCAATACTCCTGGGCAAGCTCAACCAGTTCCTAGTCACTCGGAAGCTGGGGGTAGTGCTTATAATGCTGTTCCTCCTCCCAACTATTCTCTACAAGCTACAACTCCACAATCCTCCGAAGTTGTTACTGAAGAATTGAGGAATCTCCGAACTCAATTTGAGGCATTCAAACAGAAGGATGGTTTACAAAGGTTAGGCATCAAGCAACCTTATCCAATAGAATGGAAGCAAGTATCGTATACTCCTAAATACAAGCCTCCTACTATCTCATTCTATGATGGAACCACTTCTCCGAGTCAATTTATTAATCACTTTGAAGTGATGACTGACCAGCTGCAACCAAGTGACGCCCTCCTTACTCGGGTGTTTGTCGGATGTCTCAAAGGAACGGCTTATGAATGGTATAGAAGTCTTCCGGATGGGTGTATTACCTCATTTGCCGGTTTCAAACAAATATTTCTTGAACGGTTCTATGAAGGGCTCAATGACATGACTATGTCCGCTCTTATAAGAATCAAGCAGAAAAATAATGAAACTACAGAAGAATTCATTGAACGGTTTCGAAGAGAAGCTCTGAAGATGCCTCTTGGAACTCCTGATGCTGTTACCATCGACACATGGAAATCAAATTTGTTGCCAATCATCAGCATGTGGACAGGATCTACTCAATTTCAAGATTGGCCTTCCTTCATAGTTAGTGCCAAGGCCGCAGAAATTAGTGCTGAAACCTTCAAAGGTTTAGGAGTGCAAATGACTCCCAAAGAAACAGGTCAAAGTACTAACAATAATGCTAAATCCAATACTCGCAAGGGAAAAGAAACCCTTGAAGTTAATCTTCAGAGTAAAGATGTATCAACTGTTCAAACTCCTCCTGCCTCTACGACTCAACAACCAAGAGCACCTCGTCCCAAAGAAGAATACTCTTTTGATGACGATGATGTCCTTGGTATCTTTGAATATCTGCTGAAAGGTAATAAAATACAATTACCTGAAATCAAGAAACCTGATGAAGCTGGTAAGACGGATCATCCTAAATACTGTCCATACCATAGAATGTTGGGTCACATAGTTCGTACATGTTATGTACTGAAAGGAAAGATCCAGGAAATGATTAAATCTTGAGCTATCACTCTTACTCCGAAAGAGAAGACCGTCACCTCCAACGTCGTCTCTATGTAATTCGGAGATTTCCCTCCTCAACTTCTTGAAAGCGGGATTTTTCCTATTCCCAAGGCAACTCTTGAAATAGTGAATATTCCTCCTCCACAGTTTGAAGGATTAGTACCGATCACTATGGAAACAGGAGAAATCATATGGATTCATCCTGATCTAGTGGCAGATTTTGAATCTCCTCCTCTTCAAAAGACTACTTCCCGAAAATCTAAGAAGGCTGGGAAAACTAAGTCATGTCATATGACTTCTTTCGGATCTACTCCCGACACAGAAGCAAAAGATAAAGAAGAAGCACTTGCTGGTGCTACTAGAACAGGGAAACCTTATCTAAAGGATTATTCCAAGAGTCCTGAGGATACTCCTGATATCCCTCCTGCTGACCAAGATGCTCTTGATGTTCCTCTTGAGGAAGAATCATCCACTGCACCTGTACCTTCAACCACACCGGTTATACCTACTCCTTCCAAGCCCACAGCTCTTGAGAAAGGCAAACAACAGGCTCGATTTGATAAACCAATCAAGAAGTCCCCTCCTCTTGGGCTTCAGAAATCTTATAATTTCGACATTCTAGCTCAACTTGCTAATACTCCAGCTAGAATGTCCCTCTTTGAACTTCTACGTCTTTCTAAAGAGACTCGGGAGACGTTAAGTGAGGCACTTCTTCAGGCTGACTCTTGTCTTGCACAATTAAAGAAGCCAGATGAAGAACCTGCCACTTGCTTACATTGCAACAGTGTATTGGAGATTATCCCAAATATCACTTTTATACAAGATGATATGCTACTGGAGGATAATCGACATGATCGGCCTCTCTACTACACCGGTTATATCGATACGATGAAGATAGATCGTATCCTCATTGATCCAGGGTCTGCTATAAGTATAATGCCAAAGAGTCTGTTGGATGAACTAAAAATCCCTCTTCACAAGCTTTCCAAGACGGTTACTACTATCCTGGGATTCAATCAAAGCCGAAGCGAGCCTTTGGGAAAGATTCATCTGAAACTTCAGATAGGCGATTTCAGATCCAAAGTCACTTTCTATGTGATCGAGATCGTGGGATATTATAATCTTCTTCTGGGGAGGCCCTTTCTTCATGAAAATAATGTGGTGCCTTCTACTCTTCATCAGTGTTTTAAATACATTGACAGCAATGGAAGAGTACAAAAGGAAGTTGCTGATATAAATCCTTTCCATGGGGTTGAAGCTTATTTTAATGATTCCCGGATGTACAAAGAAGAGTATACAAGGGTGATACAAGCTATGGAGAAAGAGGATCCGCAAAGTGAGACCTTGATAATTCCTGTTAAAGGTCAAACTACTCAGCAACAATCTCCTAAACCCTCTGGAGAAGGTTCTTTCATTATTCCAGTGAGCGGACGGATCTCTTCATTACCTCAGTCGTCTACTCAAGATACACTGATCATTTCTGTCAGTGGACGTACTACAGTTTCTGCATCTTCACATATAAAACAGGATACTCTGGTTGTCACCCCCATTTCATGTATTTCGTATTTATGCTCGTATTTGATTTTTGGCACGTATTTTATTTTCTCGACTTGCGGATTTTGGTTTCTCGTAAATGGGTTTTGGACCATGGCTTGGTTTTATTTTGTGAAAGTTGGTTTAGTTTGGTTCATCATGAATGGAACACCTTAACCTACACTCCTCCCTCAACACACCACAACCACCCTCATTATATCTCCACCAAACTTTCTCTCTCCTCTTTACTCTCCATTAATTTTCTTCTTCTCCTTCCTCCACACACAACTCCCCAACCCAATAGGCAAGTGCACCTTGCCAACAAATAAGCACCCAATTTTATTTGTCCATTTGATAGATTAGGACATGTAGATCAACATTAGAACTTGGAATTTTGTGATTTGGAGCTTTCATTCTTCTAGATCTAGGTTTTAACCATTTTCGGAATTCCTTGGTTTTGATCTATTAAACTTTGATTTTTGCTTGTTTTGATGCTTCCATGTGGAAGAGAATTTGATTTTACTCAAGTTAGAACTTTGTAAATCTAGATTTGGTTTTGATTTGACAAAAATATGAAGAATTGAAGTTCTTGGTGTTCTTGGACTTGCTCTCGGCCAGGAAGAACAGCCCTCTGCCTTGCGCTTTTTAGCGCATGGCCGATTGTGCACCCCCGGCCTGTGCTCTTTAGCGCATGGCCGATTGCGCAATCACTTGGCCAGTGCTTTGCGCTGCGCTGGACTGCGCTGGCGCAAGCCAGCCATGCGTAAGCCAGCCATGCGCAAGCCAGCCGTGCGCAAGCCATCCCTTGCGCAGTTCATGTCTGCGTAACCCATTTCCTGTGCAACCCATTTTCTGCACAACCCATTTCCTGTACAACCTATTTCCTGCGCAACCCATTTCCTGCGTAATCCATCTGCTGCACAACTCACCCTGCGCACTTGGCACCCTGCGCAGTTGGTACCCTGTGCAACTCACCCTGCGCACTTGGCACCCTGCGCAGTTGGTACCCTGCGCAGCTCACCCTGCGCACTTGGCACCCTGCGCAGTACATACCCTGCACAACCTACTTGTCTATGATGAATTTGTTATTTCTTGATCTTGGCTCTTTTATAGTCCTATTTTATATTAGTATTTTATTAGGTATTTTATGCCTATTTTATATCCTTGCGCCTTTTGGCATGAACTTGATTTTGCTTAATATGTTTGGAATAACTATTGTACACAGCATGGTATGACAAGAAACTAGTATAACATGACAGTGACCCGTAGTGGTGCACTCCTGACACGACCAACCTGACTTGATAGTGGCCCGTCGTGGCGCACCCCTGACAAGTACCCTGACATGATTTACCTTGATAACTTGATAGTGGCCCGTGGCGGCGCACTCTTGACTTGACTTGACTTGATAACTTGACTTGACTTGCCTTGACACCGTGGGTGTTCCTGCTTGCTTGTTTACACAATCCACTTGTCTTGTCTTGCATCATGTCTAGGACGTGACTTCCTGGGTACCATGGCCAGGGACTCGCGCTAAATTGGATTAGGCTAATTATTAGATCAAACTAGAACATAGAGAATTCCCAGTCACAGGCAATCTCGTTATCTGGGCGCTTTAATGGACTTGTAGCTTGCCGACGAGTAGAGCACATTTCCAGCACACTGTCATGTGTTGCACCCTCTAAATCACCTAAGGGTACATTTGTCTCCCGGGCGATGTACCCAACTATAACTCTCAACCCGCGGAAGGATAACTGGATGGTCTGCAGGGCTTGGGACTGGGAGTTTCTCACTTGCATCTTGTTAGTAATTAGGCTTGTGATAACCCTAGTTAGTTAAAGTAGTAAGCCGTAGTACTTGCTTGGCCGATTGTGAATGAATGGTGTCCAGCCCTGTCTAAGTCTTGTCTAGCCTTGTACCTGGAACTCTTAATCATGATTGTTTTACTTATCTCTAACGATAAATGGGTAGAGGCAGTGAGCTATTCAGGCGAAGGGTTACAATCCCGGTCCTTGTTTGGTTTAAGGATTGTAACCTGGCTCCCGGAAGGGTTCCACGTCCCTAGTCGTTTATCGCCCTGTGTACTTTTATTACTTGTACTTTCCTTTATTCTTTATGTTCTGATATGCTGGCTTTTGTTCTTATTTGTGGCCTCCCTTGTGGCACTTGCTCTTTCTGGGGTTTGACCCAGCTGGTTTTGTGTGGCCAGATTTCGGAGCAGCTCCCGAGGATCTACCCAGCTTCCAGCCCAATGGTGAACACTAGACGGAACCCGGGCTACGAGTAGGTTTTCCCTTTTTGTTTCACCCACTTATATGTAAATTTATTCTTTTGAGGCGTTTAGCCGACGAGCACCTGTTAGCTCGATGCACATTTACTTACTGTCTGCCTACGGGCTGTAAGCATGATTAACAAATCCTAGGGTTGATCATGTATGACTGAACTCTTGCTAGTCCTATCATTTTGTACGACTAGATTCATGATCATCCAATATGTAATATTTGGGACGCCTTATATATATATATTTGATGCTCTAACATCTTGTAACTCTGTTAATTGCTTGAGATTGAGACAATAGGCTTGACCTTAAGAGACTGCTGGCTTGTAGTAAACCCTCATATCTAGACAGCCATGACCGTATAGTTGAGATGTGTTCTATTTCAATATACGTAGCTGGCTGTGTCTGCCCCCGCTCTCCAGTATTATGGTTCTGGGGCGTGACACAGTTTAAGTGGTGGCCCATGCAGGTCTTGGCATTCAAGAAATGTGAGGGTTTACCGAATAGATGTCTCAATCAATATTCGTCCTTGATCTCTGCTCGTATCTTCAAATCCCTGAGAATCTCGACCTGATCACATTGCTTGTATCATTGATCTGTCCTGGTCCTTTCCTTACTGTTCCCTATGTCGTCTTCTTCAGCGGCATTACTCCCGGACCAGCCAACCAGCCAGAGGAAGCTCGACAAGCACCCCAGCGCCAGGAAGATCAAGCTCAGCACTCTGGAGTAGCCTCCCGAGTTATGCTTTCCGGAGGCTCGGAACCTCCAGTTCAGGCAGCTCTGCCCGTTCAACCAGCTAGATAGGATGAGGGACCTTTGGTAGGGCTTATCAGAGAACTGCTTGCATCCTAAGATCGTCGAGGCGACGCATTGCACCAGGAAGTTCATGATGCACTAAACCGAGGAGGTCCCCAAGCGAATCAGGCGGCCAACAGTTTCAAGCGCTTGAACCCTCCATTCTTTGACGGCAGTGAAGATGCGATTGTCGCAGACGCTTGGCTTCAGGATACCGAGGTGGTTCTAGAAGCAGCTAGGACACCTGAGAATGAGAAGGTGGCGGTGGTACGCCTACAGTTGTTAGACTTGGCTCGCGATTGGTGGGCGGCTCAGGCCATGGGGTTAGCGGCACCAGTCACTTGGGCGACGTTCAGAGAGAGGTTCCAGATAAAGTACTTCGATGCGGTGGCACGGTACGACCTGCAGACCCGATTCACCAACTTGAAGCAAGGAGGCAGGACGGTCGATGGCTATGCGACCGAGTTTTCCAGACTGAGTAGGTTCGCCCCCACCTTGGTGGCAACCGAATTCGATAGGGCCCAACGG
Source organism: Iris pallida (assembly GCA_029216955.1). NCBI lineage: Eukaryota > Viridiplantae > Streptophyta > Magnoliopsida > Asparagales > Iridaceae > Iris > Iris pallida. The sequence goes on from JANAVB010040619.1 coordinate 27,615,539, forward strand.
TTCCAGCAGGGGCTGTATTTAGAGATATTATTGGCTGTGGAGCAGTTCGAGCACCAGACGTTCGATGCAGTGTTGAAGGCAGCAAGGAGGCATGAGTATACCTCCCGGAGAATTGTGGACAGGACCGGAGGCAGGAAGCGGTCCCACAACCAGATGCACCAATCTTCAGCTCCAGCCCCGGCAGCTAGGGGTATAACCATTGGAACTCCGAGGCGGGCGGCCTCAGTGACGTCGGTTCAGCATTCAACCCCGACGTACCCGCAGCAGCAGAAGCAGAAGCAGTCTTTCGCGGTGGGATGTTCTCATTGCGGGAAACTGGGCCATGTAGTGGCAGAGTATCGAAGGGCACAGGGATTGTGCCTGGCTTGTGGAGGAGCAGACCACCAGATAGGGACCTGCCCGAATAGGGGAGGTCCATCATCATCCAACCTTTCTAGTTCTTCGGTGAGAGGACCAGCCCCAGTTCCAGTCCAGCAGCAGCAGCAGCAGTACCCGAGGCCATTGTTGCCTCAGGCCCAGGCCTTTCAACAGCAGAACCAGCAGCAGTTCACCCAGGCTCCAGCACAGAACCGACAGAGGGGTTTCCAGCAGAGAGGACCCGCAGCTAGAGGTCAGGCTATGATGATGACCATGGAAGAAGAAGTTGCACCAGGTGAGGTAGTGGCAGGTACTATTCTCGTCAACACTTTTCCGGCATCTGTATTATTTGATTCTGGTGCATCGCATTCATTCATGTCTGCACGATTCGCGACACGGATAGGATTAGAGCCCGAGTCATTATCAGTGAGGCTCAATATACTTACTGGTAATGGTCTTGTGGGAGTAGATCGAGTGTTTTCCTCGTGTCGGATCGTAGTTAGCGGTAGAGAGTTCCCCGCTAGGCCATAGAGTTCCCTATGGCAGACTATGATGTAGTCCTAGGCATGGATTGGTTGAGGAACTATTATGCTAGGATAGACTGCCATGCTGGCAGAGTTGTCTTTAGTATTCCCGGAGAGCCAGAGTTTTCATTTTCCAGAGGCGCAGTAGAGCCATCTCCTCCAGTATTGCGGATGGCAGTAGCAGCAGTGCAGTTGCCCCGGATAGTTGAAGAGTTTCCAGATGTCTTCCCAGAAAAACTTCCAGGGATGCCACCAGAGCGGGAGATCGAGTTTACCATTGACTTGATTCCCGGGACAGCACCAGTATCAGAGCGAGTCTACAGAATGGCGCCTTCAGAGTTGGAGATTTTGTACAAGATGATTGAAGAACTTAGAACCAAGGGATTCATTCGTGCTAGTGGATCGCCTTGGGGAGCCCCGATGCTTCTTGTGAAAAAGAAGGATGGTACGTCCAGGCTATGTGTTGATTATTGTACCTTGAACTCAGTGACAATCAAGAACAGATACCCTCTTCCGAGGATAGATGACTTGTTTGATCAACTCAAGGGGGCTTCAGTTTTCTCGAAGATAGACTTGCGATCAGGATACCACCAGATCAGAGTCAGAGAGCAGGACATCCCGAAGACGGCGTTCAGATCTAGGTACGGGCATTGGGAGTTTCTAGTTATGCCCTTTGGAGCGACCAATGCGCCGGCAGTATTCATGGACCTCATGAACCGTATTTTCATGCCTTACTTGGATCAGTTTGTGATAGTGTTCCTTGATGACATCCTGGTCTACAGCAAGAGTGAAGCAGAGCACGAGCAGCATCTCAGAATTGTCCTCCAGATTCTCAGAGAGCACCAGTTGTACGCCAAGTTCAGCAAATGCGAGTTCTGGCTCGATCGTATTTCGTACTTGGGTCACATCATTACCAGAGGAGGAGTGGAAGTGGATCCCCAGAAGATTGTGGCTATCGAGGCATGGCCAGTACCCAGCTCAGTGGCAGAAGTTCGCAGCTTTCTTGGATTGGCCGGCTACTACCGGCAGTTCGTCTCTGATTTTGCAAGGATTTCAGCGCCGATGACCCAGTTGACCCGCAAGGATGTGCCGTTCGTTTGGACAGCAGAATGTCAGGAATCATTTGAGAAGTTGAAGCGAGGTTTGATAACGGCTCCCATTCTTACACTTCCAGATGGGACCGAAGGATTCACAGTTTACTGCGATGCTTCAGGCAGAGGATTGGGATGTGTTTTGATGCAGCATGGGAAGGTAATTGCTTATGCGTCATGTCAACTCCGTGATCATGAGAAGAATTACCCGACCCACGACTTGGAGCTAGCAGCAGTAGTGTTTGTACTTAAGTTGTGGAGGCACTACTTGTACGGAGACAGAGTGAAGATATTCACTGATCATAAGAGCCTGAAGTATGTTTTCACCCAGAAGGATCTTAATATGCGGCAGAGAAGATGGCTCGAGCTACTTGTGGACTATGATGTGGACTTGCAGTATCATCCAGGGAAAGCCAACGTCGTAGCAGATGCGTTGAGCCGGAGAGCCGGAGTTTATTTCCTGACGGCACAACTAGAGCTATTGGCAGATCTTCAGAAGATGGGAATTGAAGTGATTCTTCCTTCCAATGTGGCCTTGATGGCCAGCCTACAGATTCAGTCCACCATAGTTGAGAGGATCCGGATAGCACAGTTAACAGATTCCAAGATTCAGCGTCTCAGAGCAGAGTGCAAGGCAGGAAGAAGGCCAGAGTTATGTATTCATGAGGATGGTACACTTCGACACGGCACGCGTCTTTGTGTACCCAGTAGAGATATCAGACAGGAAGTCATGGCAGAGGCTCACAGTTCGCAGTACTCCATTCACCCAGGCAGCACGAAGATGTACAGAGATATTCGTCAACACTTTTGGTAGAATGGTATGAAGAGAGAGATAGCCCGGTATGTCTCTCGATGTTTGGTTTGCCAACAGGTCAAGGCTGAACATCAGAGACCAGCTGGACTTCTTCAACCCTTGCCGATCCCAGAATGGAAATGGGAACACATAACCATGGATTTCGTGACTGGGCTACCCAGATCTCCGGCAGGCAGAGATGCTATTTGGGTCATTGTGGACAGGCTTACCAAGGTGGCACACTTTCTTCCGTTTAGAGTTGGACAGTCGACGGCACAGCTAGCAGAGATGTATCTCAGGCAGATTGTCAGACTTCACGGAGTGCCAGTCAGCATAGTATCGGACAGGGATACGAGATTCACATCGCGCTTTTGGCGCAGTCTTCATCAAAGTTTGGGGACTCGTCTCAAGTTCAGCTCAGCATATCATCCGCAGACAGATGGGCAGTCAGAGCGCACTATACAAACTCTCGAAGATATGTTGCGGTCATGTACCCTTGACTTTGGTGGTTCGTGGGAGGATCACCTGCACCTGGTGGAATTCTCGTACAACAATAGTTTCTAGGCCAGTATCCAGATGGCACCCTTCGAGGCTCTGTATGGCAGGAAGTGCAGATCCCCGTTAGCATGGGACGATGTCGGAAAGAGGCAGATGCTCGGTCCAGAACTGATTTCTCAGACGGTTGAAGTGGTCAGGAAAGTCAGAGATCACCTCCGAGTTGCTCAGGATCGCCAGCGCCATTGGGCCGATGCTCATCGGCGTCCCTTAGAATTTGCCGTCGGCGACCATGTATTCCTTAGGATCTCGCCCACCCGCGGCGTCATTCGTTTTGGCGTGCGGGGAAAGCTTAGTCCTAGGTATATAGGGCCGTTCGATATTCTAGAGCGAGTAGGCGATGTGTCCTATCGTCTCGCTCTTCCGCCGTCGCTAAGTGAGGTACATGATGTATTCCATGTGTCCCAATTAAGACGGTACATCCCGGACCCAAGCCATATCCTAGATCATTCGGAATTGGTTGTTGGTACCAACCTTTCGTATGAGGAGAGGCCCGTGTCTATTTTGGACCGGAGAGAAAAGACGCTCAAGAACAAGACTATTAACTTAGTCCGTGTTGCTTGGGGTCATCACTCTCTAGGTGAGTCAACGTGGGAGCGTGAGGACGACATCCGATCGCGATATCCCTACCTGTTTGACTCGTAAGGTATAATGTCTTCCTTGTGCCTTACGCTTTCCCTTCCTTGCTTGTATTGTATGATTGTATGATTGAACTGCTTAGTGTAGCTTGTCTGTGCTTAGTATAGCTTGTCGTGGCAATCTCTAGCTCCTTGATTAAATTCCGAGGACGGAATTCTTTGAAGGTGGGTAGAGTTGTCACCCCCATTTCATGTATTTCGTATTTATGCTCGTATTTGATTTTTGGCACGTATTTTATTTTCTCGACTTGCGGATTTTGGTTTCTCGTAAATGGGTTTTGGACCATGGCTTGGTTTTATTTTGTGGAAGTTGGTTTAGTTTGGTTCATCATGAATGGAACACCTTAACCTACACTCCTCCCTCAACACACCACAACCACCCTCATTATATCTCCACCAAACTTTCTCTCTCCTCTTTACTCTCCATTAATTTTCTTCTTCTCCTTCCTCCACACACAACTCCCCAACCCAATAGGCAAGTGCACCTTGCCAACAAATAAGCACCCAATTTTATTTGTCCATTTGATAGATTAGGACATGTAGATCAACATTAGAACTTGGAATTTTGTGATTTGGAGCTTTCATTCTTCTAGATCTAGGTTTTAACCATTTTCGGAATTCCTTGGTTTTGATCTATTAAACTTTGATTTTTGCTTGTTTTGATGCTTCCATGTGGAAGAGAATTTGATTTTACTCAAGTTAGAACTTTGTAAATCTAGATTTGGTTTTGATTTGACAAAAATATGAAGAATTGAAGTTCTTGGTGTTCTTGGACTTGCTCTCGGCCAGGAAGAACAGCCCTCTGCCTTGCGCTTTTTAGCGCATGGCCGATTGTGCACCCCCGGCCTGTGCTCTTTAGCGCATGGCCGATTGCGTAATCACTTGGCCAGTGCTTTACGCTGCGCTGGACTGCGCTGGCGCAAGCCAGCCATGCGTAAGCCAGCCATGCGCAAGCCAGCCGTGCGCAAGCCATCCCTTGCGCAGTTCATGTCTGCGCAACCCATTTCCTGCGTAACCCATTTCCTGCGCAATCTATCTGCTGCGCAACTCACCCTGCGCACTTGGCACCCTGCGCAGTTGGTACCCTGTGCAACTCACCCTGCGCACTTGGCACCCTGCGCAGTTGGTACCCTGCGCAGCTCACCCTGCGCACTTGGCACCCTGCGCAGTACATACCCTGCACAACCTACTTGTCTATGATGAATTTGTTATTTCTTGATCTTGGCTCTTTTATAGTCCTATTTTATATTAGTATTTTATTAGGTATTTTACGTCCATTTTATATCCTTGCGCCTTTTGGCATGAACTTGATTTTGCTTAATATGTTTGGAATAACTATTGTACACAGCATGGTATGACAAGGAACTAGTATAACATGACAGTGACCCGTAGTGGTGCACTCCTGACACGACCAACCTGACTTGATAGTGGCCCGTCGTGGCGCACCCCTGACAAGTACCCTGACATAATTTACCTTGATAACTTGATAGTGGCCCGTGGCGGCGCACTCTTGACTTGACTTAACTTGATAACTTGACTTGACTTGCCTTGACACCGTGGGTGTTCCTGCTTGCTTGTTTGCACAATCCACTTGTCTTGTCTTGCATCATGTCTAGGACGTGACTTCCTGGGTACCACGGCCAGGGACTCGCGCTAAATTGGATTAGGCTAATTATTAGATCAAACTAGAACATGGAGAATTCCCAGTCACAGGTAATCTCGTTATCTGGGCGCTTTAATGGACTTGTAGCTTGCCGACGAGTAGAGCACATTTCCAGCACACTGTCATGTGTTGCACCCTCTAAGTCACCTAAGGGTACATTTGTCTCCCGGGCGATGTACCCAACTATAACTCTCAACCCGCGGAAGGATAACTGGATGGTCTGCAGGGCTTGGGACTGGGAGTTTCTCACTTGCATCTTGTTAGTAATTAGGCTTGTGATAACCCTAGTTAGTTAAAGTAGTAAGCCGTAGTACTTGCTTGGCCGATTGTGAATGAATGGTATCCAGCCCTGTCTAAGTCTTGTCTAGCCTTGTACCTGGAACTCTTGATCATGATTGTTTTACTTATCTCTAACGATAAATGGGTAGAGGCAGTGAGCTATTCAGGCGAAGGGTTACAATCCCGGTCCTTGTTTGGTTTAAGGATTATAACCTGGCTCCCGGAAGGGTTCCACGTCCCTAGTCGTTTATTGCCCTGTGTACTTTTATTACTTGTACTTTCCTTTATTCTTTATGTTCTGATATGCTGGCTTTTGTTCTTATTTGTGGCCTCCCTTGTGGCACTTGCTCTTTCTGGGATTTGACCCAGCTGGTTTTGTGTGGCCAGATTTCGGAGCAGCTCCCGAGGATCTACCCAGCTTCCAGCCCAATGGTGAACACTAGACGGAACCCGGGCTACGAGTGGGTTTTCCCTTTTTGTTTCACCCACTTATATGTAAATTTATTCTTTTGAGGCGTTTAGCCGACGAGCACCTGTTAGCTCGATGCACATTTACTTACTGTCTGCCTACGGGCTGTAAGCATGATTAACAAATCCTAGGGTTGATCATGTATGACTGAACTCTTGCTAGTCCTATCATTTTGTACGACTAGCTTCATGATCATCCAATATGTAATATTTGGGACGCCTTATATATATATATTTGATGCTCTAACATCTTGTAACTCTGTTAATTGCTTGAGATTGAGACAATAGGCTTGACCTTAAGAGACTGCTGGCTTGTAGTAAACCCTCATATCTAGACAGCCGTGACCGTATAGTTGAGATGTATTCTATTTCAATATACGTAGCTGGCTGTGTCTGCCCCCGCTCTCCAGTATTCTGGTTCTGGGGCGTGACACTGGTAATCCCTGTTTGAGGGCGGACTACTCTTCCATCTCAGGCTTCGAGGGAGCTCACCTCTTCTGAGCCATTTGTTATCGATCTTAATCAAAATAAAACTTCCTCTCATTCTTCTTCTCTCCCTTTAGTCATTGATTTGGCTAAAATTTCTAAGGCCCAGCCTTCTCCCAATGTAAATACTACTGCTTTTAAATTTAATGAAAAGTCTCCATCTTTGCAGTATATTGATGTGTGTAATCATGTTCATAGTTATTTGCATTTGTTAGATGACTTGAGAACAATAACCAAAGGAGTTGTACAGACTTTTCATACAGACGTATCCCTAGAATCAGTACAAACTTCATACTTTCTGGTTCCTAGTAGAAAGCCAGGAGACATTCCAATATTCTTCTACAAAGGGCCCCAGAATCCTTCTTATTTAGAAGATGATGACAAAAACGATGATACTGGAAGATTACAACTACGTCGTTATAGTCAGCAATCTAAAGACATCATTAAAAATATGGGCTATGACTTCAGAACTGGCCTCAATAATGGAAAAGGAAGAAAAATGCCTGTTCGGATTCCTCCTCTGAAATATGGGAGGACAAAATGCGGATTAGGTTATATTGCTCCTACTCCTTTTATCAATACTGTCCATGAAGATCCCGAATCTGACGAAGATAAGAGATCTGATTCTTCTAGTACTACCTCTTGGGATTCTGATACAAGTATCGGTGACTTCCACTATAACATTATGTCTTCCAACATGGTCTCCATTGACAGTTCTGAAGAAGATGATGAAAACGAAGACGAGTTTGAAATCTCACCTGAATCAGAACAATGGGCTCAAAGGTTAGATAATCAATGGGAGTTCCGATTCGAGCAAAAAGAACCTTCGACTGAAGACAAACTTGTTCAAATAGATGTTGGTGAAGAGGGATCCCCCAAACCAATATTCATTAGTGAAAGTCTTTCAGAAACTGATAAGCAAGACATGATCAAACTTATTCATGAATACATCAATGTCTTCGCTTGGAGTTATGAAGATATGCCAGGACTTGATCCACAGATTGCAACTCACAAACTCAATATCATGCCGAATGCTAAACCGGTCAAACAACAACAGCGACGATTTCGTCCAGACATTATAGATGCAATCGAAGCTGAAGTCAATAAACTCATGGCTTCTGGGTTTATTAGAGAGGAATAACATCCCGATTGGGTGGCTAATATAGTTCCTGTCCTTAAAAAGACTGGTAAGATCAGAGTATGCATAGACTACCGCGATCTCAATGCGGCATGTCCTAAAGACGAATTCCCTCTACCAATTACTGATGTTATGATCGATAATACCTGTGGATTCGAACGGATGTCATTCATGGACGGGTATTCTGGATACAATCAGATTAAAATGTTTCCAGATGACGAGAAACACACTTCTTTCAGAATGCCGATCGGTACATACTGTTATACAGTGATGCCATTCGGTCTCAAGAATGCAGGAGCAACTTATCAACGAGCCATGAGCACTATATTCCGTGAACATTTGCGGAAAACAGTCGAATGCTACGTTGATGATATTGCAGTCAAAAGTCGACAAAAAGAGGATCACATCCAAGATTTGAAGACTATTTTTGATCTAATGCATAAGCATCAATTAAAGATGAACCCTACTAAGTCCTTCTTAGGCGTCTCTAGTGGCAAATTTCTCGGCTTCGTCATTACCTCGAAAGGTATACACGTAGATCCCGAGAAGATCAAAGTCATCTAAGAGATGCGTCCTCCACGCACCTTAAAAGAGCTACGAGGATTTCAAGGAAGGATCGCTTATATCAGGAGATTCATCTCTAATCTTTCAGGACGCTGCAGACTATTCAATAAACTTATGAAGAAAGGTGTTTCTTTTGTCTGGAATGATGAATGTCAGAAAGCATTCGATGATATAAAACAGTATCTGATGAGCCCTCCAGTATTGGTACCTCCTATCTCAGGAATATCGTTCCTCCTATATACCCGAGCAATGAGTCATTCATTGGGTGCATTGCTCGCTCAAAAGAATAAAAATGGTCATGAACAAGCCATTTACTATCTTAGTCGTACTATGACCGGAGCTGAACCTCGATATTCACCGGTCGAAAAAGAATGTCTAGCCCTGATGTTCGCTGTCCAAAAGACACGACATTATATCATTGGCCAGACCATTCATGTCATTTCCAGGATCAATCCTATACGGGTCATGATGAAGAAACCAAGTGTTTTAAATTCTCGATTGGCTAACTGGGGAATCTTACTTGCTCAGTATGATATGCATTATATTCCTCAGAAATCGGTCAAGGGACAAGCTTTAGCTGATTTTCTAGCTGCTCATTCAATTCCAGAAAATTCAAAACTTTATGATAAAATCCCAGATGAAGTCCTAGACTCAAACCAAATTGATGAAGAAGATTCTACTTGGCGTCTATTCTTTGATGGAGCTTCGAAAATAGGTCCTAATGGTGACATTGTCGCTGGGGTTGGAATTGTTCTTGTATCGCCAAAAGGTCTTACTATCCAAAGAGCTTATTCTCTCGATCAACCATGTTCAAACAATATAGCTGAGTATAATGCACTGCTTATTGGTCTTCAACTCGCAAAATACCTGAATATTCAACATTTGGAGGCGTATGGAGATTCTAAACTCATTGTCAATCAGATAAGGGGCACTTATGAAGTTCGCCATCAAGATCTGGTTCCTTATCATAGATCGGCTATATCTATGGCTTCTTTATTTGAAGAATTCTTCATTGAGCATGTTAGGCGAGCATATAACACAGAAGCTGATGCTCTTGCTAATCTCACGGCAGTATTGGCTATTCCGATTAGACGTCAACAAATGATTGTTGTTTGCAATCGAGAATTATTTCATCTCGAAAACAATCTAACTCTAGGACTTCCAGTTGACATTGAAGAATCAACATCTCATGATGTCAATGTAACAAGAGGATTTGGATTAAGTCGTAAATCATTATCATCTTCATCTGATTCTAGTATGGAATTCATCTTCAGTAATTCGGCTGAGATTCAGAATACGGATAAAGATTGGAGACTTCCTTTCTTAGATTTCGTATTGTATGATATTCTTCCAGATAATCCGAGTGAGACAGCATCTATCAGACGACGATCACTCAGATTCTATTATAATCATACTACAAAAACTTTATATCGTCGAGCTTATGATGGTTTACTTCTTCGATGTATTGCCGGTGATGAGGCTCAACAAATTATTCGCGAAGCACATGATAGAATTTGTGGAGCACATCAGCCTGGACCAAAACTTCAAAACCGTATTCGACGTATGGGTTATTATTGGCCTACTATGGTATCAGATGCCATCGAATATGCAAGAAAGTGTAAAGCTTGTCAAATCTATGTGAATTTTATTCATCAACCTTCAGAATTTCTACATCCAACGGCAGCATAATGGCCCTTCGAAGCTTGGGGCATGGACATTATCGGTCCGATCAATCCGCCGTCATCAAAAGGTCATCGGTTTATTCTCGTAATAACTGATTACTTCTCCAAATGGGCCGAAGCTATTCCTTTATCTGAAGTCAAAACTTCCAATGTCATCAACTTTATCAAGCATCATGCCATCTACAGATTTGGTGTTCTTCGACGCATTATTCATGATAATGGACCATAATTCGTCAGCCAGAAATTTACTCGATTCTGTGACGATCATCGGATCAACAATGTGGCTTCTACCGCATATAATCCAGCAGCTAACGGATTAGCAGAAGCTTTCAACAAAACCATCATCAAACTCTTAAAGAAGTTTGTTTCTACCAACAAACGTAATTGGAGTGAGAAACTTGGTGAATATTTGTGGGCTTACCGCACTACAGTTCGTAATGCTACTAAATGTACACCTTTCTCTCTGGTGTATGGATGCGAAGCTGTTCTTCCATTAGAGATTCAAATTCCTTCTTTAAGGATAGCAATCGCTAATGAACTTACCACCGAGAATAATGATCGTCTTCGACTTCAGGAATTAGAAGCTCTGGATGAAAAGCGATTATCTGCTCAACAGAATATCGAATTCTATCAAGCTAGAATCTCAAGAGCTTTTAACAAGAAAGTCAGAGTTCGAGCATATCAAAAAGGAGAACTTGTTCTAACAGTCAGACGTCCTATGACTATGACTCATATGAGCAAAGGCAAATTTGACGCAAAGTGGGAAGGTCCCTATGTTGTGAGCAGAGTTTTCTCAAATGGAGCTTATCAACTCTCAGAACTGGATGGTCGAATTGCTATGATGCCTATTAATGGCAAATTCCTTAAAAAGTATTATGTATAAATATAAATACTTGTAAATCATCAGACAAGTTCAAGTCTATAAATAAAATTCAAATTTTATTTCATCATGGATGATAGTACATGATATTAAGGAAGATCACTATCATCTTTCTCTACATTTGGACGCGGACCGCTGCCGTCCTTCTCGAAAACACGATCAGCAAAGGAGCTGAGAACTTCCTTGCTGGAACCCACGAGGAACTTGCAAGCAGCCATCCTCATGGCTTCCTCTTCTTCAGTCCTTCCTGGATCAAGCAGAAAGTCCAGAATGTCTCGTGGTGGCTTGGGTGCAGACGAACCTTCGCCTGTTTCTACCTCCTTAGGCTGAACTGGATCAGCAGGGTGTTCTTCAGTGCCCTTCTGAACCTTTGGGGCGATTTCAGCCTTCTTGGATGCTTTTTCAGATGATATTTTTATGTTGAAGAGTAGAAGTGTTCGTTCTTGTCAGATTTCTGCTATATTTATAGGCAGAAGTTCCTCAAATAATGAAGCGACACATTCATCCGACGGTTCGCCCGTTCATTAATGCCTGACGGTTCATCCGTTCATTTATCACATTCATCCGACGATTCGCCCGTTCATTATAATCCGACGGTTAACCCGTTCATTCATCATCATCTGACGGTTCATCCGTTCATTATCATTCATTTTTGACGGTTTATCCGTTCATTCCATCATTTGTCGGTTTTCCCGTTCATCCCACATACATTTACGATTCATCATCGTTCATCATCCATGTCAGTATCATATTTATGAAAATGATATCTAGTCTTTTGATTCTCGAGTCCAAAGATCATGAAAAATTGAGTTCGAAGATATTTTTATGTCTGAATTCTATTTTTTCTAATCAGTATCAAACTAAGATCATCTCTGGTTTGATATCCTCTGATAGAATTACAAAGTTTATTTGTATATTCTATTCTATAGAAATGTGTCATGTATTATTTACCTCTGAATATATTTTCTATTACTATATCGTTACCAAAACAACAAAGTCCAAAATCAAATCAAAAGTTCTCATTTGTCTTCATTCAAAATCAAAATGTTGATTACAAGTGAAAATGTAAAAGATCTATTTATTAGGAGTTATTAGCTCCTTAATACGATCAAGTACAATACTCATTTTCTCATCATGAGCTTTGCGAACTCTTTTTGCTGCTTCGACTGTAACATTTTGTTCATCAAAAATAATAATAGCAGACTGGCGACGGTTAACTTCTTCAATTTGCTCTGCATGCATCTGCTCTCGCTCTTGTTGAAGAAGTTGACAGCGTTCAGTTTCAGATATACGAGCAGTAATGACCTCAGCTTGCTCCTTTTCCATGAGGGCAATTCGCTCCTGAAGACGAGCTAGCTCCTCTTTCAACTTCTTAAGCTCTTCAGCTTTTGATATTTCATCCTTTGCCAGAAGTTCTACTCTCTAACGAGTAGCTAATATTTCTGCACCCTTTTTTACTAATTTCTCAGATGAAGAAGCGAGAAATTCTTCTAATGCAACTTGCTGGGCCTGGGTCTCATGCTCCAATTGACTGATCTCAGCCACAGTTAAAGATTGAATATCTTCCTTCTTAGTTTCCCAGTATTTTCGGAAGGTTATCTCTAGTTCATCCAGGAGATGTTCGAAGAAGATACATTGAGATTCGCAGCCAGCATGTCGCAGTACTTGGAGCGGGAAATTGACCACCGTTCGGAGCTCAGAGAAGGGCATAGCTTCGTCTTTCAAGAAACGCTTGGAGTACGTATCCAGATATGAATAGATGATATCTGAATACATCCCCAGAGTCCTTGCCAGTCCCGTCTCGAACCCAGGAGTCGCTGTCATCATTGAAGAATAAGCTTGTATGTTTTCTATCCTGGGAACGGAGGTATGTGCTGCTGGAGAAGTTGGCAAGTGCGAGCTCCCTTCATCAGCATCAGTCTGGACAAGTGGAGCATGAGTTGAACTCATTGCTGCAGCAGTTCCTACTAGTCAAAGAAAAATAATCAGCATCTAAAGAAAAAGAAACAGTAAAAACAGAATTTGGAATAAAATTTTACTAGGCTGAGGTTCATATTCTATATATTGAGGGAGTCTTGCATCTTCTCGTAGCCGGTCCATGATAGTATCCGACACCTGCTTCATGTGACTGCTTCCAGCTCCAGAATTACTGGGTGCTGGAGCGTTGTCCGGAGATTGAGCAGGTTCGGAGCTGAGTTCCATTCTGTTCCCTCTGACTTTATCTTCATCATAATGAGTAGAAGTGCCAGCATGCCAATCCTCTCCTTCTTCAGCTTCTTCTTCTTCTTCAGACTCTTTTTCATCCCCAGCTTCAGGATGAGTCTCTGATCCGGAGTCCATGATGTTCACATCTTCATCTATTCCTTGAGATGGATGAATCTCAGGAACAGTAATGATAGCAAGCTCAGTATTGACTGCCGGTTCAGTCTTTTCTGGAATATCAGTTCGAAGAATGATGTCTTTACAAACATTCTTCAACAAGTCATCAGCAGCTGATAGCTCGGACGTTGGCACGTCTTCATCGTCTCTGGCCAAAGAAATGTTTTCTTCAACCCGAGTTTCTGGAACTTTCGGTTGTTCCATAACTTCTGCCGGGGCTGGTTCTTCTTCAGAATATTCAATCTGGTCATCCAATGCCTGGATGACGCCCTCTGTCCCATGCTCAAAAGGGATCATCCTCATCTCTGAGGGTTCAGTAGCTACTACACTTGTTGTCGGAGCAGTCGTTTCCTGAGCTCGAGTGGACTCTACCTCAGTCCGTTCAGCTGAAGTTGCTGGAAGATGAACATAATCAGATTCTGCTTTCTCAGTGGAAGCCGCTTCATTGATCTCTGGTAAGACCCCTTCACTCATAATCGTTTCCAGGAGTTCATTGCCCTTCATTTTGCCGACGGTCTTCTTGACGTACCTGCCTCTCGACCTCCTTGTTATCAAAGGAGCATCGTCTTCATCTGTATTTTCGTCTTTATCGGCGGCGTCATCTTCGTCAACTGAGATGCTACCTAAAGATGAAGTGGCAGTTACTGAGACCCCTTTCTTCTTCTTTTTAGATGTCTGAGACTTAGTACTCTTTTTGGAGACTGTCTCAGATTCATCACTTCGCTTCCTCTTAGAAAGGGATACAAATATGGGAGGAAGAACTTCATCAGGAAAATTTTGCTCTTGAAATAAGTCATATAGGGGCTCAACCTCCGCTGTCTCATCTTCAGGTTCCGGAGAAAATCGTTGAATAACAATCTTCTTCTTCGACCTCTTTGGGTCGTCTTCCGCAACAAAAGTCTTCAGATGGAAACTCGGCATGAAGGTGCTCGACGAAACATAGAAGCGAGCATATGTGTAAAACATCTTCGTCCCCGTGCTGGATAAAGGATTAGGCATAGAGAATACAACTTTTGTATCTCTAGCCGCGAAGTATCTCCAGGCCCGAGCTCCGTCAATAAGCCCTCCACGAGCAGAAAGACAGGTGGTGGCATTCCCAACATGAAGTTGGTCATATCCGAATTGCCTGGCAAATCGGCTCGGTAGATACGGCTCCAGATACGTCATTTTTTCATGACGGTATACCAGATGAGAGGGCCGGATTCTCTGCAACCACTGAAAGGCTACATCATCTAGCATGTTCCCTTTATCTCTGTCTATCATATTCAAGGGCATGCTCTCATAACCCAGTGGTGGAGGGACACATTGAATGGACCAATGTGACGCTCGATTCAGAATATTTCTGCATTCTGGAAGAGTGTGAACCTTCCAGAAAGTTTCTCCAAAGTACTTCTCCAAAAAGAGACTGCCACTCCCTCCTGCTCCCGGAGGTATCAGACCGTCATGATGGAGAAGAAGCCAACCATATAGATATGTGAAGGGCATCTCTATTCTCGGGAATTCATCGGTCATCCTCCTCTGATTAGATAGCATATTGGTTACAAAATTCCGAAGACCTGCGTTCAGCCTACAGGTCATCGCTGATAATAAGTCTATCTTATAACTATACATAAGGCGCACTGCTGCAAAAATAATGCCTCTATGTATTCTGTCTAGAGAGCTGGAGCCAGGAACGACAAATCTTCTTAACCAAAGAGATAGGAATCCGGCTAAATGACCGTTCTTTGACAGAGTCTTTCTACTTTGTCTCACATACGAGCTGAAGGTGGTTCCAGCTTTAAACTCATACCAGTCTTCATCGATCGTAAAATCCTTGCAGTCATACTTCTCTAGTAGATAAATGATTTCACTCTTAGAGAGAGGCTTGAAGGAGTTAATTTGGTACCATCTCTTCTCGTTTATCTTTTTCTCATCTTTTTCACGATTCATGAAAAGATAAGGCATCCACTTCTGGATGTAGCAGCCGGCTTCATCTTTAGAACTCTTGTAATACAGAGCACATGTGCCAAAATGGCACATCATCTCTTCAAACAGGTGTACCATCTCCGGATTCTTCTCCGACAGAAAGTTCACCTCTTCTGTCGTAGGCACATACTCTTCATACAGCAGTGTGCCTGAAGGCAGATGCGAGATGTATTCTATCTCATGAAGGGCAAAGCCCATCTCCCCTTTGGGAGTCATAAATGTCCCCGTCCTGTGGTTATACCTCTCAACCAAGGCCAGGAACAGAAAGGGGTTGGGTCTGAAACCGTAGGATGAATTGACGATTGCGTCATCTTCAGCTCACTCTCAAACTTCTCCAGAGCCCAATGGACCAAAGTCCTCCACCTCACGTTCTCCTGATTCATTAAGCCGTTCATCCTCGGCATCGAATCAGTGGGGTAGAATGCATTCTCGTTTGCCATGAATTCATTTATGAAAACAGGCATCCTGAATGGCATCAATATTGATAAGTCTTCGGGTGGTACACATCCCGGCTTCAAACCTCGAAACACGGATACATGATTCTCTGGGGAACTGAAGAATCCCTCCTTCCTGTAAATGATATGGCTCGCCTTTGCCTGCTGATATTCTGTTAAGTGCCAGGACATCTTTCTGGGATAACTGGCATGCATGAATATCATGATAGATAAGCCCCTAGAAACCTTCGGCCAGTACATGGGCTGTTTTGCATCACCTTCAAAACAGAAGCAGACCTTCTCTCTGATGCCCTTTGGTTGTGACTTCTGTGCTATGGCATCCCCGAACAGAAATGCTGGTTTCTTGTGAGACACCAAATCAAGACTCTGAAAGGGTTGACCATTCATCAGACAGAGTAGAGTTGTATGGTCTTGATTTGTCAACAACGACAGTCTGGCTTCTGGAAGGTCAAACTGAGGAAATTGCACATGAGATAAATCATGTTTAAATAAAAAACTCAAGTGCCCTTCATAATCTGCCTCTTCACTTCGGATGTTCACTACAGAAAATAAAAAAGACAAGGTCAGATGTGTTTCAGTAAAATCTATGTCTACGAGTCTTATGCGTGTATAGCAGTGTTCGAAGGAAATTTCATAAGTCACGCAGACTTCAGACAGATATACTATCAAGACACGCTGAATGATTTATTCACACAGGTGATTAATTCACACAAAGTCCAGACAGATTAGAATGAAAGTCACGCATCATTGCCAGAATCACATTTAAGTGAAAATGACAAAAATACGCTGACAGATCAAGACTAATCTATCCAGAGGATGACTCTCAGAAGCTGCGTGAATAATTCAACATTGACATTTCTGCCAACATGTGAAAAATCACGCAGAGTCATGAAAGCTGCGTGAATAATTCAAATATTGACATCCCTGCCAATACATGAAAAATCACGCGGAGTCATGAGAGCCATGCTCATTTGCGTGAAACACAGAGCTTCGTAAACACGAAGATGTGAAGTATGGCCGACCCTAAAGAGGGGGCATACTTTATTAATATCCTTTGCCCTAAGAAGGGGAGATATATTTCTGAAGTTCATTATTTGTCTGAAGATCCTAAGATTTCTATGTGGAGTTCATCTTCATCAAAGTCATCTTCATTAAGTCATCTTCAACAGTTCGTATCCCCATCCATCACTTACGCTGCATAGGAGGATACGTGACTTCGCGTCGAGGGAGTCTGTCGGTGGTGGCACGCGAGGAAGTCACAGGAGCTTTCCCCTTGGCCTGAGCGTCGGTTTTCTTAGGAGCCATTGCTGCTGAGAAGGGGAAGAAGAAATCGGGGAAGATGAAGTTCGTCGGGGAAGATGAAGTTTCTCTTCTGTGGATTTTTCTCTCTCTAAAGCAAGTAAAGAAGGAAAGAAGTGATTTATGGCTTATTTATAGGCTCATGAAGAATTCCAAACGGCAACATCATTATTTGCCTCAATTTAGGAGATTTGTACGGGATCCTAACTGCACAGAATCCCAACAGTCCAATTATTTCGGAGTAAATCTCTCTTTAAAGTCATCTCAGCGTGACTAAATTCATTTTATCATCTCGATTTTAAAGTATTTCGAAATAATTTATCATTTTTTTGAAAACTTTGAAGGGGGTTTTGTAGGCCTAAAAAAATGAAAGTCACGCTGAGTTGATCAGGACAAAGTCTAAAAGTCACGCTGAGTTGATCAGGACAAAGTCTAAAAGTCACGCTGAGTTGATCAAGACAATGTTTAAAAGTTACGCTGGGTTCTACCAGACTATTTCCTCAAATATACGTAGAGACAGCTCATCATTTGTCAGAGTGTCATTATGACTGACAGCACGACAGTCAAAGAATGTCTCCTCGTATGCCACGTATGCACGAAACTCGAGAGATCACAGCCGACTATTGTGTGACTTTCGAAATCTTCTTCAACAAGACTCAGCCTTCATCAAGTTGGCGTACCAAAAGAGCTTATTGTCATTTAATGCGACTGACAAGGCAATCAATGTCAGAGATTTTGTGTCAGTCGAGGCATGTCGAATCAAGACAGCTGGCAGTTCTGACTCAAGTCTGCGTGTATTTTGAACTTCTATGTTCCTTCCTCAAGCTTGCGTGTATTTTGAAGCTTTCTGCCCCAAGTCTGCGTGTATTTTGAAGCTTTCTGTCCCAAGTCTGCGTGGATTTTGAAGCTTTCTACCCCAAGTCTGCGTGGATTCTGAAGCTTTCTGTCATAAGGCTGCGTGGATTTCGTCCTCAATAAGCCTGCGTGGATTTCATCAAATTGGAGTACGTGGCAGCCATGCCACCGATCTCTCACCTGCGTGTCCTGTAACTTGCACACGACTCATGCACGATTGCCATGTGTCCAACAGTTACAGGCCACGTCCAGTAACTGCTCATAACCTTGCATATGTTAAATCCTGCGTGATTTTCAACTGTGCACAGGTTGTGAAGACAGTTATCTTTTCAGTTATTTTTGACTCTATAAATAGAGTTTTTTTCTCATTCATTGTACAGATACATAGCTATCTAAATTGCTGTCGAATTCTTGAGAGCTTTTCTTCTTCGTATCGTCCAAGGGATAAAGCGATCGTCTTCTAGATCGAATTCCTAAAGTTGTATTTTCCCAGAAACACAATAAATAAAGTGAATTTATTTATGGAAAACAAATAGCAAATATGACAAAGGCTATCTGAAGAAATCTACATCAAGAAAGTACGCCAACACAAGCATATGGCATGAAAGTGAAGCCAGCGACTCAGAAGATGAACAATCAGATGACGCTGCAAATGTGTGCTTGATGGCTTGCGATCAGGTAATCACTAATCCTCTATTTGATCCTTATGATGATTTCACCTTTGAGCAACTAGGAGAGGCTTTCAGTGAACTGTTAGATAATTACAGAAAACTGCGTAGTAAATATAAAACCTCTAAGAAGGTACTCAAAGAGTACAAAGGTGAAATAGGAAGACTTACCGACCTACTAGATCATGTTAGAGATAATGACTCTTCAAATGAGTCTGGTGAGCTTTCATCTATTAAGTTGTTATTACACGAGACTGTTAAGCTATCCGAAGAAAAAGACCAAACTATTATCCAGTTAAAGGAAGACCTACCTAAGGAGAGAAAGAGTCTCCAGTGTGCACAGGTCAGATTAGAATTACTCACATCTGACTATACTAGATTATATGACACTTCCAAAAAGTTGAAAATTAGTTTAGGAAAACGGCATGAAGTTGCTGCTTCCTATTCTAACACGTGTCAATTACCGAATAATCGGAACACGTCCAACACTGTCAGACCATGGTCGAGATTCTCCCAGTCTCGATCGAAAATTAGTCGGAAGAAAGATTGGATATCAGAAAAATGATTTGATTTTACTGCTTTAGTAGTATATAAGTTTTTAACAATTCATTATTTGCACAATCAAACTTATATTTGCAAATAGTGTTTGATTTCAATTTCTTTTTAAATAAATTATTTTCCCTCCAAAAAGTTAGTGAATAAGATCCTAAATTATACGGATTAAAAGTTTGCATTTTTCTTCTAGAAGCTAAGGAAGAGATAGGGACCTTCCTATAAATTTTCGTTGGAGGAAAACTAGTTAGAAGCTTAATTCAGACGACTAAATTCTTTTCCTTTAATTCCTCTATTTGTTATGATTAAATTGAATCCAAATAATCTTCTAGAAGTTAATTATTTATTTACTAGTTCAATCAGATCATTACTAACTAAGCTTAGAACTTATTAGTTAGGGAGTGCCTTGAATTTCTTTCTCGTGAATTGGATTTTCTACTTAATAATTCGAGAAGATCCCAAAAATAGAATTTAGGAATTTAATTATATTCGAAAAATTATTTAGAAGTTCTATAAAATTTACTAAAATTGAAATTTTGAATTATAGAGGTTACATAACCCTAACGCTAAAAAAAACCCTAATCTAATCCTATAAAACCCTAACCATGAAAAAGCCCTAACCTTAACTAAAAACCATAGCCCTAACGGTTGTTTGGTGTAATTTTTTAGTTCAAAAATCCGTCAGAAAAACTGGCATAATTTGTCAAATTTTTGCTGGTTCGTTTGGTGGAATTTTAGTAGACAAACATTTGTCAAAGTTAATGGCGGAACGTTTGCCCCTCCCCTCTACAATTTCCCTAGACTTCTTTTTCTATAGTAATATATTAGAAAATATTATTCTGTAGAAATTTTTATGTTTATAAATTTATGTCTGAATGGAAAAAAGAGAGGGATTCAAACCACTCACGTGAATTTTTTCTATAGATTGGAAACTAACGAACGAACTTGAGGCCTGATTTGGAATTGCTTATCATGGCTACCTCTTTTTTTTTTAGAAGTAGTTCCTGAAGTTATTTTGTAACAACTGCTTATTAAAATATTTTTGGAAAGTAAGTTCAATTTTAGGGAAGAAGTTATGAATCTGTTGTCAAAAGCTGCTTTTGCTGTCATTTTTCAAAACCAAGAACAACCCAAACTATGCATAAACATGTCAATATTAAGTGACTTATTCCAACGAACGAGTCCTATGTACAACTTACCTAACTTTCCATTTATTAATACGAGACAATGGAATTTGTGACAACAAATTCTATTGAAAACAATTTCTAATTATTCATTAGGTGAGATGGAGGATTGTTTTATCTTAGTAGGTTATGTTGCTGGGTATACCTGTTAAGGGCTGTTTGGATAGATGTAACTCTTTGAAAGTGTGAAAGTGGCACTTGCAGCAAGTTGAGTTTTCGTGGACTTGCAGCAAGTGGCACTTTCCAAAATGTGTTTGGATAGAATATTTTTTGTCTGCTACAAGTGGGAAAAAAATTGGTTTCGTGTTTGGATAGTTATGTAAGTAGAAAGTGGAAGTTTTTTTGGAGATGTGGTAAACCTAGGTATGGTTACCCCCCAATAATTAAATTATTTATCATAATTAAACAAAAAAAAAATACCACAAATTAATTAATTCTAAAATAAACCAATATATATCCCCCCCCCTCTCTCTCTCTCTCTCTCTCTCTCTCTCTCCACAGATTTTTTTTTTACCACAAGTGGCAGCCTCCTCCTCCTCCTCCACCGCCTCCTCCTCCACCGCCTCCTCGCCTCCTCCTCCACCGCCTCCTCCTCCTCCTCCATCGCCTCCTCCACCGCCGCCTCCACCTCCTCCTCCTCCTCCTCCTCCACCGTCTCCTCCTCCTCCTCCACCACCACCTCCACTGCCTCCTCCTCCTCCTCCACTGCCTTCTCCGCCTCCTCCTCCTCCACCGCCGCCTCCTCCTCCTCCTCCACCGCCTCCTCCTCCGCCTCCTCCTCCACCACCACCTCCACTGCCTCCTCCTCCTCCTCCACTGCCTTCTCCTCCTCCTCCTCCTCCTCCTCCACCGCCTCCTCCTCCTCCTCCCACTCCGCTGCCTCCACTGCCTCTTCCGTTCACCACTTGCAGCCCACTCCCCTCTCACTTTCACCCATTTTTGGCTGCAACTGATCTTTGAAAAAAACCAAAGAGGAGTTACTGCCCACCTTCCGCGATGTGACACTTACCGCTCAGTTGTTGCGGCGAACCAAACGCTGCAAGTGCTAAACTGATCGATCACTTTCATGTGAAAGTGCCACTTTCACTCCACTCTCCGCGAACCAAACAGCCCCTTAGAGGAAATATTTGAAGTAGGTGTATAGGTAGATCGACTGCACAACGAGTCGAACAAGCCAGACAAGGGGAGGTTCAAGTTTGACTTTGTTAAGATAATGATGCAATTAGCTTGGCTTGCTTGGTTAGTTAATGATACATTATGGCTCGACTTGCCTTGCCATGAATATCACATTTCAAGCTTGGCTTGGCTAAGCTTGACAAGATAATCAAGCTCGAGCTATACCTCGACTTGTTTGTCTGCTTGAAACTTGTTTTTCCTTAATATAACGAAATTGTTGTATGAATAGCTTAGTATTAACTCACTACTAGCAAATGCTGATGTGGCGGAGAGAGGTAATCAAGTTTACAGGTTTAGCTGGTTAACATTAACATTAACATTAATATTAATATTAAAATTAACATTAATATTAGAATTAACATTAATATTAATATTAAAATTAATATTAACATTAAATTAAAATTAGCATTAACATTAACATTAAAATTAATATTAACTTCAAATTAACATGAATATTAATATTAATATTAACATTAATTAGTATTAGTATTAATTTTAACATTAACATTAAAATTAATATTAACATTAAATTAAAATTAGCATTAGCATTAACATTAACAATAAATTTTTTAGGTAATTAATTTTTTGGGTTAAAACATGACATGTCAGCTGTCATGTCACTTCCTATGTCAGATGCCACATAATGGGAGATGTCATCACCCAAAAAATTTGGGAGCAAATTAACATAAGAGAAATGTTTAAAGAATATTTTACAAAAATTGTTGACCATCTAAACCTGTAAACTTTATTATCTCTCTCCGCCACATCAGCATTTGTTAGTAGTGAGAAAAAAACAAAAAATTGTGTATCATAACAAAGCAGCTTTAAAAGATTTGAAAAGGTTTCATCTTGTTAAGGTTAGAAAAGATTTAAAAAGCTTGAAACGACGTATTTGGAAAAGATTTAAAGATTTGAAAAGTCGCATTAACCCATGTTCTAGGTGTTCGTTAATAAGTCCCTTTGTTAAAGCCTGAAAAGAGTCGAGTCAATGTACTTGGATTTATAAAGGAAATTATGTACTAACCACTATGTTCATGAACATGTCGTGCTAAGTTTGAAGCTGCTTGAGTCGAGCCAAGTATCAAGTGGTTCGCTTGTTGAGCGGCCCCAAGTACAGGTGGAATAAAGATATAGGTTTTCTCCAGTTAGACATTGAAGCTTTAAAAAAAAATTCTAAGAGCATCTCCAACCCTATTGTGAGTTTGAAAAAAATGGTTGCCACATAAGAATGACAACCATTTTTTTCAAAAGTACTTCTCCAATGCAAATGTGAAATAAAGTGTGGAGTTGACATGGCAATGACATGGCAAAGACAATGTGAAGTTGGTTGTCTAGATCTAGACAATGCACTTCACAATGTCTTTATGTCCACATCATCATTTGTGAATAAAAATATTTATAAAAAAGAAGTAAAAGAGTAAAAGTTGTCTTGGAAGTTGTAAAAAAATATTTGTATTGCCTTCTCAATACTTTTGCATTGGAGATGACTTTTTAAACCCATTGTCATTTGTGAATATAACATTGCCACCTATACAAGACATTGTCTTGTGCCTCATGCCACCTAGGATTCACAACACAAAACAAGACAATAGGGTTGGAGATGCTCTAACAATTATAAGACACTTAACAGTCTTGCGCCTTTCTTCTGGATCTGAATCGTACCACAGCTTCGGGTGTGGTTTGTGTCGGGTCTGAATTCTCTATAGGGGTGCAATTCAGACGGGCTAAATTCGAACTCGATCGGGTAAACCCGTTAATGGGTTGGGTTAGGGTTGAAGATATTCGGATTTGGGCTCGGACTCGGTTTAAAATATTTGAACCCGATCAAAAATCGGGTTGGGCTTGGGTTCATGTGTTGGGTATATATATATATATATATATATATATATATATATGAAGCAATGGGTACTTGTGGCGAACTCGCCTCCACTGAGGCTCGAACTCTCGACCACTTGGGCCGCATGCATCTCTCTTAACCACTAGGCTAGAGGTCATATATATATATATATATATATATATATATATATATATATATATATATATATATATATATTGTTTTATGCTACTTAAATAAAAAGTTAGACTATAATTTTTTTCACCTGAACTCTTCAATTTCTTGTCCTAAATCTCATTTCAGTTTTATTTTGTAATGATCGAGGCTTGATTGCTATTTGATTATGCATTTAATATTACTTTTGTTTAAAATTATTTCAAATATCATATTAGAGTCCGATAAACCCGATGGACCCGAGCCCAACCCAATCCTCTGGACTTGGTCTTGGGCTTCATATGTTGAACCCGAAGTCGGGTCGGACTTGGACTTGGGCTAGGCTTATGATCTATCGGATTGGGCTCTGATTGACCTCAAACCCGACCCAACCCGTCCGAGTTGCACCCCTAATTCTCTATAAATAGCGCTTGTCTTATACTCTCACAAAAGGTCAGAGTTGGGTCTAGATATAGGTATGTGATATTCGAATATTTCACTACAATATATATTAAAAATACTAAAATTCTTTATCGTTTGATTTTGATCACCTGCGTGTAACTATGTGGGTGTGGATCAAAATGTCATTTGGACAGGCCCAGATCGACTTGATCCGGGTTTGGCTGGATTCGAGCTGAGCTTGGCCAGCCCGGTCAAGAACACCGGTCTGTGTTAGGCCGGGTTGTAAATCCAAACTCAAACCCAGACCAACCCATAACTCGGGTTTAGTCGGGCCGAGTCCGAGTAGGCCCAATTTAATTTTTTAAATTTAACTTATTTTTAGAAATAATAAAACAAAAGAAATTATATACGTATATAATGGATTTGGGCGGGACTTGACCGATCTGTTGACCGATCCTGAAGGAGAAAATCTGGTTCTATCCGATTGGACGATCGGGTCGGGTCGGGCATGGATCTGGGGGGAGCAAACCTAGTCGGGCATATTCTCTAGGTGGGTCAAGCATGATCTCGAGCTTTAATAGAACATGAGCCGACCCAAATCCAAATTTGACTAAATCGATCCCGGAACGTGTTTCGGTCTCCCCCTCCCACTTCACATCTCTAACATCTTAAAAGTGTGAAAGTGACACTTTCAACATGTTGTAATACAAGTGATGTCACTCAGTGTTGTAAAAATCCCTCTAGGCGGCCGACTAGTCCCCTACTAGTCGCTAGTCGGCCGCCGCCGACTCGACTAGGGGCTAGTCCCCGACTAGTCACTTGTCGGCAACCGTCGACTCGATTAGGGGCTAGTCCATCCAAAAATTGGCTAAATTGGTACTAGTCTGGGCTGCCGTCGACTTCATCAAGGCAGTCGCCGTCGACTCTTTACTTTATTGCTGTCTTTTTTCTATTTTTGAAAAAAGTGACTAACCTACTCTTTTTTTATTTGTATTTTTTCTTTGTTATCTCTTTGCTACTGTTGTTGTGGCTCTTTTTTTAATTTTTGCATGTTACTTTTTTTTTGCTTTTGCTTGCTACTGCGGCTGTAACTCTCCGTGCAAAATAGTAAGTTGTTAACATATTATTTAAAGATTTATCGAAATAGAAATTTGTGCAAAATAATGAATAAGAAAATGCACTGCAATAATTAAAAGTTCAACAATTAACATATTATTTTTTAAAAAAATTTTATAACATATTACATATATATATTCATTAAAAATTCTAAACCGACTAGTCCCCGACTAGTCCTCGAGTAGTCCGATTAATCCGTAGTCCCCACAAACCGACTAGCGGCCGACTAGCAATTTTTACAACCTTGGTCACTTCCAAAATATGTTTGGATATATATAGTTTTTTGTTTTTTGTTTTGTACAAAATTTGTTTGTATGGCAAGTTGAAAATGGAAGTGGAAATTGAAATTAACAAAAAGTTAACAAATATTAATTAACAAATTATTAACAAAAGTTAACAAAATATATATTTAACAAAATATATTAATTAATATTAATTAATATTAATTATCATAATATATTAATTCATATCGAATTAACAAAATGAATTATTTAACAAAAAAATATTAATTACTGAATATATATTAATTATCAAAATATAATTAATAACATATTCTTAGTTAACAAAAAAAAATTAACGAAAATTTAAGTAACAAACTTAATTAACAAAAATTTAATTAACACAAGTTAAATAAAAAAAACTAAAATTTCTTAATTAACATAAAATTAAGTAAAATTCATTTTTAATTAAAAATTAATTATTAATTAACAAAAAATAATTAATAACATATTTTAGAAGTGTGTTTCTGTGCAGTTGAAGAAAAATTAACAAAAAAATCTATAATTTAATAAATAAATTAATCCAGTTGAATTAATAAAGAAAAGAGCAACAAAATACTCCACTTGCAATCCACTCAATTCTACTTTAACTCATAAATTCTCCACTTGCAATAACTCTCCACTTTTCAGTGGACTTGTTTAACCAAATACCGAAACTGTCTTCTCTTGGGTCATATGTATTGAAAGTGGAAAGGGAAGTCATTATTTTCCTATGTTTGGGTGCTAAAGGAATTGAGGAGGAAATAAAATTAATTTAGGGGGGGGGGGGGGGGGGGGGGGGGGTGGGTGGGGGGGGGGGGGGGGGCATGATTCCATCCATCCAAACTCAGTTTTCCACCTTGAAGTATTCACTTCTCTTTCAAATTTTTTTGACATTTCCAAACATCGGAAAGTAAAATCAATTGAAATTATAATTTCTAAAGAAAAAAAATACTAAGAAATTGATTTTCTTCCCATTCATTTCCGCGAACCAAACAACGCATTAGTTTCAAAGATCTTCCATCTAGGCATGCTAATGAGGTAAATATTTCTTGTCTTAAACAACAAATTGCTAGTTTAACTTCTCTTGTTCATCAAATGATTGTAGGTAACATGCAAACAACAATGGCTTGTGGGATTTGTTTAGTAGCAGAGCATCCAACTGATATATGTCCAACTCTTCAAGAGAAGTCCAGTGAACAATTGAATGCGGCATGTGGTTTTCCTAGACAATTACAATGGAGTATGATCTTTATTCAAATACGTAAAATCTAGGATGGAAAGATCATCCTAATTTTATTTATCAAAATCCACAATTAAATCATCCCTTAACTCATAATCTCATGACTTAACAGTAGTACAAGTCCCATGTACTACAATTGGACCAAACTTCTAATTCTGACATTTCTTTAGAAGATATTATTAAGTCTCTTGTCACTAATACCTTACAATTTCAACAATTGGAGACGAGGACTATAATTCAATATCTGAACAATTAAATGAACCAAATGAATATAACAAATAATAAAATAGAGGCACAATGCTTGGAAAAATTATCAATCTCAAAAAATTTCACTTGTAACACAATTGCAAGTAACCAAACCCCCCTAGGTGTGCGTCCCTACAAAATAACATGCCTATATTATGGGCACACCTAATTTGGTAGCTTGTGGGTTAATATTTGTGCCTATACATTTTGTCTAGAACTTTCTTTTTCGGACAGGTGTCGGCTTTGTGGCTTCCTCCATTCTCTCTGCCATTCTGGAAACAAATATGTTCTTTTTGCTTCTACAAAACCAAACTATTAAATTTCCATATTTCAAATTTCTTTCATTCACCCGATCTTCCCTTTTCTTGAAGAATTATTGAAGCAGTTGGGAAAATGTACAATATGATGGATCCGGAGTTGATGAGGATCGCTCAGGAGCAGATGAGCCGGATCTCTCCCGAAGAGCTCGCCAGGATCCAGCGGCAGGTTCGAATTCTCCATATTTTTTTTGCTTGATTTGGTCAAGATTAGGGTTTGGATTGCGTGATTTTTGCGCTATATGTGCATATATGAAAAAAAGTTTGATTGTGATCACATTTTTCATCTAGGTTTTGATGGTTCAGGATTAGGGTTTTGATTCCGTGATTCTTGAAGAAAGAAGCGATTTTTCTTTATTATCAAAGTTAGGATTTTTTTTGGGGTTGTGTTGTTAGATTATCGAGAGGGATCTTGCTTGAATGGTACATAAAATACTAGGTTTAGTTTCCTTCATCTCTTGTTGATATATAGCTTACGCCTCTGGATGTAAAATTTGCGTTCTTGAAGCCATGGTTAATTGAGGGGCTATGTCACATTGGCATGAGTACGATACAGCACGACACGATGGGACATGGAAACACACTTATAAGTATGGAAAGGATCGATTCACTAGGGCTCTAAGGACCACTATCTATTCGAAAGGATTACAAGAGGGATCGAACTCATTCAATATGGGTCTACAAGAACCAAGAGGAGCACAAAATGACAAAAGAATATACGTCGTAATCAGGGCCGGCCCTGAGTTAATGGGGGCCCTAGACAAATTTTTAAAATGGGGCCCATATATAATATAAAAAAATTGAACTAAAAAATGATACAACCAAGGCTAGAACCTAGGACCTCTTATGTACAAGTATAACAAACTACCACTACACCACAAATGTTTTGTGATAAAGAAGGATCATATTATATATTAGTTCTATTTTCAATATAAGATTACTAATATATATATACATTTAAATTATTTTTTTTGGGCCCCCAAATTTCATGGGGCCCTAGGCGGTCGCCCTGGCCGCCCTGGGCCAGGGCCGGCCCTGGTCGTAATAGTAAAATAGCTAGTCTATAACCACCCTCAAACTCATGGTGGGTCTACCAAGGAGACATTTCCGACAAGAATCCAAGAAGAGAAGAGTGACACTACTCGTATTGTTGCAGTGTAGAGGAGTGGTAGCAGAGATGCATAAGCTAGACGATCCCAACAAAATTAGAGAACATGAGACAACATTCAGCCTCGGTAGTAGATCAAGATACGGTATCCTGCATGAGTCACAAAGGAAATTGTTAGAAAGAAATCTTTTCTATTTTCCTTTTGAAATCTCAACAGAAATAAAATTTAAAGTAATGGTTATTGGCCTCCGGGGATGTTGCGCACGTAGCACTGCCCTAAGAGTTAATCCAGGTCTATGTCCAGACTTTGTCCGAATGCTCCTAGTGGTAAAATTTTTGCTCCACCGGTATCTCCTTGCTGCACACAACGGAGAGAGAGTGACCCTTGACTTAGCTTTGCCCAGAGTAAAAAACGAAGAACAAAAGTGGTTCGGCAAGAGAAGATTTTGGGAGAGATTTCACGTAGAATTTTTTAGTATAGGAGAGAACAAGAATATGGCTTAATTTATAGGCGGATTTGATCTTCTGTAACGGATAGGAATTATGATCAATAAAGTTGAACGTTACAAAGGAATAAAGAAATAGAATAAACGTGGTTCAATGAACCTGGACAAATTTAATGTGTCCAAACGTTACAAATTTTAATGGATTATAACGGTAAAAAATTATAGAGGATCAAAAAGATTTTTCGGGTCTCAGTCCGAACCCGTAGATGTGGGCACGTATCTGCACCCATTACGCGCGCCGAACCGAACCGAGCCGGGTCGGGCCGGACGGTGGCGGCGGCGCGCGCGTGGCCCCGTAGGGCTTCCACACAATACTTTAATAAAGCAAAATGGAACAAGACAATATATGCGCACATAATCTTTCGACCCAACCGATGTGGGACTATAAACTTGAGCTTTTGCTCAATAGCTATATACACAGCCAACAATCCCTTCCAAAAGATCAAGTTTCGAAGTAATACAAAAAAAGTTCTGAAGTAATAGAAGAAAAGGAGTAAAGAATTTTTGTGCAGTTATATACTATGCATAGATGAGATGGACTACAGCCTTGAATCTCACGTAGTGACTATTGTCTTTGTCTAAAGAAGAGCTTGATGGACTACGTCTTGAATCAGTCTTCTTGAACCAGATTCAGAAAATAGCATACATAGTACGCTAGAGGCACTTGGGTCTATCGGGTGGCACGTTTGGTTGGTCATGCACACATTTCTATATTCATGAGAGTTGTCTAGGATCGTCATGTCCTATAGTCGCGGTCTTCACGACCTCTCATATAGGTAAGTCCTCAAGGGTTGGTGATAGGAATCAACCCTGCATATCATACTTGGACTTATTAAGAGTTTAAACTCACCTTAACCATATCACACCGGAACACTGTCAACATAGGGATGGGGTATCCATGTACACATGTACAACCTCTTAGGCATTTATTCTAAGAGAATTTAATCTCAGGGTCCGTGTTCCATAATAGTCATCTAGTCCAGCTTGTTCTCAGTCAGACTCGGTTGGGTTGCCACTGCCGGTGACTAACTTATAGACTTAATCCCACTCCCCTCGATGATTTTAGGATCAATGTCCTAGACAAACCCTTCGTCAAGTGGTTTGCAAGGTTCTTTTCTGACTTTATATAGTCAAGAACAACATATTTGTCTAATAGGCTTTTTATTGATTTGAAGCGCAACTGCAGGTACCTGTTCATCTTAGCATTCACAAAATCATGTTTTAGTAGTTCTATAACAGATTTATTATCACAGTTTATAGAAATTGCAGGAATAGAACTAACAAAAATATGTATCTGCATAATAAGATTTCTAAGCCATTCGGCTTCTGTACAAGTAGTATCCAAAGCTATCATCTCAGAGTCCATTGTACTCCTGGCAATGATAGTTTGTTTACATGATCTCCAGGAGATTGCAGCTCCTCCTAAGGTAAAAACATATGCAGTAGTGGATTTCACGTCATGTGAATCAGTTACCAAATTTGCATCTGAGTAACCTTCTATGATATCAGGATGTCTAGTATAATGAAGTTCATAATCTAGATTATCCTTAAGATATCTAAATACTCTGTCCAATGCAGTCTAATGTGACTGGTTTCGATTACTAGTATATTTACTTAGTCTTCCAATAGCAAATGCAATATCGAGTCTGGTCCTATTTGTTATGTACATAAGGGACCTTATCATATGTGAATATCTATGTTGTTCTATATGTGATCCTTCATTCTTCTTGAGAACAACATTACTGTCATAAGGAGTAATGATAGGTTTTTTGTCAAAATACCCAAACTTTCTTAGCATTTTCTCAATTGAATGTGCCAATGATAGAGTATAGTCCTCTTTGCATTTGGACACTTGCATTTTTAGTATCAAGTTGGCTTCGCCTAAATCTTTCATGTCAAACTGGTTAGATAAATAATTCTTAGTATTATTTATCAATTCCAGTAAAGATCCTAGAATAAGGATATCATTAACATACAAGCATTAGATGACACAACTTCCATTTGTATTTTTTAGAATACAAACATTTGTCATATTCATTTGGCACAAAACCAAATTCTAATATGACTTTGTCAAATTTGTTGTGCTATTGCTTGGGAGCTTGTTTTAGGCCATAAAGTGATTTTACTAGTCTAAAAATCTTTTCTTGACCTTTAGCAATGGAACCTTTAGGTTGGTCCATATATATTTCTTCCTCTAAATCTTCATTTAGAAATGCTGTATTCACATTCATTTAATGGATTAGTATATCATGAATGGAAGCTAAGGCTAGAAGAGTTATAATATAAGTGATTCTAGCTACAAGAGAGTAGGTATCAAAATAATATAATTCCTTTTTATGGGTGAAACCTTTGGCTACTAATCTAGCCTTCTATTTCTCTATGGTACCATCGGCTCTAAATTTATTTTTGAAGATCCACTTACAACTTATGGGTTTACTACCTAAAGGTAGGTCTGCTAAAAACCAAGTACTATTCTCCATAATGGAGTTGTACTCATTGTTAATAACTTCTTTCCAGAAAGGGACATCAGGAGAAGATATGACTTCTTCATAAGTTGAGGGATCACCCTCTATCAAAAATGTAAAGAATCCTTCTCCTAATTTTTTTCTTTCAATTATTTCTCTTTTACTCCTTCTAGGTTCTATATCTTGTTCAGGTTGTGAACTTGATATTTGAACATGAGAATTGGTAGATGGAGTAAGAGAAGGGTTGGAGGAAGATGATGAAGTTCTATCCTTAAAGGAAAATATATTCTCAAAGTAAACTGCATTCTGGCTTCTATAATTGTATTATTAGATATTTCATTTACTTCAGAATGAGTTACAAGAAATCTATTGGCATTGCTGTCTAGGACATGTCCTATGAACACAACATCTAGAATTTTAGGTCCAATCTTCCTCTTTTTGGGTTCAAAAATTCCTACCTTAGCTAGACATCCCCAAACTTTGAGGTAATTAATGCTAGGAGTTCGGCCTTTCTATAACTCATTTGGTGTCTTATCATTAAACTTACTGGGTATCCTGTTAAGGATATAACAGGCTAACAATAAGGCTTCTCCCCACAGATTATCAGGGGCACCTGAACTGAGAAGTATTGCATTTACCATGTCTAACAGAGTGTGATTCTTTCTTTCAGCAACTCCGTTAGACTGTGGTGAATAAGGAGTAGTAACCTCATGAATAATTTCATGTTCTTCACAGAAGTTAGTCATTTCATTTGAGGTATACTCTCCACCGCGATCTGATCTAAGCATCTTGATCTTTCTATCTATCTGGTTTTTAGCTTCAGATTTAACCTTGAATCTGTCTATAACTTCATCTTTGGTTTTAAGAATGTAGGTGTAACAATACTTTGAATGACCATCTATAAACGTGACAAAGTATTTTCTACCGCCTCGGGTTAAAACTCTATTGGAATCACAAACGTCACTATGGATAACTTCTAGAAGTTCAGAATCCCTTTGGACCGATTTGAAAGGTAGTCTAGTATGTTTAGCTTGAACACAAATATCACATTTGTGTTTATCATCTATAGAAGTCTTAGAAATAAGATCTAAGTTCATCATCCTTTTAATAGATCCTAAATTTACATGACCTAGTCTGCCATGCCAAACATTTGAGGATTCAACATTAGCAATAACAAAAGAAGGATTTGAAGTTTTATTCATGGTACTCAAAATAAAGAGTCCGTCCTTTACAAAATTTTTTCCTACAAAAAGTTCATTCATAGAAAAAACTACTTTATTAGCCTCCATTACAATCTTGTATCATGAGGCTATAAGTAGATAACCACTAACTAGATTCCTCCTAACCGAAGGCACATAAAGCACATCGTAGAGAGGTAGAATTTTTTCCGATGTCATCTTCAGATCTATTCTTCCTCTTCCTACAATCTGTGCTATTGAGCCATCTCCTAGGGTCACACCTCCTCTACCTGCTTCCTGATAGTTTGAAAAACATGAGCGATCAAATGAAACGTGAACATCCACCAATCATCAGAATGGTAAGAAATACTTACTATAGGTTGATAGCTTACGGACCTGAAGGAGCTAGAAGTCCCATTCAGAATCATGTTAGTCTCTGGCTTGGTTGAGCCATTCCCTTCGAAGGAGGTCTTGACAGCTTCTTCTTTCGATGGAAGCAGTTTATGGCCATATTGTTTGTTTTACCACACAAAAAATAAAATCTCTTCTGATCCTGAGTCTGACCAAAGTTTCTAGGTTTTTGATATTGCTGGTGATGAGGGTTTTGGTTATATGGCTGAAAATTCTGCTTTTTTTTGAAGGAGTTCTTCTTGGGTTTGAGTTGGTGATTAGGCTTGGGTTTGCCATGATCTTCTACAAGGTTTACCTTAGCTTTGAAATCAGACCTAGCTTTGGACTTTATTCTAAACTCTTCTTCTATTCTAAGTCTCTTTAGAACTTGAGGATATGTAAGAGTTCCTTGTAAATGGGTAAGATCTTTGGCAGTATCAGACCAAAAAGGAGGGAGTTTGTCTATCAAGCATGATATTTTAGGGGTGAGCATTCGGTTAATTTGGTTCAAACCGAACCGAATAACCGAAAACCGAATTGGACCGAAAATCGAATAAGCAAAACCGAAACCGAACCGAATTGATCCATAACCGAATGAATCTGAACCGAATTAAATCGGTTCGGTTTTCGGTTTATTCGGTTTATTTGATTTTTCGGTTTATTTGCGTTTTTTTTTTGTTAATATATAGTAACTAAATATGTCTTATATATATATATATATATATATATATATATATATATATATATATATATATAAACTAAATTTTTTTATTCGGTTTTCGGTTTTGGACCGAAACCCAAAACCGAAATCAAATAAAAAAAATTTAGTATTTTCAAAACCGAAACCAAACCCCTTTTTTAAACCGAACCGAACCTCTTATTCGGTTCGGTTCAGTTCGATTTTCGGTCCAAAACCGAATAATGGTCATCCCTATGATATTTTATGCTCAGTAGAGAAGAATGTACCTTTGGCTTGAACACTAAGGTGTTCCTGGAATTCATGAATTTGGTCATTCATGGATTTATTATCTTCCATGATATATCTGTTGAATGTGGATGAATTGAATATTTCAATTCCAGCATCATCATAATCATATTCGTCTTCCAAAGCATCCAAGAGTTCTTTAGCGCTTTTGTATTCAAAAAATGTCATAGAGAGACTCATATAAAGCGCTTAAGATTCTATGGAAACAGTGGTAGTCTATTTCCTTAGGGGTCTTAGGTTTGGAGGAAGATGAGAACTTGGTTACCCCTATGTCAGACTCAGTATCATCCGAATCATTTGTAATGGGTGTGGACCCATCAATGGCGGAGATCAGACCTAAGGTGGTAAGCCAAAACTTCATTTGGTCTGCCACGTTTTGAAGTAAGTGCCATTGAACTTTGAAGTTTTGGCAGTGAAGGTCTCTTCCTTGACGGTCATGATTTCTAAAAGTCTGCAGAAATTTATATTTATTCGATAAAGATTACTTTAAGTTAAAGAATAACAGTTTAAATGATCTTAGTAATTCACCTTTAAAATTTTAGTTTTTTAAGTTTTGATCAGGTTGGGTTAGCTGTAGGGGCCGGATCCCAGCAAGCGGAGGTCCACTGGGGATGCTTAAATACCGGTCGCTTAGACGATTTACGTCTTATTGACAGAAGGGCCTTTTCGGCTTATACCCAAACAAATCTCTACTTTAGAACTTTAAAATTAAAAGGAATTTACTAAATCAATAAACTATTTGCTTTAGCCTAAATTGAAATATTGAGTAAAGGAAACTAGAATTGACAAAAAGGTACTAATACAATATTTCTTACGGATAGTGTCAATTCCTAGAAACAGTCTTATGAGGCAACAATTGTTATGTAACTAATAACAATATATTTGTTACTGATATGACAATTAATAGACAAATATTAAACAATTTCTTTAACAATATCTAACCAAGATTTGTTAAACAATGTGCTACTTAAATGAGGACAATTATATAAGAAAAATTGTCTAACAATAATTTAATGAATATTTATTAAAAAATATATTATGATGCAAATGTTTAAATTGTAGCAATTATATTAGAATTGTTAAATTCCTGATTTTGATACCATAAGTTAGATGCTTATATTGGAAAGAAACCTAACATTACTGTAGCAATGAAGATATGCAGCAACTAATAGAATAGCACTCTACTATCTCAATTGGTTAGCTCAGAACCAAACAGACAGGAAAGCCTCTCTTTTTTTCTTTGCAAAAGCTATAATTTTTTACAACAGTTTAAACAGAGAAGTGCCTGATATACTGTTAAACAATATCTAAAGGAATATTCTTAACAGTAGCAATTTTTTAAAAACAATTGGGTAACAATTGTTAACAGTAGTAATTTTTGTTAAAGAAATTTAACAGTTGCTAATAAATTTTGCTAACAAAATTTTTGTTAGAGGCAATAAGTTTAACTCTTAGATTGTTAGAAAAAATCTTTTCTTTTTTTTTTTTCTTTTGAAATCTGCAACAGAAATAAAATTTAAAGTAATGGTTACCGGCCTCCGGGGAAGTCGCGCACGTAGCACTGCCCTAAGAGTTAATCCGGGTCTATGTGCAGACTTTGTCCGAATGCTTCTAGTGGTAAAATTTCTGCTCCACTGGTATCGTCTTGTTGTACACAACGCAGAGAGAGTGACCCTTGACTTAGCTATGCCCAGAGTAAAAAACGAAGAACAGAAGTGGTTCGGCAAGAGGAGATTTTGGGAGAGATTTCACATAGAATTTTTTAGTGTAGGAGAGAAGAAGAATATGGCTTAATTTATAGGCGGATTTGATCTTCTGTAACAGATAAGAATTATGATCAATAAAGTTGAACGTTACAAAGGAATAAAGAAATAGAATAAACGTGGTTCAATGAACCTGGACAAATTTAATGTGTCCAAACATTACAAATTTTAATGGATTATAACGGTAAAAAATTATAGAGCAAAAAGATTTTTAGGGTCTCAGTCCGAATCCGAAGAGGAAATCGAATCGGCATTCGGTGCCCGCAGATGTGGGCACGTACCCGCACCCGTTACGCGCGCCGAGCCGAGCCGGACCGGACGGCGGCGGCGGCGCGCGCGTGTGGCCCCATAGGGCTTCCACACAATACTTTAATGAAGCAAAATGGAACAAGATAATATATGCACACATAATCTTCCCACCCAACCGATGTGGGACTATAAACTTGAGCTTTTGCTCAACAGCTGTATACACAGCCAACAGAAATATCCTGTCTGACATGACGCAACACAAACACGACACAAGTTTTTGAAATGTCCGTGCTTCCAAGATGATTACCATTCATAAATATATAGTAAAGCAGAGTCCCAGAGGAATGAGAGAACATGAATAAATCATTAAGCTCGTGGTGGAGCTAGTAGCGTTAATGAACAATGGTGAATCAAGAAAACCATACCGGGGGAATTTAGGAGTTTTAATGGTACGAGAATCGGTTCCAGACTTTTCTTATGACTATATGTATCGGGAGTACTAGAGTTTTTGTATCGGGAGTTTTAGAGGTTTTATATTGGAGTTTCGGAGTTTTTCGTGTACCAAGTCAAATTACTAATAATTATTATTAAAAATTATATTATTTAGGCCTAATTTTATGTATCATGTGTTATTTCTTATGATATTTGAAGTGTATCTGTAAGTATCCAAGTTCGACAAATGGAATGGTTATAGTGTGTGGATATAGAATCCTACTGATACATTGTAGCATGTAGATCTTCGACACTTCGAATCATTGTGATGATACCCTTTTTCTCAATATTTGTCACTTTTTTTGTAATATTTCTTTGCTGAATTGATCGGCCTCTGCCTCACCACCCTCTGTAGCCACAACTTCGTAGTTCGTAGTTCTCTTCATCACCAACTGACTTTAGAATACATATCCAATATAAGAGTAAAAAAAAAGTTCAAAGATATAAAAAGTGTATGTAATTTTCTTTCTAACTTGTAAAATATTTGGAGTTCCTTTTATACTTGAAACTTGAAATCCACAAGTAGATGCACAATCATTATAACTCCAACATGGAAACAACAAGAACTGAGTTTATTTTTGTCACGAATGTTCTTTTACGAGTTTTGATTAAGGCAGGGTTTCAGGTTGGCAAGTACCAGAATTGGTACGAAACAGGCAAATACATATTGGTTCGAAGACTTTGCGAGTAACATCCTCGTTGCCTTTTCATAATTGTAGACTTGTAGTGGTTTACCTGATCACCAGCAGTAGCTTTCTATTTGTCAGCTTCTAGACTGCTTGCTTAATTTGATGAATGTTTTCTCTTTTTCCATTTTTTGCAGATGATTTCCAATCCTGAGCTTATGAGAATAGCATCAGAAAGTATGAAGAACATGAGTCCTGAAGATTTGAAACGAGCTGCAGAACAAATGAAACACACTAGAGCTGAGGATATGGCTGAGATGAGCGAGAAAGTGTCAAAAGCTACACCAGAGGAGCTTGCAGCTATGAGAGCCCGTGTAGATGCTCAAATCTCTTATGAAATGAATGCAGCTCAGATGCTCAAACAACAGGTTATATGTTATTACATTTTAACTACCCACATCATCCTTTCCAATATTATACAAACTCCCTAAATTAATATCAATGGTTCAATTAAAATAATATAATTAGAGGGTATTGTGGTATTTAGTAGCCACATCTGGTGGCTAGCTGTAGGGATAGCGGGAATTCTTACTGCCTTGTTTCATAGTAAGTAAACAACTACAGCTGTGTAGGGTGCTGTTTGCTGGGTTTCCGCCAGTCGTGCAAACCCTGATCCTTATCCATCCTGTTTACTCCTGTCTTTCTAATTTTGGATCCTTTCTTTGGTAGTGAGGGTTAGTTCAGGTATTCTCTCATGTTCTATGCTGTATAAGCCTTCAATTGTGGTGGTTGCTGTGTTCTTTAACCATTTTTGTGAAGGAATACATGTTATTCTATTGCTGATGTATCATAACACTAATATCTCAGTCTCACCTGAACCCATCCCTCCCACTGTATTTCTCTTCCCGAGCAACATACTTCTCATTTCCCCTTCATCTTTACTTGCCCCATCTTCTATCACTCTTTTTTGTCTTATTCTGCTCATCATGTGCAAATAATGTATCTGCATTCTCTTCCATGTATAAATAAGGCATCTGCATGCCTTTGGATTTCTTAAATATCATTGTACCTTGATTTTTTATGGGAAATGTTCAAACTTTTAATTTGTTCAGGTATGTTCTTCTATAAGAAACCAGAGCTCATTCTTCACTATGTAGCCCTTGGGATGCCTCTTGTGATCCTAAAATTTGATCTTATTCTTGCTGAATCTTCAGCACAGCAAGCATATAGTACTCCAAAAACTCAATTTTGGACACTAAGACATTTCTGTATGTAGGGTGTTAAATGTAGGTTAACTCGACAATACGGGTTAGGGATGAGACTCAATGTTGTAACAGACTTGGAACTATGTAAATGGAGGTTTTCTTCCATCAATTATTATATTTGTGGACAGCCTGTATGTTTAGCTGAGGACGCCTGATATAGATCATGGAAGCATTATGATGTTTTGCAAACATGATTCTATTTCCTTCAATATGAACTTGATTGGACTTCGGCTAGATATGCTTACTTGTCAGACTGTAGACCCTTATGTATTCCCTAATTGGAATGTCAATCGAAATTGAACTCAGTGCATCCAAATAGAACTCCATGTGACATGAATGAAAATGGACTGTAACAACATGATGATGAGAAACATTTGCAGATAGGTGCTGTTGGAATGCTAAGGGGGTAGCATTAACACTCTACAACAAAGCCAATCCATGATACTTCAAGCCATGTGATTCTCCATTAGTTGCTCTGTTGATGTGTCCACATATATGACTTTTTGTTTTGCCTAAAAATGTGGATCAGAAATATTATTGTAATTTTCATTTTTCTCTAATTGAATTAGACGACCTTGAATTCTGGGATAAAGGCTGTGTTGTTATTGTTTTTCTTTGATTGAGTTATATATTATTTGCCCATTGAGGTTTCTCTGGATTTCTGCTCTTCACATTGCATCTTCCAATTCATATTTATTTATTGGAAGTAATGATATGCTATTCCAACATGACTTGTTTTCTCCTGATTCTTTGTTCCTTACTTTTCAGGGAAATCAGCTCCACAGTCGGGGCCAATATCTTGCTGCTGCCAATAAGTATATGCTTGTATGTGTTTATTTTGTTACCTACTTTATTTCAATACCAACTGTTTTCATTTTAATACCATTAGAGATAATTATGTTCAAATGATAAATTCCATATGTACAATATATCAGGCAAAAAACAACTTGAAAGGCATTCCCTCGTCCAAAGGTGGAACTCTCCAGTTGCAATGTTCACTAAATTTAATGTCTTGTTATCTGAAAACGGGGCAGTTTGATGAGTGCGTCAAGGAAGGTTCAGAGGTACTCCTGTCACTGCTCACCACCACCATATACACATGCAGTAGTAACTTTTGATTCTCATGCAATCTTACTTCCTTTGGATCTTACCAATCCCTTTCCCATACACGTGCACAGAAAATGGGTCAGTTAAGGTTCACAGGTATTATGTGCATGCAAATTTGGAACTGGAGTTCATTTAAAAATTCTCACACACACAATTTGCTCTCCTTTGGACCTTCCCACCTGTCCTTTTTCCTTGCAGGTTGTGCTCGTGTTATTTGTAGTCCGCATATTTATGATGCCCTCTAGGTAGTGGGTACCCGATGTATGTTGAATAACAAAATTATGTTGAAGGGTACCTGATGTCTCTATTGAATAGCAAAATTAGGTTGAAGGATTGAATGTTGTCTGGAGATGGGATTGGAACTGGATTGATATTTATGATTTCTGCCCGAGTGTACCATTTTATGTTGTTGAATGCCTTCATATTTGCTATTGTCAACTGAGAGACTATGTTGCTATTATTCATTGTTGAAGTTCTGTATATTTGTAAGTTCATTTCTACCTCAATACTCCATTTTCTATTGTGTGTGTTATTTAGGCATTACCTGATGGTTACATTAAACAAAACAGCGTTTACAGTATCCGAATCAGTTCCATATAGGGGTGGCGATTTGGGCGCGACCAGCCAACTCCACTTCTTATGCGGGTTTGGGTTGAGCCCAAACTGGTTTGGGCATAAACGGGTCGATCCGTCTAACCCGTTAAATAAACAGGTTGAGCACGAGTCGAGGGTGGTGACCCGTTTGACCCAGTTTGACCTTATTATTGCACATGTCAAATTTTTTATGACCCATATATCCAAACCCGGGCACCTTCACATATGATGAAATCTCAAAAACTAACCCAATTCACTCAATAGCCGAACAACCCACCTAGTTTCATCTTCTTC
Organism: Iris pallida; assembly: GCA_029216955.1. Taxonomy (NCBI): domain Eukaryota; kingdom Viridiplantae; phylum Streptophyta; class Magnoliopsida; order Asparagales; family Iridaceae; genus Iris; species Iris pallida. Next base: position 27,655,780 of record JANAVB010040619.1, read on the forward strand.
CTCTACTCCATAGCCTTTTCTTCTTCTGTTCCTCTATTTTCTTCTATTCCACAACCTTCTTCTATTCCTCTTCTCCTCCACAACCTTCTACTTCTGTTCCTCCTCTCTTATTCTCACTTTAAATAATGAGTCCCATGTAAAGAAAGAATCCTCATCCACAAGGTTTGCCATGTAGAAAGAAATAGGTGAATAAATCACAATGGTCAAATGGCAATCTCTATCCACCTTTTCATGTTACTGACCCCGCCCTCCTCTCTGCATGTTTGCTTGTGCCACCGTCGCGAGATTTAAGAGGATAAGAGTTCCTTTAAATTCTTAAATGAGTTACACCGTCGGGCTATGCACTTAAAGCGGTAAAGCAGTAGCAAAGCGGCCGAGTACCGCTTTTTGACTAGTCGGAACTAGTCGTCAAAAAGTGGATCTGTTATTTTTAATATTAATACTAATTCTACATAATAATATCCAATGACATCTTCCTCTCTCGTCCTCTATAATTTATTCTCTTCCTCTACAACTTTACTCCCTCTATAATTTATTCTCTTCATGCTCATATGCATACATCCCAACAACTTCTTTTAAAGGAAGCACAACCGACCTTGTCAAGTATGTAGCACCGATTTGGTTACACTTTCTATATTTTGTTAAAAGCCAACCAGCACCCATTAATATGAAATCTAGCTACTTGGATTCAACTAGGACTCCTACTTTACTAAGACTAGGATGTACCAAAATACAACTCTTAATAAATCTAAAATCTATTCATAAATTAAGTAATATTTGAATTATATTTCCAACAAAGTAATGTACATTGCTCCATTAAATTTTCACTGGAAAAGTACAACACGTTTGAAGACAAAAAATCACTTGTGTTCTCAGTTGTCAAGGGTTACCTCCCTATTTTAAAGTATGGAATGGATGTAATTAACCTGATATTATATTATCAATACCCATCACAAGGTTTCAAAATCCCTAATTCCTGACATTGATTTGAAAATATTTTCATTAGTATTGATTTGACAATTTTTAATTATACGTAAACACTTGTACTAGTTCTACATAATAATTTCCAAAAGCGGTGAAAAGCAGTTAAAAAGCAGCAAAAATCACTGACTATTTGGCTCTTTTTAAGGGCCGATTTTTCCTGATTTTTGTGAAAAATCAGGAAGTGCTACTGTGCCTGCCGCCTAGTCGCCACTTCAACTGCATAGCGTCAGGTCAGGTCGGGTTGACTCAGTACTCATGTTTGGGTCTACCTTAAACAGGTCGGGTTTGGGTTAGGCTAAATGGGCTGGCCCTAATATAAACTGATCCTACCTGACCCGATTGACACCCCTAGTTTCAGTTTATTCGTATGAGTATCGTTTTTGGTGGTTTTGACAGTTTTTCTGATCGAAGTATCAAACTTCTTTGTTTGGAAGACCAAAAATAATAAAAATATATTAAATAAACAGAAAATATTTGATGCATTTATGCTTCATTATATGTATTATTTATTGTTTCTTGTTAGTTTTCAATGGAATATATCTAACATTCTGAATACTTCACCTTCAATAGCTCATGTTAAGATGTATGAATGTTTCGAATTTGTAGATACACAACTTCTACAAATGCTAATAGTTACGGTTTGTCGATATGTCGATAGAGAATCTTATATATCGACACATTATAGCATGTCGATATTCGGCACAATTGAATCATTGTGTTGGCACTGTTTTCTCGCACTTCTCTCTCTCTCTCTCTTTTTTTTTTAAAAAAAATTTCTCTGCTTGACTGAGAAATCAAGTCCTAGTATCGGTGGGGGTCAATATCGGAATGAACATGCCAAACTGGTATGATACGGCCGCTATGTATTGGTATCGCCGATAGTATGTATTATGCTACATAGTTGTGGTAAACAATTTGAAATATAAATATTCTTCATGTCTGTGCAGGCTTATTGTATGAATTATGCTACATAGTTGTGGTAAACAATTTGAAATATCAATATTCTTCATGTATGTGCAAGAAGATCAACTAGACAGAAGTTTCTGAAGTAACCATGGATGTTTCATACGATGCGTAAGTTATAAATGGACTAAATGAAAAAAAAATGATCTATACAAAATCATTTCATTGTTAAATATGTTGAATTGAATCAACTCTAGCCCTTTTTAACTAAAAACATATTCAGTTAATTGTAGAACCAAATAACAAATCTTATCTCATGGATTTACGTATTCAGTTTTTGATCCTTGCCAGTTGCCAACATACTCCTCATTACCCTTCACATACCCACCCTTTATGGATATTCACTTCTTTTTTACCCATCACTTACCCACTCTTTATGGATATTCACTTCTTTTTTTACCCTTCACATACCCACTCTTTATGGATATTCACTCTATGGTTATTCGCATGGTGATGTTAAGACTCTAAAGTACAAATCCATTGCCAATTGCACTGCTCTTTAAAATATGGAAATTATTGCACTACATTATTCTTCCACTCAATAGTTACTATTTCAATTCCAGGTTCTAGTATACGACTCAAAGAATCTTAAAGCATTCTATCGTAGAGGTCAAGCATATAAAGAATTGGGAAACTTGGAAGTAAGCTTTCTTAACTTCCTAATATTGGACCTATTTGCATCTTGTCTGGAATGGATTTCTACACAGAAGCTTGAATGGACGAGTTGTATATCAGTAAATTCCTGTTTGTATTATTGATATCACTTTAATTTCTGAAATGTCTATCAGGCTGCTGTATCTGACTTGAGCATGGCACATGAACTTTCCCCAGAAGATGAAACTATTGCAGACATGTTTAGGTATGAAATTTCTTGCTTTCAAGGTCTTTTGTGTTGCATTAATATAAGGTAAGACTCCAGTATGTTTGTAGCAATGTGGGTGATGATGTTAGTAATGATGCAGAGATGTCAATGAAAAGTTGATAAAAGATGGAGACAAGAATGTATCAAAAAGTATGGTTTTCCTTTACGTCAATTCCTTATTCTGATTAGTTCTGCTAAATTTTGAATGAATCTTTTTTCTTACTTCGCATTGCATCATTTGACTATTCACTACTTATTACTGGTTTGTCTGGAATTCTTCCAGGTTTAGTTATTGAAGAAATAGAGGATGAAAAGGCCCAGCCAAATGCTTCAGAAAGTAAGAAAAGTTCACCTGTAGAATACTCTCTGTCCCAGCCAGTTGAAGCTGATGAATGCTTTCGAAATGGTGGGTCTCATGTGGGGAAATCTACTGATGGCGTTGAGAGTTTACAGAGTTTCAAAGATAATCCTGAAACAGTGAGGTATTGAACTGTTTTAGTTTCATTTGAGAATTTACTGTCATGTACACAAAACGTTCTCTTGATAGAAGAGTGATATTTTGCACTTTCTGGTGTCATTTTGTGTAAACACTGCCGGTATATAATTTATGCAAAATCTTCTAAAACAAAAGAAAAAAACTAAGGAGTTAATGGACATTTGTGCAGCTGTTATTGCACTTCAATAGGAATTTGATGACAGATGTAGCTCATAATTTGACATCTTTCTGTAAATAATTGTTTGCTAGATTGTTCCAAAACTATGTTTCAAATGCCAATCCTGAGACTCTGGCAGCTATGGGTGTTGGAGGAATGCCACCTGATATGGTTAAAACAGCCACGGATATGATTGGCAAGATGAAACCAGAAGATCTCCAGAAAATGCTCCAAGCTGCTGCTTCTTTGAAGGGGAAAAACCCTTCTTTGCCGACATCGTCAAACATTAATGGAGATGGCTCAAATTTCATTTCACAGGTTCCAGAAATGACACCTGAAATGGTTAAGATGGCATCTGATAGGTTGAGCACAATGTCTCCTGAAGATCTTCAGAAGATGCTCGACATTGCCTCTTCCATGAATGTGAATGGGTCCCCCTTTTCATCATCTACGACTGATGCTAGCACCAGGAAATCAGAAGGTGAATCAACAGCTGGTTCACAGCTTCCAGCAATGACGCCTGAAATGATCAAGATGGCATCTGATAGTATGAGAAAGATGTCCCCTGAGGAGCTTCAGAAGATGTTTGAAATTGCCTCTTCCATGAATGTCAATAGTACTCCTTTTCCAGCTGCTCCAAATCGTGATAGCAGTCAGATATCAGAAAGTGAATCTCGTTCAACTGCAGCAGGAAGTCGTTCAGTAGGAGAGTTTGATGCAAGATTAACTAGTACTGGTGGGGTATTATCAAATTCAAGAGCTGATTCATCTTCACTACGTTTTCCAGCTTCACCCACTGACATGAATGAAAGCATGAGAAATTCAATGAAAGATCCGGCAATGAGTCAGGTTTGCAGCTTATCAATGTTTTTCAAAATTATACTACTTTGTTCGGCTTTCTGTGAACTCTCATCTCCCCCAACACCCTCTGTCCCTTTCTCCTCTGCATAACTTATTCTCGTGGACATTCAATTTGCAGATGTTTACATCTATGATGAAGAATATCAGCCCAGAAATGATGGCAAATATGAGTGAGCAGTTTGGGATGAAGCTCTCAAGGGAAGATGCTGAAAAACTCCAACAGCAAATGTCCTCACTAAGGCCTGAAGACCTGGATAAAATGGTTTGTTATCTTTCGTCCATCTATTAGATTTTCTTTTTTCCATTTACTAGGTATGTCGACTTTGGCCAACTTTCTTCACCTGTTAAATAAAATCTCTTGCCTCAAACAATGCAGAGAATTCCGTTAACTTACGGATCTTTGTATCTATGTCATATGGGTTAATTCTGTGCAAGGGAATATCTTTTATGTGTACATGGCAAAGGAATGCTGCTTTTTCAACCCATGAGTTAGATAATAACATAAAACTGTCTACGACGTTACCGATTGTTGTTGTCCAAGTCAACTGTTTTTACTTTGGCAGGCTTTTCCCTAATGAAGTTTGTGTTGCATGGATACAGGCAACATGGGCGTCTTACTGAATTTGGATTATCTATGCTTTCTGGAAGGAAACTCTCAAATTGAGTACAATTGGATTCAGGTTGCAAAAACTCGTGCAAAAATAGTTTACAACAAATCTAAGATAAAGTGTCTTATGAAGATAAATAAAGAGAGACAGTCGTGGGTTATAGGCTTTAAAAGTCAATCTAGGGCTATGTTTACATGAAAAATCTTATAAACACTCTTCAGGGGATTACTGATAAAACTTTCTCTACTCTAACTAATAATATAACTATGAGTGGAATCCCTACACATTATGTCTATTTGGATTGAAAGAAGGCCACTTAACCACATCTTATCTCTCTTTCGTCTAAATTATGTTTTTGGATTGCAAGTGCACAAGAAGTGCAAATCCGGAAGAGGCCCAAGATTCTCTTTGCTCCCTCCAAGAGAAGTGGAGCTTTAATGGTTTCTTTCATACTTTGTTATTTCCATATTCTTTCCTACTTCACGATACCACTTTCTAGAAAATCCTAGCCAAAACAAAAGTTGACAGCCTCTTCCATGCCACCACTTCACCTTTCAACCCTAACTCAAGTAGTGCTTGGATTTGCACTTTCCAGGGGACAGAACAAAGAAATTTTCTTCCAAACAGCCCCGCCAAGAAGTGCAAATCCAAGAAGTGCACTTTTTGTGTTTGCACTTTTTACAATTTTTGGCCTTCTTTCAAACTCAAACAACCCCTTTACAGAAAGAGGTGAACTGAGGGTAGAACATAAGGAAAGATGAATAAATGATGAAATTAAAAGTAAATAAACACCAGAATCGTAGAGTAATCGGAGATTGAATCATCTCGCAATGTGTATCTAGGTCTTAATCATTGTTTTCTGGTTTATGTTTCTTTGCTGTGTGTGGACTGGAGGTATGATCTAATAATGCTTTTGCTTAGGGAACTATGAAAGACTTAAAAGTGTCTTTACTTCATGTTTTATTGAATTAATAAATGTAGCATTTTTGAGGTGTTCTACAACTATAGTGAGTTCAGTAATCACTCTGGTCCACGGATGGTTACTAGTTCATTGGATTACACAGGTGGTTAATCGTGAAAATGGTCACCTGAAAAATTATTAAATTAATGGAATTTTTAGACTGTTTAAGACTATTCTCATGTTGGGTTCTTTCATTATACTTTCTAGGTTTTGTTCTTTTAATCATTTTATGAATTTATCTCCTTGCATACTCTAAAATAAGTGACTCAGGTTGTAATCTTTAGGACTTCCATCTCTATTAAGTGTGATTTGAATCTTTGAACGCTGAAATAACGTTGAACCGTCCAATTTCTTAGAATCTTGAAGAGCATTTTCTCTTTCATCCCCTAACCTTGGTCCAATTCTTTTATTAATATTCAACAAGTTTAGAAACATACCAGCTTTGCTTTCAAATTATGTATTACCAAATCATGGTTTAGAATATGGTCTTTTTTCAGTTAAATATTTTTTTTTAATTTCATGTTTTTCGTAACTCCAATTCATTTGACTTGCCTCCATTTTGAATGTGTTGCGTTTTCAAAGGTTCATTCCCCTCGCCCTCGCCCTCGCCCTCGCCCTCGCCATCGCCATGACTCATATGGTGCCTTTTCTATCGTCACTGCCGCGACCATGGTTGCTGTCGCCTCCACCTTTATCACCACTTTTGATAACTTCCCTAATTCCTCCACCATCAGGGTCATCATGTTCATCCACCTTTGTCTCTCATATTTCATGAGATCCTATTCTATGTATATCCAAAATCACATGCTTTGGAATCCTATAACTAGGGTACAAACAAACACAAGTAATATGATCCAAACCTGATTTTTAACATATATGGAAACTGGTCACTTATCCAATTAAATGTGGACACGAGTATGGTTTTCTACTTCTTTTAAATGCATTATCCATATTTTATTAAAAAAAACCCTTCAAAACTATGTTTTTTTTGATATTGTAGTTGTTAATGATAACTGTGCTGCACCTATACTCACATGAATATGTATGGATACATCATAATTGAGATTGTGTGTAATTATTTGTATAGTATCTTAATTTCTCCTTATATGCTATGATAGAAATATGGTAATACCTATATTCACTTATTATCTGCTATGTTTGTATATTTAGCTGAGCCAAGCAATCTTTCTTTCAAAATGGATTATATTGTGGAGACATGAAGTAAGGTTTGGAGGATACTTTCAGTTTGATATATTAAGTTTCATGATACACAGATCATTATTAACAGTGTTGATCATTGATTTGGCTTGTTGGTTGGCAATCTTGCAATAAGGATCTTACACAATCTTGTGTTATATCTATATTTAGTTGACTGAATTAAGAGAATTGGTAGTGTTTTGATATCAACACTGTACTCAATAAAGGGTGTGACAGAGTTGCAACTTCTCTTGAAAGAGAGAGGTGTGTACTTAGAAGTTGGTGATGATGCAAGATTAGATTGAAAAAAAAATCATCAGAGGTGAACGTGCAATGAAGACCAAGAGATGCATGATGTATCAACTAGTAGTGATCTGAGTGATAGAATACTAGAGGAGCTGCCAGAATAAGTAGATGTTAACAAACTTAAATTGAGGCTGTGAAAAAGGCTTTGGTATTTGCTAATTTTATAGAGAAAATTTGACCCTTAGGCTGTGTATATTCCCTTCTTTTCCTCGCTTCCCCTCAAACCAGACGCAGCCTTAATGTAGCAGAATCGAAGAAAAGTGCTCAAATATCCTTTACCCAAAATTATGGTAAAGAAAAGCTTTGTTGCCGTCTCTTGTTATGACTGCTACTTTTCTTGAGCCATTCATCCATCTGGATCAGCCTCAAAGGAATATCCAGAAATCTGATTCTCTTACCTCCATGAAAACATTTATTAACTCTTTGTTTTGCAACATTTATGTGATTCTCTCGTTTTGAAATGCTTCTCTTGCCTCTTTCTAATGCTTCTTTTGCATGCCGACTATTGAACCTGTTCTTCCCTGTTTACGCACTTGTACCCAATGTGTTTATGTGTGTGTGTACTTACGTAAGTTACAGGTATACTGTTTGGCTCTTTTTCTGATGGTACAATGTGTTATCTTCAGATGAGGTGGGCAGAAAGGGCACAACGAGGTGTTGAAGCTGCTAAGAAGACGAAGAACTGGGTCCTGGGAAGACCGGGCTTGATTCTAGCTATCGTTATGCTGGTTCTTGCCGTCATCTTTCACCAACTAGGCTTCATTGGCGGATAGGCTCCATGTTCCCCCTTTTCTCGGTGGCTTCCTGAATCCTGTAACATACAGTAGTCCAACATGACGGAAACAAATGCTAGTTTTTTGGTTGGCATGCCCTTTTATAACTCCTTCAGAGCTTTGTATGGATCACAACTCAGATTGGGGCCAGAAGACTGGCCTCTGAGTCGTGTTGTTTTTGTTTTTGTTTTTTGTTTTTTGTTGCGATGTCTGAGTCGAGTTGTATCATCGTAAGCTCAAGGGTAATAGATCATGAGAGCGGAGTAGTTGAAATTGAGTTGGCCTATATTTTGGTTTTGTTTTAAATAGTTCATGACTGATGCTTGAAATGATTTATGTAAATAAATTGATTGCTTGCTGTGTTTCTGGACTGTTTGGAGTAGAAACTCCGAGAAATATTTTCAAACATCTATATTCAGTGTTACTTTGATAAAGTTAGAACACATGGCGATTCCCAACGCACTATAAAATTTAGAGTTACTCGTATTTCTCTCCCAGATTGCTAAGCATATCTCTACTGCCATTCATTTTTATTTTAATTAGTGTTATTCTCAATTCTTAAAAGTTAGGCATTTTGTTTTTTGGGTATAAAATTAGAATTAATTATGAAGAAATGAGGGTTGCACTAATTAAAATAAAAATAGAAATAGTGGAGATATGATTAAATGGGGGTTAGATACAAATAACTCAAAAAATTTATTAGGGGCAGCAAAATTACTAGGATCAGCACAAATGTTGTATATTTTCGATACCTAAAATGTTGAATGTTGAAAAATTGTTCTAAAGCGACGCAACTTTAAATATATATAAAAAAAAGCTTTTTTTTCCTCTTCTTATCCAAAATTTTAAACCCTAATCCATATTTTCTTTGCATAGTTTCTTAATGAATAGTCTCATTTGGAACTATTTCTGATAATGGAGTTTTTAAGCTCAGAATCGAAATTATTTAAGCCAATTTTTTTTTTTTTGAATGAATTTAAATTTTGGTCTGTCATGTTAAAAAAATTTAAATTTTGAACAAATTAATTTAGACAATACATATTATTAGAATAAACAAGATATGTTTACTTTTGATACAAAAATACGATTATAATAAAATATATTAAAATGATATGATGAAGGTGAGTATTTAAAAAAAGAATACAAATATTAACATATTTATAAAATCTTACATATTTAAAATAAAGATGAGTTTATCTTATCTTTTAATTTCAACTATTATTTAAAATCCTACGTTATTTTATTCTAATCATACCTTACACCTCATACTTTCAACTACTACTTTTAAAAGAATTTATATATCTTTTGATTCAAATGTTTTATTTTTCAATACCACATCATTATTGAAATATTAATCTTAGCTTGACATATTTATAAAATTATTAATTTAAACATGAGTTGGATATGTACATGATTGACAAAATTTTGGGAGTCCTAATAATAAATAGGACTACAAAATTTTGACAGTTAGATTCTCTAATACATAGAATTCTCTTTATCAGGTATCGATTTATGTCATTTTACAACATTTGTAATGAGTTCAAAATTTCACCTAATGGATCATAAATCATCAATTTGGAGTATCTACTACAAGATTAAGGTTGGAGGAGGAAATTGAAGAGGAATGTTGCATTAGAGAAGAATGAGAATGGTATTGGCCCCTATCAATTTTTTGACAGCCCCTAATAAAATACGTGAAAAGCTTGTGGCGAAGAATTGTGTAAGCAATGCTTCGTAACATGTCCGGATCTTTTTCATGTAAATTTACATGATGAGATTGTGAAAGAAACGAAGAAATTTGCACAGCTCTTTAGTGGGGTTCCTCGCTCTTCAGCTCATCAATGAACACCAGACTCCCGCCTATCCAAAGATCACCCGTGTTCTCGTGACTTCTTCCCTACCAATAATACTTGACTATGGCTCTTCTCGCTATTTCCATAGTCATTGTCATCCAATTAATAAAAATAAACGAATTTAGGGCCCAACCGGGTTCGAACCGGTGACCTATTGATCTGCAGTCAATTGCTCTACCACTGAGCTATGGACCCCGTGGTGAAAATTGGTCTTCAATTTGTTATTTCAGTACGCTTTTAAAAAAAGTTCATTTAGATTCGGAAAAGTGAGTTTTTGATAATCAATTAATTGGAGAGTATCTTCCAACTTCCATGTGGCTCATGGCGTCTCCTCCCGTTTTCAATCTTTGGTCACGAGCTCACGAGATGTGGGGTTTATAAAATTTGAATAATTATATTGAGATGATTTTTTTTTATGATAACGAAAAAGTTTGGCCTCATGATGCTTTACAAAACCAAGGCCCTAATCCGGTCCTTTGAACTTCGCGCTGGCCCTGGAATTTCCGGGCCGGCTCAACTACGTTAGAATATATGATAACAAATTATTTTAACTATTCAACCAAACCCGTAGATATATGATGAGAAAAAAAATGATCAATTTTTATTTAATGGCTCAATTGCAATTTTATACGCTCGACTATTTCAGTATTTTAATTTGATACCATAAACCTTTTTATTCGACAATTTGATACTATAAGCTATTAAATATTTTCAATTCGATTCCAAAAATACAAAAAATCTACCTTTCCATTCCATCCCAACCCACCCCCCCGGTCACTCCACTTTCCCCTCCCTGCCCTCGCTCCCCCACCCCGAGCTATACCACCGCCCGCCCTCCCCCCTCTATCTCAGGGCGCGTACGTAGCCGGTGGTGGCGGCACCGCGGAGAGAGAGGGGGGCGGACGGTGGTGCAGACGGGAGTGGGGAGCAAGGGCGGCACAATGGGGGTGGGGGTGGCCTGAGGGGGGGGGGGGGGGGGGGGGGGGGGGGGGGGGGGGGGGGGATGAGGGTCTTTTGGTCAAATTTTTTTTTCTTTCAAGGTATCAAGTTGTACTAAATTTTTTTAGGATATTGAGTTAAAAAAATGGAACAGTTGAGGGCTTCAAGTCGCATCTAAGTCTTATTTAATTAATATGATAAGAATGTGTCTTTCATCCTCATTAATGCTTGGTAACAATTTGATGACTATGCTTAGTGAGGGGGGATGAAAAAGGGTTGCGCTTAAACGTGAGAAAAATCAGTTTTAAGGTATTACCAACAATCTTTTATAGTACATTTTCCTAAGCTAACCCAACAATTTTATACAATTATGTATATGCTTGGTTAAGGAACCTAGAATGTTTCTGGATTGAGGTGGGATCGCTTCAGGTCTGCTAGTATTTGAACCATTCTGAAAATAAATCGGACCAAAAAATTAATCCCGATCTGACGCAGCATGATAGCGGAATGAGCTTACCTTCGTACTTGACAATGGTCAAGTCGATCGATGATGACGATAAGTGGACCACCGTTGTTTGGTAAGAGCGAAACGGTGCCCAAAAAACTTCGACGGATGGCCTTGTCAGGGGTCCCCACAAAGTTGTTTGAAAACCTCAAGCGAGAGGCTTCCGAATCCACGGAACAGTCGAGTCAAAGAAAAGAAGAGAATAAATCTCAGAACTTAAAGAAGAATTCTATTGCTTAAAAAGTTGTTCCTCAAATGCATACAAAATGTGCCTATTTATAGGACTTTTATGAAAATCAAATCCTAATTAAATAAAGATAAAATCTATATATCCTAATAAAATATAGAGTAATAGTCCTAAAAGAAATATGGTTCTTATCAACTCTTAAAAAAGATAAAGCAAAAGAGAGAGAAAATTCTAAATGGATTTGGAGTTGGAATCCACGCTACAACAGTCTTCCCAGCTTTCAAGAGAACTCGTCCCCGAGTTCTTCTTGTTTCTCAAGACAACTTTCACATTCTCGACCGTCAACAATCATAACAGTCTTTTGTTGTTGTGGACTGGTATTAGAAATATCGGTGCTAATGGATGGAGAGTGAAGCATCAATCATCTTGAAGGAATGAATATGTGTGGTCTCTTCTCCGGTACGTGACATTTTTGTCAAATTGTCAAGGTCGGCCGAGGATGATGTGGCAATAGTCCACGTCAACAATATCGAATACGATTTCATCTTTGTAGAACTTTCCGATGGAAAAATGTATGCGACAAACTTCAGAGACGACTATGTTGTGGCCTTGTTGAATCTAGCCATCTTGTACAGAGTAGGGTGTGCTTCTTTGGTCAGTCTCATCTTCTCTACCATTGCTTTGAAACAATGTTATATGTACACTCGTTGTAAATGATTATGTCACATAACTTGTCTTTGACCTTGTATCGGGTTCAGAAGACATTGTGGTGCTGGGGTGGTTCTTCAATCTTTAGGCCTAGTAGTAGCCCCCTAACGAAGCACACTAGATGTTTGCCGTCATCTTCGACAAGGACCTCTTCTTCTCCTGGATATTCTTCTTTCCCCTCCTTGTATTTATAGTCAGCAAAGACAACTTGTACTTTGAGGGGGCAGTTGTTAGACAGATGTCCGATTTCATTGCAATGGTAGCACTTGTTTCCTCTTGATTTGTTGTATGGATTGACAGTTTGCTGAGGTTTGACAAGTTGCTGTGGGGCCTGTACTCTTGGAGGTATAGTTGGTGGAAGAGAATTAGGATCTACTGGTCCTTTGTCCTTGTTGGAATAGCTGACAGCTTAATTTTGTGCCTAATCATCCTTTGTTATTGGTCCACGGTTGTTAGCACTGAAACGGTTCTGTGGACTCTTAAACTTCTCAATCTGTTGTTCTATTTTCTCAGCAAGGATGATTGCTTCACTATGTGTGTATATATTCTACAATTATAGTTGATCATGGATGTCTTTCCTTAGGCCGCCAAGATAGCGGGTCGTCTGTTGAAGATATGTTTCGTACATATCGTTACGGGACGAGAGTCTGGGAATTCTTCAGTGTAGTCAGCTACAGGTCGTGGACCTTGTGTACAACTTTGATATCGATGATAGAGAATTTGCTGATAATCTGGAGGTAGAAATTTTTGTCGTAGCAGTCTTCGCATCTTGGGCCAACTCCGTACATGAGCTTTGTCGACTCTCGCATGGATGTGCTTGAGTTGTTCTGTCACGCCCCGCTCCCGAATAATCGGGTACGAGTCGGACACGCCCAGCCTTCGTCGATGGACATGACGAAGTAAGCTGTACAATACTAAGAAAAACTCAAAGTCATAATGTAATGTAAACCAACACACAGCTTTTATAACGTTCCCAGAAATTATCAATATCCATCAAGTTATTTAGTACAAAGTCAGCCGGAGACAAATCCGGTCAAATAAAATAATATACAATAATGAATATCCACAATACAATCTCCAGAAAATAAATAAAAGTAAAAACTGTAATATCCTGATGCAATCACAAGCTCTATGTAATCTCCCACTCACCTGCAACGTATCATGTCAGGAAAAGAGTAAAGTACAACCCTGACCAGACAATATATAATATAATCTGTAGTCCAGAGTACAAGGTGAAACCAGAATACCAGAATAACAGAAATGAAAGTAAAACTGCGGTACCAGAAATGAAATGTAAAACTGCAGGCAATGGATGACAATCAATATGCTAGACAATGAACACGGCTATCAATGTACAAGGCAATGAATCACGACAATCAATATGCAATTGTGACAATTTAAAATATTAAACTAATGTATGACCGGCTTAGGAGCAATCAATCAATCAATGAGACAATGAGTCAATGAGTCAATTCTATAAGGTCCGGCTTCATCGTACGTGAAGTGTACGATTAGGCTATCCATAATTACCTATGTTGGGTGTGGTCACACAAAAGCTAATATTTCCTCCAATTCCCGCAATAAACAATGACACACAAGCAATGAACAGTGGTACAAGGCAATCGTGTGTAATTCGTGTCCGATATGAGAACATGGTACATGAAGGTAAGACAGAAAACAAGGTACAAGTCGAGTCAGTGTACTTGCCTCGATTTGGTTGCACGAGAGTAGTACTGCATGGTTGTAAATCACCTGTTATAATATTTGTATAATGATCAGGGTTTTGGAATAGTGACAATAACTATCTAATATCTTTCTAACCAATATCTAACTATTTACTATGAAAATAGTTTAATAACATTTAAAATAGTTTTAGTCACAAAATACTTTTATAAGAAATTGGTAATAAAGGAAAACATTTAATAGTATTCAATATTAACTAAATAGTAATTATATATACAATATATATACATTTAAAGATCTTTATTTATTTATTTAGAAGCTTTTTTATATTAACAAGTAATATTAGTTATATAAAATCCTTTTTGGAATAATTTGCAAAATAATAATAACCACTAATATGAATTTATATATTTATATGTTCACAAGATATTTATTTTATGCTAATAAACAAGGTAGCATTTATACATTATATTTTATACTAAGATGGTCTATAAAAATACATATACACCCAATCATACCTATATAAACCCAGCCCACATAACTACTGTTAATACAGCAATATAACATTTTAATTTTAAAAATTAGGGGTGAGTATTCGGTTTATTCGGTTCCAACCGAACCGAATAATCGAAAACCAAATTCGACCGAAACCGAATAAGCAAAACCGAAACCGAACCGAATTGGTCAATAACCGAACCGAACCGAACCAAATTAAATTGGTTCGGTTTTCGGTTTATTCGGTTTATTCGGTTTTTTGGTTTATTTGTGTTTTTTTTGTTAATATATATAATAACTAAATATACCTATATATATTTATTATATACATATAGTATATACCTCTCTCTCTCTCTCTATATATATATATATATATATATATATATATATATATATATATATATATATATATATATAAGTGTTGTCAAAGGCGCGCCCCAGGCGCGCCTAAGGCGTGCCTTGGAGCTAGGCGCAGGAGCAGCGCCTTAATAGGGTCTGGGCGAGGCGCAGTTCGTCAGGCGCGCCAAAGGCGCGCCTTTTCCTCAGGCGCAGGATGTGGTTAAGGCGCGTCTCGATAATTTTGCTGATTTTGCTTGTATACATGTGTAGGAAAAAAATTCCAATTCACATTGTCTCATTTATTTTGGCGACATTATTCATGCGCAGGATGTGGTTAAGGCGCGCCTCGATATAGAGAGACTAAAGAGGTGACACAGGTTCCAACACAGTGCATAATAAAATTTGTAATTTTCTAACAATGCGTGTTTACGTAGTTCAAACTTAAGGAAACTTCAAATTGCAAGAGAATTTATTTTGATGTTGTGAAAATTCTAGTAAATTAAATTAAAGAATAGATCAACACAAGGATCAAAATCTTCAAATTCAAGCAAAATGAAAACACACACACACACACACACACACACACACACACACACACACACACACAGATATATATATATATATATATATATATATATATATATATATATATATATATATATATATATATATATATATATATATATATATATTTATATTTTATATATATATATATATATATATATATATATATATATATATATATATATATATATATATATAATATATATATATATATATATTTTATATATATATATATATTTTTTTTATATATATATATATATTTTATATATATTTTATATATATATATATATATATATATATATATATATATATATATATATATATATATATATATATATATATATATGCCTCGCATCGCTCGGGCGTGCGCCTTAAGTGCGCCTTGCGCCTTTGACAACCTTGATATATATTTAGTATATACATATATATATATATATATATATATATATATATATATATATATATATATATATATATAAACTAAAAATTCTTATTCGGTTTTCGGTTTTGGACCGAAATCGAAACCGAATAAGAAAATTTAGTATTTTCAAACCGAAATCGAACCGATTTTTTTCAAAACCGAACCGAATCTCTTATTCGGTTTGGTTCGGTTCAGTTTTCGGTTCAAAACCGAATAATGCTCACCCCTATTAAAAATATACTCACAGCCCAACAAGTATCCAGCCCAAAATATATCCCCCAAAAATCTGGCCTAACTGCAATTTATTTAAACAAAAATATAGAGCTCAGGACCAGCCCATCACTAAGTCCCAAGGCCTGGCCCAGCTCTATCTCTATATTACTAAAACTTAACAATTAAACCTTAATTTTTCTTTAATCAAAACAGCCCAATCCTTAAACCCAGAAACCCGGCCCAAACCATTTTCCTCAGACCCGGCCCAATCACTAAACTTTTAATCCCATCAACCTTATCTCTCTTCCGATCAGAACTCAGCCGAACATTCGAGAGAGCTCCCCCATCGTCTCTTCATTTTCTCCGGCGAGCACTTCGTCTTCTCCGGCGAGCAACCCCCCACTACTCCGAGTAAACCCTAACCCTAACGCTTCCTTCTTCTGCTTCATCTTCTTCCTTCAGCCCGAAAACCCTAACCCTAGATATTTTCCTCTATGGCTGAAACCCTAGCTCGAAACCCTAACCCTGATCTTATTCATCACTCCTTTGGCTAGGAAACCCTAATTCTTAGACTTCTTCTTCTTCCTCTGTCTCTCATGGTTAGGAAAACCCTAATGATCCTCCATGCCGAAACCCTAGCCCCCAATTCCTTCTTCCCCAGCGAACGAGCCTCCCCGCTCTACATCGTCTTCCTCCTCCAGCCATAAATTGAACCCTATTCTCTTCATCCCCTCTAGTCTTAGCCCTAGCTCCTCCACACTGCTCTCGTCCGACCGGCTAGCCCCATTCCGAAACCCTAAATATTCCTCCATAAATCCTATGGAACCCTAATTTCTAGGTTCTAACTCCTTCTTCCTCCTCATCCCAGCTCACAGCCCCAAAACCCTAGATAAAACAGAACCCGGCCAAGAAAAACCCTAGAAAAATTCAAGGAGAAAAAGGGGGTCGAGATGGATCGAGAAGGGGAGCTCACCAGCCTGGCGGGGTCGTCGATCCACGGCGACGCAGCGGTGAGATGGTGGCGCTCCGGCGACGGATCTCGAAGAACTCCGGCGAGTCTCGAAGTGGCGGCGGTGGTTGAGCAGATCCGTGGTCGGCGACGACGACGAGCTCCTTGGGAGGCGGTCGGCGGTTGGCGGTGGCGAGACTCCTCGGGATGTGAAGAGCAGCTCTGAGACCGAGGTGGCAGCGCGGTCCTCAAGACTTCACAGAACTCGAAGGGGCAGCTCTCCTCCCAAGGTGGCAGTACGGTCTCCGAGGCTGCTCTGCAGTCGAGGCAGCGCGCTGGTTGCTGATGGCGGTGGCGCGGATCTCAAGGAAGCTCGGCGAGGCGGAGGACTGTGGCGGAGCTCTGGTGACACTCCGGCGAGAGTGTGCGGTGGCGGTGGTCCTCCAGTGAGAGGCCACAGGAGAGAGAGAGAGAGAGAGAGAACAGTACAGTGGAGAGAGAGAAATTATGTGGCGTGTCAGAGAGAGAGTGTGTGTGTCAGTACGTTGGAAAGAGTGCAATATTTATAATAAAATATTTATTCTGTGTGTGTAGAGGGAGTGGCATAATTGTAAGTAACTGTAGATCTGGGGTTAATTAGTATAGTGGCAGTAGCAGTAATAACCAATAGATCTGGGGGCTTTTAGAATAATCTGTAACAGAAATTTAAATTCAAATTTGAAACAGATTTTTAAATAAAAGCAGGTTTTCAAATCAACATAAAAACAGATTCCAAAATTGCAATGTTTCCTCCAACAGTTTTTTCAAAAATCAAATATCCAACAGATTTTATTAATTTCAATTTACCAACTGTTAATAAAAACATTTACTGCTTTCTCCAATAAAATCATTAATTAATCCGAAAACAATAATGAATCCTTTAACATAATTAATAGTTAATAATTAATTACAAAATTAATTAGTATTAGTAACAATAACAATATTGTAATTCATCTGAAATACGCAAATTAGTATTCAAAAATACTTTTCAAATTGAGAAAAATTTATTAACACCCGAAATTCATTTTAATCAACTAATTTTAATCGAAATTAGATTTTTGTAAGAAACAATATTTAAATTCAAGAAAAATTAGAAAAATCTCAAAATTCATCAAATGTGATTCAGGGAGTTACAAATCTACCCCCCTTACAAAAATTTCGTCCTCGAAATTTCAAAGATTTTGCAGTGTATAAAATCAAACAAAATTTATTAAAGACAACAAAAATACTAAATGATTTATTTGTGGAGTAAAAATAATAAGGACTAACAAGTAGTCACTAGACAATAGGAAAGACTATAAATGTAAAAAAATTCAGAGACAAGCCTCAAAATAGGCAATATAAAAGAAATACAGCTACTACAAGCAAGTAAAAAGATAACGGTCCATCCGACTGCGCTCATGCGACTACTACTGATCCTCAAAGACTGGGTCCTCCTGCTGCTGCTCTGGTGCTGGCTGCTGACGAGTGAAAGCTGCAGGGCAATCTCTCACTTGGTGAGTGGTAGACCCACAAATCAAACACTGCCCTAACTTCTTGCGGCATTCATCGACACGGTGTCCTGGTATCTTGCAGTATGCGCAAGAAAAGTACACTGGAGTCTGAATCTGTCTCTGCTGCTTCGGCGATGTCGGTGCTCGAACATGATGCTGATGCTGAATTGGCCTCTGCTGAGTGTCGGTCCGCTTCGGGGGACCCTGGGAACTGCTGGCGCCAATGTCTCGGTCCCGCTTAAGCTTCGGATCCATCTCCTTCTCCACTCCCTGAGCAACTTTAAGGATGCTCGCATAGGTAGTGGTCTGACTAATAGCTACTGTATGTCGCAGCTCCCTGGTGAGGCCCTTCTTAAACTTCCAAGCCCTCTTCTTCGGCGTGCTGACTAGGTTCTCTGCGAACTTGCTGAGTCGGGTAAACTCCGATGTATACTGGGCCACTGTCATACTCCCCTGCTGCAATGCTTCAAATTGCATCCGAAGCTCGTCCCGCTCCACATCCGGAAAGAACTTCTCCTGGAACAGCAGTTTGAAATCCTTCTAGGAAACTCCGGGCTCTGCTAACTGAGGCTCCTCCCGGTACCAAGCCCTTGCAATGTCGAAAAGTCGCATGCTCGCAACTTCGACCTTCAAATCATCCGGGATCCTCGCCATCTTCAATGACCGTTCAGCATTCTCCAGCCACTCGTCTGCGTAGACTATCCCTTCATTGCCCCAAAAATCCATCGGCCAGAGGAACTGATAGTCCTTGGCAGACCCTGGCCTCGGCGCTGCTGGTGTCGGCGGTGCTGGTGGAGCTGGCTCTCTGGTCCTGAGTACGTCGACGACGGTCGCTCTGAATTGTGCGGCTTGCTGATTCTGGGCCTTCATGAATTGCTGAAACATGGCCATCACCTGCGTGCCATCGAACATCATCGTCGGAGGAAGCGGCTGAGGCTGAGGCGGTGGAAGCTGCTCCTGTGCACTGGGTGCAGGATGCTCACTGGTCCCAGCGTTCGTCGTGGCGACCATCCTGTAACAGAAAAATAAACTGTTGATTGCTATATCCTAGAAAAATCATAAACTAACCTAAAAATCATAAGTAAGATCAATTTTCAAAATTTTTTTTAAACATCAATAACCATAAACCATAAACCATAAACTATAAATCATAAACCATTTTTCTGCGATTCCTATGCTGTGATGAGTTTTCCTTAGCTTTCGCTGGTCCCCCAATAACACTTTATAGCCTAAGTGTCATTAGGATAGACCATGGGCCACCACTAAAAATATGTCACGCCCCGCTCTCGAATAATCGGGTATGAGTCGGACACGCCCAGCCTTCGTCGATGGACACGACGAAGTAAGCTGTACAATAATAAAGAAAACTCAAAGTCACAATGTAATGTAAACTACACAGCTTTTATAACGTTCCCAGAAATCACCAATATCCATCAAGTTATTTAGTACAAAGTCAGCCAGAGACAAATCCGGTCAAATAAAATAATATACAATAATGAATATCCACAATACAATCTCCAAAAAATAAATAAAAGTAAAAACTGTAATATCCTGATGCAATCACAAGCTTCATGTAATCTTCCACTCACCTGCAACGTATCCTGTCAGGAAAAGAGCAAAGTACAACCCTGACCAGACAATATACAATGTAATCTGTAGTCCAGAGTACAAGGTGAAACCAGAATAACAGAAATGAAAGTGAAACTGCGGTACCAGAAATGAAATGTAAAATTGCAGGCAATGGATGACAATCAATATGCTAGACAATGAACACGACTATCAATGTACAAGGCAATGAATCACGACAATCAATATACAATTGTGACAATTTGAAATATTAAACTAATGTGTGACCGGCTTAGGAGCAATCAATCAATCAATGAGGCAATGAGTCAATGAGTCAATTCTACAAGGTCCGGCTTCATCGTACGTGAAATATACGATTAGGCTATCCACAATTACCTATGTTGGGTGTGGTCACACAAAAGCTAATATTTCCCCCAATCCCCGCAATAAACAATGACTCACAAGCAATGAACAATGGTACAAGGCAATCGTGTGTAATTCGTGTTCGATATGAGAACATGGCACATGAAGGTAAGACAGAAAATAAGGTACAAGTCGAGTCAGTGTACTTGCCTCGGTTTGGTTGCACGAGAGTAGTACTACATGGTTGTAAATCACCTGTTATAATATTTGTACAATGATCAGGGTTTTGGAATAGTGACAATAACTATCTAATATCTTTCTAACCAATATCTAACTATTTACTATGAAAATAGTTTAATAACCTTTAAAATAGTTTTAGTCACAAAATACTTTTATAGGAAATTGGTAATAAAGGAAAACATTTAATAGTATTCAATATTAACTAAATAGTAATTATATATACAATATATATACATTTAAAGATCTTTATTTATTTATTTAGAAGCTTTTTTATATTAACAAGTAATATTAGTTATATAAAATCCTTTTTGGAATAATTTGCAAAATAATAATAACCACTAATATGAATTTATATATTTATATGTTCACAAGATATTTATTTTATGCTAATAAACAAGGTAGCATTTATACATTATATTTTATACTAAGATGGTCTATAAAAATACATATACACCCAATCATACCTATATAAACCCAGCCCACATAACTACTGTTAATACAGCAATATAACATTTTAATTTTAAAAATATACTCACAGCCCAACAGTATCCAGCCCAAAATATATCCCCCAAAAATCTGGCCTAACTACAATTTATTTAAACAAAAATATAGAGCTCAGGACCAGCCCATCACTAAGTCCCAAGGCCTGGCCCAGATCTATCTCTATATTACTAAAACTTAACAATTAAAGCTTAATTTTTCTTTAATCAAAACAGCCCAATCCTTAAACCCAGAAACCAGGCCCAAACCATTTTCCTCAGACCCGACCCAATCACTAAACTTTTAATCCCATCAACCTTCTCTCTCTTCCGATCAGAACTCAGTCGAACATTCGAGAGAGCTCCCCCATCGTCTTTTCGTTTTCTCCGGCGAGCACTTCGTCTTCTCCGGCGAGCACTTCGTCTTCTCTGGCGAGCAACCCCCCACTACTCCGAGTAAACCCTAACCCTAACGCTTCCTTCTTCTGCTTCATCTTCTTCCTTCAGCTCGAAAACCCTAACCCTAGATATTTTCCTCCATGGCCGAAACCCTAGCTCGAAACCCTAACCCTGATCTTATTCTTCACTCCATTGGCTAGGAAACCCTAATTCTTAGACTTCTTCTTCCTCTGTCTCTCATGGTTAGGAAAACCCTAATGATCCTCCATGCCGAAACCTTAGCCCCCAATTCCTTCTTCCCCAGCGAACGAGCCTCCCCACTCCACTTCGTCTTCCTCCTCCAGCCATAAAACCGAACCCTATTCTCTTCATCCCCTCTAGTCTTAGCCCTAGCTCCTCCACACTGCTCTCGTCCGGCCGGCTAGCCCCATCCCGAAACCCTAAATATTCCTCCATAAATTCTATGGAACCCTAATTTCTAGATTCTAACTCCTTCTTCCTCCTCATCCCAGCACACAGTCCCAAAACCCTAGATAAAACAGAACCCGACCAAGAAAAACTCTAGAAAAATTCAAGGAGAAAAAGGGGGTCGAGATGGATCGAGAAGGGGAGCTCACCAGCCTGGCGGGGTCGTCGATCCACGGCGACGCAGCGGTGAGATGGTGGCGCTCCGACGACGGATCTCGAAGAACTCCGGCGAGTCTCGAAGTGGCGGCGGTGGTTGAGCAGATCCGTGGTCGGCGACGACGACGAGCTCCTCGGGAGGCGGTCGGCGGTTGGCGGTGGCGAGACTCCTCGGGATGTGAAGAGCAGCTCTGAGACCGAGGTGGCACGCGATCCTCAAGACTTCACAGAACTCGAAGGGGCAGCTCTCCTCCCAAGGTGGCAGCGCGATCTCCGAGGCTGCTCTGCAGTCGAGGCAGCGCGCTGGTTGCTGATGGTGGTGGCACGGATCTCAAGGAAGCTCGGCCAGGCGAAGGACTGTGGCGGAGCTCCGATGACACTCCGACGAAAGTGTACGGTGGCGGTGGTCCTCCAGTGAGAGGCCACAGGAGAGAGAGAGAGAACAGTACAGTAGAGAGAGAGAAATTGTGTGACGTGTCAGAGAGTGTGTGTGTGTGTCAGTACGTTGGAAAGAGTGCAATATTTATAATAAAATATTTACTCTGTGTGTGTAGAAGGAGTGGCATAATTGTAATTAACTGTAGATCTGGGGTTAATTAGTTTAGTGGCAGTAGCAGTAATAACCAATAGATCTGGGGACTTTTAGAATAATCTGTAATAGAAATTTAAATTCAAATTTGAAACAGATTTTCAAATAAAAGCAGGTTTTCAAATCAACATAAAAACAGATTCCAAAATTGTAATGTTTCCTCCAACAGTTTTTTCGAAAATCAAATATCCAACAGATTTTATTAATTTCAATTTACCAACTGTTAATAAAAACATTTACTGCTTTCTCCAATAAAATCATTAATTAATCTGAAAACAATAATTAATCCTTTAACATAATTAACAGTTAATAATTAATTACAAAATTAATTAGTATTAATAACAATAACAATATTGTAATTCATCTGAAATACGCAAATTAGTATTCAAAAATACTTTTCAAATTGAGAAAAATTTATTAACACCCGAAATTCATTTTAATCAACTAATTTTAATCAAAATTAGATTTTCGTAAGAAACAATATTTAAATTCAAGAAAAATTAAAAAAATCTCAAAATTCATCAAATGTGATTCAGGGAGTTACATGTTCCCACCAAGAAGAGGTGCC
The DNA here is from genome assembly GCA_029216955.1 of Iris pallida. Taxonomy (NCBI): domain Eukaryota; kingdom Viridiplantae; phylum Streptophyta; class Magnoliopsida; order Asparagales; family Iridaceae; genus Iris; species Iris pallida. The sequence goes on from JANAVB010040619.1 coordinate 27,679,164, forward strand.
TCCCTTGAGTCTATAGGCTACGAGGTAAACCTGCCTCTCTTCAGGGATGTTCATGTACTCGAAGAAATGTTCTACTTTTTGAGCCAATCAAGAAAGTCTTTAATGTGTAGTCGACCATTGAAAGATGAAAGATCCATCTTCATTTTGAAACCACCTCCTCCTTCATAGTCACTTTGGCCCCGTCGCTGGTATGCATGGCCCCATCGTTGTTGGTTAGCAAGATGGTTTAGGGGCCCTGATAATGGGATCCCTGCATGCATAAAACTTCGTCGCCGCTATCTTCGCAGTATTCCTTATGAGGGGACCAACTGTTGTGGGCACGTTGTGATCCCTTTTGTGCAGAGCTGGTAGTAAGACGAGCGTTTGTGCCTCCCGTATCTGTAGGCAGTATTCTCGCGATATCAACCATATCGTTGGATTTGGTTCCTAGACACCCCAATACTTTGTCATGTTTGTCAGACAAGACATCAACTGTCACGACCAGCTTCCGAATAATCGGATACGAGTCGGACACGTCCAACCTACATTGGAGACTCAACGTAATAAGCTATACTAGGTATCAAGAAAACTCAAGTAATATCATAAAGCAATATCATCAATCTAAATCATCCCAAAGTACATCACAATACACCACTATAGGTTCCAGTCCATTATTACACCTTTTACATCACAATATTATAAAGCAATTACATCACAATACACCACCATAGGACGAACGTCCAGCCGTCACCGCTGAGAAGACGAGCGCCTAGCCGTGGGGTGCTGCCGATGCGAAGGAAACCATCGCCATAGCTGGACTTCTCAAAATTAGGGTTAGGGTTCAAGAATTTTGAGGGAGAAGAAAGTGAAGAAGAGAGCGACAGAGCCTTGACTCTTCTTCGAAATTTTTAGACAGGAAGGAAATGAGAGGTGGAGAGAGAGAATCAGTTTATATAGAGTGGAGAGTTGTTGGCTTTCTTGGAGAGGGGAAAAAAGGGACTTGGAGCAAAAAATTAAAATAAACGAAATTAGGGTTGCTCTTTTCAAATGGAATTGGCAGTGATCAGTTTAGCAATAACTTAGAGAGGGAAAAAATAGGGATTAGCTTAATAATATTTTATTACATGAAACAAACCTTTTATTACAACCCTTCTTCTTTCATAAACATAAGAGTGTTTTTATTAAAATAGAAATTACAAAATATATAAGGATAATTATTTCTAAATCCTAAAATGGTAGAAAAATAGTAAATTTTATTAATCACAGAAAAGGTGGGGTTACATTAACTTTGCTTGACAAGACTTCTACGTTGCCAGATAGGACATCAACTTTACTTGACAAGGCTTGTAAGTTGCCAGACAGGGCATCAAACTCCTCACGCATGACAAATTTCACCATTTTTGTTTGCGAAACAAGGATTCCAACAATTTTTAAAAAAAATTGGAATCTTGGATCTGTAGGGTTCTGATACCACTTGATGTAGCGTGATAACTGGACCACTGTTGCTTGGTGTGAGCGAAGCGGTGCCACAAAAACTTCGACGGATGGTCTTGTGAGGAGTCCGCACGAAGGTTGCTTGAAAACCTCAAGCAAGGGACTTCAGAATCTACGGAACAGTCGAGTCCACGACCAAGAAAAGAATAAATAATTTTATTGCTTAAAAAGTTGTTCCTCAAATGCATACAACATGTGTCTATTTATAGGACTTTATGACAACCTAATCCTAATCAAATAAAGATAAAACCTATCATAATAAAAGATAGAATCAAAATGAGAGTCCTAAAAGAAATAAGATTCTTATCAACTCTTAATAAAGATAAAGCAAAAGAAAGAAAAAAAATTCTAAATGGATTTGGAGTTGAAATCCACGCTACATCACGATCCTACCCATTTCTACTCCGAGTTGAGTTCGGCATTTTTTTTGAACCATTGGGTAGTAGGGTAGGACTCAAGAATGGAGAAAAGATACATCACTCATTTCCTTCACCCTCGACCTCGGAACATCAAAAAATTGAACACGGAGGAGGGCTGACCACTCCCAAATCCCGAAGATAATCAAGGAACTTGGAAGCGCATGGCAAGATCTTTCTACCAAACCTAGTTAAGGGCAATTTTGTACCCTACAAAGGCCATGTCATCGAAGATCTCAAACTACTCGTTTGAGTCCTTCAACCATTCAGCCACATAGACATACTACCTCCAAGCTTCTTTTCACGCTCTCTTTCCAACTAAGGGGTCATCAAGCTCTCTCTTAAGCTTGGGGGGCTAGTAAGGCGATGATACCCTTGAATACGAGAGAGGGCTATTGTGTTGTCATGTTCCAAAATAGAAAATTTCCTGTATCACACCCAATTTTACGAAAATTGCACTGACAGTCACAATTTTTTTTAAATTTTCAAAACCAGGTCTTTTTTGCGGCCATACCGTCTGGCAAAATTATGCTAGGGTGGTTGCTGTAGAGAGAGACGGGGGGGGGGGGGGGGGGGGGGGGAGGTTAGTGGAGGGAGGGGGAGTGTGGTGGGTGGGTGGGGGATGTGGTAACGGAAAAGAGGTAGTTATATATGGTTTAGGCTAGTAAATTGTTCCCCCAAGTCACTGTAACCCCTCTTTCCGGATTTTCAAAATTATTATTATTAATATTATTTTAGTTAATGTGCTTAAAGGTTATTTTTTGTTGAAACTTCGTGAAAGATATTATGTGATTAATTCTATTATCAAAAACTAGTTTAAATTAAATGTTCTGAAACTACTAATTTGTTTAAATAAAAAATAATTTATTAAACTATATTATTGGCATTACAAAAGATGTTGGTTATTACTTTTTGGACTTCCAAAATATTGGCTTCGAAAGTAGTTTTGAAAATCATAAATATTTGTATGGAATTTTGGATTAATAAAAATATGTTTTAAAATTACTCGTGACATCGAATATTATTTACATTATAGTGATAATCAATTATTGATTTAATTTTAATTTATATGGTTTAAATTATTGGATAATATTGAATATCATTTTGAGTTATTATAGTGATCACTTAATTTATTAAGATTTTAAATTGATTACTTGATAATATCAAATATCGATTTCAATTCATGGATTATGATTAGATTAATTTATTTTAAAAGTTTATTTGATTTAAATTAAAGAGAAGATTTACCCTAGGAAATTCAAATCCTTAACGGTTTAGGAGTTTATCACTTATTTAAGGAGAACCCCTTCATAAACTTTTTCTCATCCTTTGCTACCACAGCCTACCAATGTTTCCACAACCATTACCACCATCATCATCCTCCATCAACACGACCATTTGTGATGTGCATCGTGTCTGTGTCCGTCCTTTGCTCCCACTATTTCATTACATGTACATATTTTCTTCCATGCGCTACACGCCCGGACACGGGTACAATCCACAAAGTCTACCGTATCGGACAACCCCGAAACAAGCAGAATCCTAACCCTAACCCTAAATTTTCCTAGCTGCCTCTACCCGCCACCTCCCTGGCCGTTGTTGAGCCATGTCCCTGCCTTCTCCGCTTGACTCCACAGTCGTTGTGACCACCACATCCGGCTGACTCGTGCCCCTGTCCTCCTCGACAAGCTCTAGACACCACCCACCACCACACATCAAGCACCATCACCAGCACCAAGCCTCTATCGCCTGCCCTCCGGCCAACCCCCGTGATCCCTGCACCCAAACCTGCCGACGCATGCGAGCGGATCTACCATGGGCCACTGTCGATGGCCAGATCCACCGATGCCGCTTTCCACCGGTTCTGCCACCGACCCGTAGATCTACTGGACGTCGCGGTTCAATACCGATCCCGACCCAAGCTTCGACGAGCCAGCGCAGATCTGCGCATGTCCATTCTCCATCGGTGAGCTCGTACACGGACGAACCCAGCGGAAGTCCTCCATCTGCTGCCTGAGCGTCCTGCCGCCGCGCCTCTCCATCGAAGACTCTCAGTGAGCTTCCACACTCTCCCTACTCCCCATCTCTCTCTCTCTCTTTCTCTCGCAACATCTTCACTCTCTCACTTTCTTTGGTTTTCTTTTCCTTTCATTTCTTCGAAGAGTAGGAATCTAGTTGCGTTGGCCCAATCAATTTTGGGCTTTAAGCCCAAAAGAATTTTAAGTAATAAGTGTTTTACCTAGTTAAATAGACTAATGGGCTTGCAGCTTTAAGTATATTTAGTTGGGCTGGATCAGTTTTAATGAAGTGGGCTTTAACAAATAATTTATGATTATTGGGCTTTCTATTTTTCCACTAAGAAATATGTGTTTAAGATATTTTGTTTATTTGGCTTGTAAATTATTTGGAATAATGTATATGTATAAATAAATTCTATGGGCTGATTATGTATTGGGTTATATATATATATATATATATAAAAAAAAAAAAAAAAAAAAAAAAAAAAAAAAAAAAATATATATATATATATATATATATATAAGCTTCAATAGAAATAGTTTTAAAAGCGTTTTATATATTATGGGGCCTTTTAAGTAACCTTGGGTTTAAGCTACTTGAGCAGTATTTTCTAAACCTAAAATATATTATTTTGTTTATGTAAACCTATTGTTTTAGACCTAAAAATCATATTTTAACAAAATTGTGTTTTAGCCCTAAACTTATTTTTTTAGATTTTGAAAATATTATCTATAAATATTTGACTAATAAAATATAGTTTTTAAAATAAATATAAATATTTTCTAAAATAGTTATACATATAGTATTTATGCAATTTCTCTTCGATCATCAATCCTTGACCATGACTAATCATACTTTCTATTTGATTTGACTTTTTCATGTCCACCCTAGCCAATTGGACTATTCTGGACTCAATGGAATTATCCGTTTTACCAACTAAGGACCCCAGGCGAGTATATTTCTTGTTTGTTTCCAGTATTGATAATTACTATATTTACATGATTAGTGATGTTGTACTTGATTCTTGACACGCTTGTTACACGGATTAGTAGCAAATAAATTTTAGTCATGATACTATGTTATCGTGCTTGTATTATCGTGTTTCGTTACTTATTGTCGTGACTTGACCCATGTGTAGTAGTCGGACGGGAAAGTACTAAGTAAATATATGATCAAATAGACCTTGCTTTATTTTATATTTCATTCATAGTAGACCCTGGGGATGCAAATCCTATGTAGGCTGTGCGCTGTAATGTACCATAACCCGATCACATATTGAATTGTGTACTTCGAATCACTTAGATGGTTATGTTTTCTTGTTCATGCTTTACTTGTTTTTATAGTTCATGATTAATTGTTTCACCTTACTTTCCATATCATGTTTTACAGTTTATTCTGTTTCATCATGTATGCCATGACTATTCACTGTTTTTATAGTCGTTATCATATATTTGGAACTACATGCTTGAATTGTACTCGTTCCATTCCTGACTGAAAACCTATTTTTCAGATTAGTCGCTGCTACTCTATATACGCACTTGGGTTCTTGGGAGAGATGTATATGTTTCAAAGGCCGATCTTAGAGACTAGTTAGATAGATGAGTTCATCATAAAGTTTAATTTGTTGCTTTCGATTTTGTGATACATTGTATTTTTAATCAAATGTAATCTTGTAAGTTGTAAATGATTTAGTTTTTGTGAATGAGCAAACAAAGAGATTAGTTATGTAGCATATATGGTGTACTTTGACAGCTTACTACGCCGATGCCGAGGTGCAGGCTGGACTTGCCCATGCACTCGTATCCCGAAAAGCGGGTGCAGGTCGTGACAGTCACACACATAATTTTTGTTGTTGGATTAGTTTAGGAATAAGCCAATGGAAAAAAACGATCAGCGGATAATTTCTACCAATGACTATTTCTCTAGTGGTTACTTTTACCAACGACTCTTTTATCTATCCTATAAATTAGAATTCTAATCTTTTCAGAATTCATACTTCTTTCTCTCTCAACTTTATTATCCCTCAATCAAAGTTCTATTCAGAAGAAGGAGAAGGATTCAACACTCTCTTGTTGGAATTATTCAATAATTATGGGGCCACACATGTAAAATTAATTGTGTTTGGGCTATCTAAATAATTAAGCCAAATTAAAGTGGTCTATTTGGAAATTGGCTTAAGGGTATAATTGTCATGGAATTAATGTGTAGATACCGGAGATAATTCTAATTTGATGAGGGGCCAAATTAGAAATATCAACACATATATAAATATGTGTATTCATTAGGGTTATGGTCCCCAACTTATACGGCCACCAAGAGAGGGTTTTCTCTATTCTCTTCTGTATCCCCATCAACAAAGAGAGGAACAAAGATTTCATCTTTGTTATTAACGGCCGTAGAGGGTTGGAAGATCAAATCCCATAAAGAGACGATCGCTTCAACATCCATCAAGTCAGGCAATGGATTCAGGTATGCTTTCGCAATCAAAAAAATATTATATTCTTCATCTCATGAATCGATAGGGTACAATAAAAATCTAACAAGTGGTATCAGAGCCTTCTGTTTGATTTGTGAGGTCGAAGTTTTTGAATCCAATTTTTATTGTTGTTCTGGAATCCTAGATTGTTCAATATAATTTAATTTAGGATTCTGATTGTTCGATCAAAGTTTTTTTTTAATGATCTGTCAAAGAAAGAACAAATTAGGTCAGCATATGCTAATTCAGATCTTATGTTTTTGGTAAATTATATTCAGTTTTAAAAAAAATTCAGATCATGCCTACAGTTTATGGACGGTTAGGATTCGGTTAAAAAAATGTAGAAATTTTGTCGTTGGGTCTGATACATAGTGCTTTCTTGGTGCATTGTACGTGTTGTTATTGTGTGGCATGTAAAATTTCCAACAGTGGAATATACTTAAATTTGTGGTTTTAGTTTGTTCAAAAGCCGATTCTTTTTCATGCAAAAGCTGCATTGTGTTTTCTCCTGATGGATTCTGGGACTTTTAGCATTGAGTGCCAAATGGCATTGTCATGTAGTTGGTACTGCATACAATTGAAGATCTTTTTGATTTGGGAAACATATGAATGATGAGGACCAAAGTCATGCCAAAAAGCTTCCAGGCCAGAAAAATCATTAGGAGATCGCTTTTAATTTTGGTAGCAAAAGGAATATTAATTTTGCAAAGTAGATGATTCGTTGTTGGAAACATATTCAGGATGCTACTTTTGGCTAGGAATGACAAATGTTGTTCCTGTTGAAGATATATAAATGGTGTTGGAGTTATTCACATGTTATACGTACTTGAAGTTTAAGGATTAAAGTTTTTTTTAATCAATATGTTATTGCTTCTATATAGCTGCATGATGCTCCATTATCCATAATGTACACTCTTATTTGGATTTATTTGGTCTGTTTGCTATATGTTCTCCTCTGGATGCATATCTTCAGTAGATTATTTTATTTGAAGTAACCTTTTTTTGGGTTATTTGATATAATCTGTTAATGCATATATTTGACCTTCTATAGATTATTCTATTTAAAGTAATCCTTATGCATTATTTGATATTATCTTTGGATGCATATCCTCCGTAGATTATTTCATGAATTTTGTTATAGTGATAATATTCAATTTTGCCAAATTGAAATTTATGATTATGCTTTTCATTACTTTATTTGAGTAATAATCTTATGAATATGCATGTATATAAAGTTTTGGACATGATTCAGTTTGTAAAATTTAGTTAACATTCAAATTTTTTGGTGCCTTTTGTGACTAGCAATAGTTGTCTAATATTCTAAATAGACTCATTGAAACAAGATGTCGCCAAAGTGACCTCTCTTACGTAGATAGTCTATAAGGGATGTTAGATGTTTATGTGTGTATATTCATGCAGGTATTAGTCGGCCCAAAGGAAGGTTAATACTTGGCCGAATTGCACACATACTTGTGGTGATAAATGTGTGACAATTGTAAGGTTTACATGTGAATAATAACCCGATCCAAAGATAGGCTTATTATTTGACATGACTTATTGTCAATGTTTGATCATTACACCAAGAGTACCACTTGCAGTTAATATCACTGTCCAAAGACTTGATATTAATGATGTACTAGGTATCTTGAGATGGGGTTCACCATTATTTGAATTTGTTTGACTATATTTTACTCTTTGGTTATTAATTAGAGCATGTTTGTCTATTTATTTTTTGTTCTCTTTACAGTTAATGTTGTTAAAATATCTGCCAATAAGATTTTAATTTTCATGTTTAATGGGATAAACTTGAAGGGCAAAAAGAAATGAATACAGTAGCTGCTAAGGGTCCAGGTCAAAAGAAACAACAATATAAAACTAAGGGTTGTTCTTTTGTGATAAAACGGGACAAATAAAGAAGAAATGTACAAAGTACCACGCATGGCGTATAAAGAAAAGTACGTTTCTAAATTTAGTCTGTTCTGAGGTTAATTTAGATTTAGTACCTAAAAACACGTGGTGGTTAGATTCTGGTGCTACTACCCACATTAGTGTTTATAGACAAGGTTGTCTGAGCTACCGAAGCCAAATGATGGTAAAAGATACATCTATGTAGGTGACGGCAAATCGGTAGAAGTGGATGCAATAGGACATTTTAGGTTATTTTAGGAACCGATTATTATTTGGATTTGATAGACACTTTTATTGTACCGTCTTTTAGACGAAATTCAGTTTCAGTTTCCTTAATGGACAAATCCGGTTATCATTGTTCATTTGGAAATAATAAGTTTAGTCTATCTTTAAATCCAAATATTATTGGTAACGGTTTCTTTAAGATTTATGATCATCTATATTCAGTTGAAACTATTGCAGCTTAAATGAAACCTTGCAAGTGGAGTCATGTGGTACTAAACACAAAATTAACAATAAATATTTTTAGCCTCATTATGACATAAGCGATTAGGTCACATCTCTAGAAATAGAATTGAACGACTTGTGTCTGATGAGATTTGGATTTTATTGACTCTATAGACTTTAATGTCTATATTAATGTGTAAAGGAAATACAGACCAAAGTTCAATTGTAAGCAGCTACTTTATTGTCTATGTTGACAAATCAAGGGGTTAATAATTATACGGTCCCACACTAAGAAATTTTTTTGAGACGAGAAGTATAATATTTTTTGAGGATGTTGAGTTTGGGGGAGAAATAAAGTCAGGATCATTGTCTTTGAGAAGGAATCAATTACGATTCCTACTATCACTTTTAACGATGTGCAGAATTCTATACCTGTCATGATCAAGAAGTGAATTCGGAGCCTCAATAAGACAATGTCGAATTACCTCTATAAGTCGTTGTTGAGATACCTAGATAAGGTAATTATTCATAAGGAACAAACTCAACAACCTCAAGAACCGGTAATGTTAAGAAGGTCCACAAGAGAAATGAGAAATATAATTTCGGATTATATTGTCATATTTCTTTAGGAACGTGAGGAAGATCGTGGATACTGGAAGATGATCTATAATCATCTTCCGTCAGGCCATGGAAAGTTCTAGTTCTCAAAGTGGATTGATACAAAAAAATAAGGAATATAAGTCCATACAAGACAATAAAGTTTAAGAACTTGTCCCATTACCAAAAGGTATGAAGTCCATTGGTTGCAAATGGACATTTAGAACAAAGAATGATTTGAAGGGTCATGTGGAGAGGTATAAAGTACGTCTTATAGCTAGAGACTTTACTCAAAATTTTGGGATTGATTTTAAAGAGTTTTTCTCTTCAGTATCTTTGAAAAACTCCTTTAAAACAATCATAGCATATGTTGCACATTTTGATCTTGAATTATATTAAATGGATGTCAAAACGACATTTCTCAATGGTAACATTGATGAAACAGTTTATATGGTGCAACCAGAAAACTTTGTGTTGAACGACCAAAAGAATATGGTTTGCAAATTGACAAAATTTATTTATGAACTCAAACAAGCTTCTCGTCAAAGGTACTTTAAGTGATTATCTCGTTTGGTTTTGAGATGAACACTATTGAAGATTGTGTGTATCACAAGTTCAGTGGGAGTAGGAATAATTTTCTGGTTCTGTATATTGATTAAAGTATTTAATGCAAATCAGGTGACACCTCTCGTTAAAGGAGAGACAAATTCGGTCTCAAACAAGTGCCCTAAGGTTAACCTTAAAATTAAGAAAATACAATAGATTTTTCCTTCATGATCAGTTGTAGGGAGTCTAATGTATGCTCAAGTATATACGCGTCAGGATATTGCGTACATATTAGGATGTTAGGCAGATATTTAAGCAAATATGGATGGATCATTGGATAGCAGCCAAACTACTTAAGTAATTAATAGAGAACAAGAAATTATATGCTCTTTGTAGGAGATTGGATAATTCTGGAGATCATAAGGTATTCCGAATCCGATTTTGTTGGATGCCAACACAGCATGAGATCCACATCAGGTTATGCTGACTAATAGAGGTATATTTTGGATGAGTGTCAAACATGCACTCATAATTTCTTCCACCATGAAAGCAAGGTTTATAACATGTTGTGGGGTATCTATTCAGGAAATATGGTTATAAAGTTGTCACAAGGCTGTACCTAAAGTACGGTGTTGAAAGACCACATGAAATTATGGTGTGACAATAAATCAGCAGTACTGTATTCCAATAACAACAGAAACTTGAATAAGTCAAAGGATATTGGCATAAAGTTTCTAGTTGTGAAGGAAAGAATTCAGAATGGTTATAGTGTCCATATAGCACATTAGGACGAACTCTATGTTAGCGGATCCGCTCACAAAAGCATTATCATCCAGGGTCTTTCATGAGCATGCTGCTCATATGGGTGTTAATTAAGAATATGGCAATATAGTGGAAGTTTGTATTTTATGTATTTGGGTGCTATTTGGTTTTGGACACATTTATGTATTAAAGTATTTTGGATATTTATCTGATCAGATATATGAAAATTTAGTTCATTCTGTTTTCATTATGTTAAAGTATTGATCTCATTAAAGTTAAGGAGGACCAGTTGGAAATAGACATGTATTGATCATATTGCGTGTAATTTTTATGCTACGCATCCATGATTGATCTATGTCGTTTAGCTATATTGGTATATGTGACCATTGATGGTTTAGTTACGCTATATGTGACGAATGCCGCTTTGATCCTATGTTGATATGGTTAATGGACGAGATTGTCCGGATATACCCTAAGGATTAAGATAGCAATTTATGAGCTCACTAAGGTTAACACAATTATAAGGTTACATATGTGGCCCAGTGGGACATTGTTGGAATTATTCAATAATTATGGGGCCACACATGTAAAATTAATTGTGTTTGGGCTATCTAAATAATTAAGCCAAATTAAAGTGGTCTATTTGGAAATTGGCTTAAGGGTATAATTGTCATGGAATTAATGTATAGATACCGGAGATAATTCTAATTTGATGAGGGGCCAAATTAGAAATATCAACACATATATAAATATGTGTATTCATTAGGGTTATGGTCCCCAACTTATACGGCCGCCAAGAGAGGGTTTTCTCTATTCTCTTCTGTATCCCCACCAACAAAGAGAGGAACAAAGATTTCATCTTTGTTATTAAGGGCCGTAGCGGGTTGGAAGATCAAACCCCATAAAGAGACAATCGCTTCAACATCCATCAAGTCAGGCAATGGATTCAGGTACGCTTCCGCAATCAAAAAAATATTATATTCTTCATCTCATGAATCGACAGGGTACAATAAAAATCTAACATCTCTTCCTTTGTTTTCCATTCAGAAGCTCATCTACCAACATTCAGAAGTTTATATAGCAATATTCAGAAGCATATCTACCAACATGGATCAAAATATAACAATGTTATGCTCGCTTGGAGGTGTACTAAATGGGACAGCTTACGTATGAGGTTTAACCAAAGTTTTTATAGTTGATCGAGATATTACGTTTGATAGTTTACGTAATTTAATTACCGAACAATTTTCTATCGATTTTGATGAATTTATATTAGTACAAATTTTTGCATCTAATTATATATATATTTAAATAGCAAAAAAGCATTGTCCTTTATTTTTCATATTAATGTACAATCACCGTACATTAGTATTTTTGTTACTCCATGCCACCACCTCATATAGTAGTAGACGTGCTCCTTATAATAAAACTGCTAATGTTGGTCCTAGTTCTTCTCACCTAGTTATTTCATTTACTGAAGAAGAACATATAGTAGCTGAAGGTAATAATGACGATGACAGTAGTGATGATGTAGTTGAAAATGTGGATGATGAATTTGATAATAATGATAATAATATTGGCACTCATGAATTATTCATTGGGAGACAGTTTGAAAATCGTATTAAATTTAGAAGTTTTATTAGTGACAACAATTAAACATAATTTTACTTGTTCGACTACTTCGAATAATGCTCATAAGATTGTATATAAATTTAACAAATTAAGTTGTACTTGGAGAGTATACACTAAATCCATTGGTGACAGCAAGACATTCGTTATTACTACATTAGAAAAACGACATTCTTGTTTAGGTGGACTTGTAATAAGTAGTCATCTATTAGCTACTGTTGTATGGGTTAAAAATAAGATAATTGATAAAATTAGAGACGACCAGTCGTATCGTCCATCGCATGTTTTCAATATATATATATATATATATATATATATATATATATATATATATATATATATATATATATATATATAACACCGAATACGTATCAAATATTCAAAAGCTTGGAAAGTTAGAGAATTTACTTTATCTGAAATAAATGGTAGTTATATTGATGTTTATGGTAGTCTTGAGCAATATGCTTCTACAATTATCGAGACAAATCCAGGTAGCAGATGTTTTATAAAGACTAAAGAAAACAATACTTTTGAAAGAATTTTTATATGTTTCAAGGCATGCATTGATGGATTTTTAAGGGAATGTTTACATGTGATTAGTACTGATGCTACTTTTCTTTCCTCTAGATTTTGAGGTATCTTATTAATTGCTTGTGCTCATGACCTAACTATCAATTATATCCAATTGTTATGATGTTGTTGAAAGTAAAAGCACTGATTCTTGGAGCTGGTTTTTGGGCTATTTTGGAACAACTTTTGAACATTATTTTGATGCTTGGAATAATTTTTTTTATAGGATTAATAAACGCTATGCATGCTGCTTTTCTAGAATCATTTCATTTTTTTTGTATTCAGCATTTTAAATAAAATTTGAAATCAGTAGAAAGATTAAAATATTTTTCGATGTAGATTAGATCTCTTGCAAGGTGCTATAATGAAACAGATGCGAACTATTACTAAAGAATTAAAGCTAAAAATATAGATGTTTATAAATGGACCATTGGAGTAGAAGGAGATGAAACACGTGTTCTAGCACACTACATAACAGCTTATGCACCTTGTCCTAGATTAGATATTAACACTTCCAACCTTGCTGAATGCTTTAATAAATGGATAAAAAAATTGCGTGATAAACCAATGACAACACTACTTGATGGTATCCGAGCCAAAATTATAACACTTCAGGACAAAAATAAAAAATATACTGAAGATCTTAAAACAATAATGTCCGAAGATGTTAAAAACTATGGCATGTATCAATAGATAAAAACAGTACTTGCAAGTATTGAGTATTGATAGTTATATATTTGAAATAGCAAATCGTGAAACACATAGAACCTATGTTGTCCGTTTAGACGAAAAATATTATTCATGTTCAAGGTGGTATCATACTTGTCTTCCTAGGTAATTTATAATTACAATATCACTAGAAAATGACTCATCAAATATTATAGGTTCACTCGTAATAGGTAATCCATAATATTTGCTACATTAGCTAGAGTAATAATCATTTCTCCAACTGGTAGCTGATCCAGGCCATTAACGCTCCACCAGGCTGAAAATTAAATCTCTATCATGACGTAGAAAACTTATCTCGTCAATGTACTTAAATCCAATTATGACCACCATAGCCTTTTGTTCGCTAGTCAAATTCCAATATCCAAAGTTGTGTTCATAATGTCATGTACCATGTCTCGCATTCGTATAGCGTTACTATAATCGTATAACTATATAAAAAAATTCATTATTACTACATACATGGGAAAAAATATATTACAATAACATTTTAATTTAAATTTAGTATAACTTTCTAAAAAAAAATCAACTTTGAGATAAGCGACTCATGCTGCTGGATAATCAGGTCTGTGGTGGATCCTCCCGGAATACGCCCATCGTTTTGATGATCCATCTGTTAGCAAAGCAAAATTCTAAGATAATAAACACGAAAAAAAATCCAAATCAAACCTGTTGTATTTGCTCTTCTTCTCTTTTCTTCCTTCTGTGCTTCCTTCTTTGCTTTCGGATGATGTTCTCTCTTTTCTTCTTTCTTGTTTCCTCTTCTTTATTTTAACTGGAATGGAGTTCCCAACTCCATATCTGACCACCTCAAACATTGGATTCTCCCTCGCCTCACTACCCGACATACACTCCCTCCACATACATACACCAACACATCACACTTTCCTATAACCTACACACCACACTTCCCTAGTTAAAAACCTACACACCACACATACCCATACATCTGTTGTCCCGAAAGCCCCTAAACCAATACAATACCTGTCCTCCCCACCCCCACCCCTCCACCCCCCGCGCAATTGCCACCAGACGGTCTGGCGGAAAAGACCTATTTTTGCAATTTTTCAAAAAAAGGGACGGTCATTGCAATTTCAGTAACTTTGGGTCTGCTACATGAAATTTTATGTGTTCCAAAATCAAAATATGGAGAACATGAGTATGACTCAGCTAGCTAGCTACGTACTACGAAGTATACCAATATTCCAAATATGGACACAATTGTAGAAAGACAAAGGGGTTAGTTATATACAATCCAATGGTTGGCTTATGGTCAAGGAGAAATTCTAAGTCTCAGTCCATACAATGAAGAAAGCAGTAATGATATATCACAATTAGTGATAAGCAGTAAGGTGTCTAAAATGCTATAACATAAATGATCATGAAACTAGTAATATAAAATAAAATACTAACATGAGTAGTCAATCATACATGATCACAAAACTACCTGCAGTCTATAGTATATACATCAATAGACGGAGAACTAGCTCCCAAGTACGAGTGCTAACACATGCTATTGGCTAAACACCCAAAAGAGTAAAAGGAGAACTAAATACAATATACAATATTTAAAAAAAATACATACCTTGATAAATTAATAAATTATTAATTAATATATGTTTGTTCCTCCCAAAAACCATTGGTTTATATATAGAGGTTTAACTTCATTTGGAAAATTTCCACTATTATACTATTTTGAATATTTTGATAAGGAAATAAAGATGCAAAGTTAATTTCTATCACCACTAAAACATTTCAAAATTATCCCCTTTTTAGTGGTTTACCAAATTCTAAACACGCCTAAAAATAGAAGTAGATTTGGATAAATGTGAAATTTACCAAAAAAAAGAAAGAAATATACTAGAACCTGATTTTCTATAAATTCCCAAAACTACTTTAAGAACATCTAGTTTAAGTAGGAATATACTAAAAAAAAAATCTATGTTTGTTTAATCATCCATTCTAACAGATAATAACAAAGTGTGATTAGGACCATCTAAATATTTCCAAAATGAATGGTTTGCTGTCATTAGTCAAAAGAAAGTCAAAGTGTGAATATGAATGAACGAGGACTCCTGAGATGTTTTGTTTCCTTCTAAATTCAGGATTTCTTCATTGCTTGCTCCTCCCACCAACCCTATCCTCCCTATATTAATCTTCTTCTTCTTTAACAATATTTATAGTATGAATATACAAAGAGAGCAAGAACTACCCTCCCTATATTAATCTCTTCTTCTTCTTCAAAATAGTTTGAATATATAAAGAGAGCAAGAAATAGAGGGGAGAGAAGGACAAGATGGAGAGCTCTAGTTGCATGGGATTAATGGCGGTGGTGGCGGTTTCGAGCAGCGTCGCGATCATGGCCCTCCACGCTCACAGGCGTCTCGTCTCCGATTTCATGAAGAAAGTCGAACTGGAATTGCGTAAGATCACTTGGAATTCTTTCTTTCCTTTTTTTTTACTTTTTATTTATTACATTCCACAAACACCTACACGTCTTTAAAATGGAAGGTCCAATCCTGTCGGTTTCATCTCATATTTGTGTTATTTTTTACGTGAGCTACAAGCGCTTGACTTTTTTATTTGTTCATGACGGATTCTTGGTCTCTTTTTAAATTCCTAGGTTGTAAGAACACAAATACAACATTAATTTTACACAAATACAACATTAAATTTTGAGCATTTACGTACAAGTCCCCTAGCTAGGTTCTTGAATTTAAATTTGGTACTAACACAAAATATTTTGCATAATAAATTGTCAAAAGTAAAATCCCATGCATGCAGTACTGGATTGCACGGGAACCCTAAGCTTCTTCTCTTCTTCTTGAGAAAACTCTTTCAACTCTTCTATGTCCTACTCGACTACGTACTCAATGGGCTTGTGTTTGTATATATAGTTGGTGGCAGCGATGAAGGAGGAGGAGAAGACAAAAGAAAGAAGAAGGTGAGGTTCGCCGCGGACGTGGTGGAGCCTTCGTCGAACAACAAAGAGTACCTGATGCGCCGCCGGTCGACGAGGCAGCAGCCGGCCGCCTAGGCTGGAGAAGCACGTTGACATTGTGAAGGGCGGATGGAACAGTTCCTACTTGAAAATTTTAATACTCAAGTTGTAACGTCAAGTTTGCCTTTTGCTTTTTTTTTTTTTGTTAGGTTTCTCGTGAACTTCTTTTTTGTTCTCAAGCTTTCTTGGCTTGTTGAAACGAACAAGCTTGAAAGGAACATTTTTGTACAGATTGTAATGAATGCAGATCAAATTGGTTGGCCAAATCAAGCTGTATGATCATTTCTCATGTGATCCATAATTTTTTTAGGAGCAATACTAGCTTATTTTTAATTCATCAAGAAATTATATGAGTTTTTTTATTTATGTTACATATTGTTCAATTGAGTTTGGCCAAAATGCATATATTACTAAATGTCTCTCTCTAGTCTCTACACCTTACAAAGAACCAATGGTTAAGGTTGACTCCTCCACAGAGCCGCCCTGTGTTAATGGGGGCCCTAGGCAAATTTTTAAAATGGGGCCCATATATAATATAAAAAAATTGAACTAAAAAATGAAATAGCCAAGGCTAGAACCTAGGAGCTCTTATGTACAAGTATAACAAACTACCACTACACCACAAATGTTTTGTGATAAAGGAGGATCATATTATATATTAGTTCTATTTGCAATATAAGATTACTAATATATATATATTTAAATTAATTTTTTTGGGCCCCCAAATTTCATGGGGCCCTGGGCGGTCGCCCTGGCCGCCCTGGGCCAGGGCCGGCCCTGCTCCTCTAAACCCTTAGGGTTTGCTCTGATCCAAACCCTTAGGGTTTGCCTCTCCTAAACCCTAGTTCTCTCCTCCTCTCCTGCGGCGCCCCATAGGATGCATCCATGTCTTCCTATAGGGAGGTGGTGGAGAAGATGTCCTCTCTATTCAGCCTCCCAGGGCTAGCAGGAGTCATATCCTTATCAGCAAGAGAAAGCACGATCCATCCCTAATGGGCTTCATCTGTGGCCGTGAAACCCTACTCAAACCGATGTTTCTCTCGTCCAGTGCTTGCATTCATCCTATCCAAATTCTGGAAGACCACTACTCCTATACAAGTCTCTGATCTCAACATCGAAGCAGGATCGTATCTGGCAAAATTTGACTCACCAGATGAGGTGAACCGTATAATCCTCGAAGCATCGTGGAGTATTAACGATGATCTGCTTGCGATTGAGAAAGTTGATCTAGGGAAACTCCCGGAAGAATATAAATTCAATATGGCTGACTTTTGGGTGCAGTTCCACAAGATCCCCCCGAAGTTTCCAACCGCCTTGCGATCTCCAGAATAGCGGAAGCCATAGGCTCTCCTAGATCTATATCAGACTCAGATGAAGGACAATGGCGCACTTTTCCTAGACTCAAAATCCTGATTAACATTTCTAAACCGCTCAAGAAGAGCATATCCACAAACATTGATGGTTGCGATCATGCCCAGGTGTAAATGAGGTACAAACGTCTCCCCCAGTTATGTTCTTTCTGCGCCAGAGTAGGACATCCTATACAAAATTGCGAAGAGAGGGAGAGGTTTGAGTCCCTCATTGGAGAGGACTGGATAGACGAAGAAATACTCAAGATCAAGGAGTTGCTTCGACCACGAATCAAAGAAGATGAATATAGGGCGGAGGCCCTTAGAATTTTCCCTCGAAGAGGAGGCTACTCAGGCCAGGAGGGGAAGATCCACATCGACAGGGACCTACACCTGCTACAAGCACCCCACCATCTGCGCCAACCAACCCTGATTCTATCCCGCAGGGGTCACCAATGACACGTGGAAGAGTCGCGCCGACATCTCAGCAACACCAACTGGTGAGATATATTCCCCCACAGAGGAGGCTCCCATCATTAAGCCACACAGTTAATTCCTTCTATCCGGAGTCACTACCAAAATTTATCGCTTTAGCGACGGCCCCATCCGTCGCTAAACCGACGGTAATTACTATTAGCGACCGATAACCGACGGATTTTGGCCAAAAAAATCCGTCGGCAATCAGCTCGTCGCTAATAACGGTCCGTCGCTACGTTGTCGTCAAACGACGGAATAGCGACGGATTGTCGACGTCACAATACGAAGCATTAACGACGCATTTTCGACGGACTGTCGTCCATTTCAACTATTAAGTACTGAACTGTGTAGACAATAGCGACGTTAAATTCCGTCGGTAACCCGTCGTAACAGCGTATCAGAGCGTATCGTTCTGTCGCTCATCCGTCGGTATTCGTCGGTAACGAACGACGGATTAGCGACGGCGTGCTGACGGACAATCCGTCGATCAGGTTCTGAAAATGCTTGGCATTTCCAGCACCATGGCGACGGAAGAGTAGTCGCTAGTCCATCGAACTATATACAATGCCGACGGATATTCCGTCGACCATCCGTCGCTACCTGGAAACATTTTTAATTCTCCAGTTAGCGACGGAAAAGCCATCGAAAAGTAGCCGGAAACTGGTAGTAACCGTCGCTAAACGGTCACAAGTCCGTCGCTAACTGAGAATATTTTGAAATTTTTTTTACAGCGCTTTCTATTTTCGCAAAAATTTGCATAAACCAAACCAATATATAATGCACACAAATTATCCAACAATCACATAGACCAAATATATTATGCACACCAATTATCCAAGAATCACATAGACCAAATATGCACATACGAATTTAATGCACACCAATTATCCAAGAATCATATAGACCAAACCAAATTAATATAAAATAGACATCAATTATCCGGAAGAGTAACCTAATATCTATCGTTATAATCCGATCATAGCACAAATATTCCAAATTTTTCACAAATATTCCAAAACACATGGAAAGAGTTGGTCAGTTACAGTAACCTAATATCCATCGTTATAATCCGTTCATAGCACAAATATTCCAAAATTTTCACAAATATTCTAAAACACATAGGAAAATTGACTTTGGCCTCAACAAAGACCACAAGTCAGACGATGAATCCTCACAGCCAGGGATGATAGTTGCGTTGAGGCATGTACCATTCTATCAGCCACTTTGCATACGAAGGCTCAATCTGGTTGAGGTCTTCTGTAGGGACAGGAGGGTCGGTCCCGATGCTACTACTCTCTGACGGTGGCTCCTCCTTAGCTTCAAGCTTGGGAGCAATCTCTTCCCTGATGGTCATCAGTTCTTCTTTGACCTCGACCTTTGGTAACACCTTCTCCTTAACAGTCACCGGCTCTTGTTTGACGACGGAGACTTCCTCCGTATCGACCTCCAAGGGTTTCTTGCCTCGACCCCTTCCTTGACTAGCAGCACCACCTCGACGAGTCCTAGGAGCCATCTTTCTGACAACAGAAATTTTTATATAGGGTAAAGAAATTTACTCAAGTTATAAAAGTTGTGACGTTAGTTTTTTGCGTTCATCATCATTAGAGGGAGCAGCACTGGAAAAGTTGTGACGTTGGTAGCATGAGAGAGTAAAAATCTGTATCACAAGACTAACAGAATTACTATGTAATCATGTACTCACCAATAACCGAATGTAACTGGAGTCGTTGGGCCTATCGTGCAGTAATTTGTGGATCCGCTGGTATAGGCCAGATGTACTTAGTATCTAGTGTATCAGATTAGTATCGGTCTATCGGTTTGGTATAGGACGTATCATATTGGTATTGGCCTTAACAAATTAGTATCGTCCTATATCCGATATGTACATGTATCGGCCGAATAGCTAGGATTCATATTGGCCTTATCGATTTGGTATCGATCATATCCGATAGGTATCGGCCGTGTTGGATTAGTATAGACTATTTCGGATTAGTATCGTGGAAGGTTTAGTAACAACTGTACTTGGATTTCTCTCTTCTCGAGCTAGAATACCATTGCAAGAGAATCACCAGATCGTGATTGGCCAGTTACAGTAACATACATACTTTCTTTTCCATCAAAAAAAGCAAGATTGAAAAGGAAGTATGTATGTTCTGTAACTGGCCATCTACGCTCTCGTGACTCTCTTGCAATGGTAATCTAGCTCTAGAAGAGAGAAATCCAAGTACAGTTGTTACTAAACCTTCCACGATACTAATCCAAAATGGTATATAATAATCCAACACGGCCGATACCTATCGGATATGACCGATACCAAATCGATAAGGCCAATATGAATCCTAGCTATACGGCCGATACATATCGGATAGGACGATACCAATTCGCTAAGACCAATACCAACCGATACGGCCCATACCAAAACGATAGATCGATACTAATCCGATACGGTCAATACTTATAAGTACCTACGGTCCAGGAGGTTGATCCGCTAGTACATCCATGTACGATCAACGAAGTAACGATCCATTTCAATTTGGATGTGAAAATCTGTATCGTAAGACAAACTAAACATAATCAGTTCTATTTCACATGCTTAATTGCCAAGTATGGAAACGAATAGCTCAGAACACAACCCAAAATTCATTCTAGCATACATTAGTGTGAATCATCTACGTTCTATACATATAGTATAGTATATGTTCTTATCGTATCTAGTATCTGAAGGATGTAACAGAATCAAGATGAACTCACATAATGTTTACAGTCTTGGTCTCAACTGTCTTCGATTCTATGATCCCATGTCTTAGGTTAAATAAATCACTAACCTCATCACGGTGAGTCTTGGTGTAGCACTCAAATGTGGGGCACCTGTAAATTTGCCGAGGTTTTAAATCATCGACATTGAGTTTTAAACCCTCACGTAGCCTTTCTGCTTCACTTCTAGGGTCGAGCAGCATCTTCTTGCAAGTTTCGGTCTCCAGATACTTAGTGTCAAGATTCTGGACGCTTTCGTAGAGCATGTCAACTAATCCTAGCGTCAAGATGAACTCACATAATGTAATACTAAGACATCATCTACTACTATATAAGATATAGTGATAGGTTGTCGTATCATCATTGCCGAGGGATGAGGCTCGGAAGACAGTCAACTTTATCTACAGCTACATAGTTTCTGCCTCGCCAGTCGAATGGCTGCCGGGACTATGTCCTGATCACCATGTCGTACCGTAGATTAATGTAAATTGAGCTGGAACTGGAGCCAAAATACAGTACTACTTCACCATGTCGTACCATTTTACTCTCTCTCTCTCTCTCCTCCCCCCTCTCCGGCGCTCTCACTCTCTCCGGCGCTCTCACACTACTAATTCCTATGTGTTTTAAGTGTAAGAACGGATGGCTCAGAACACAACCCAAAATTCATTCTAGCATACATTAGTGTGAATCATCTATATTCTGTATACATATCGTGTAGTATATGTTCTTATCGTATCTAGTATCTGAAGGATATAACAGAATCAAGATGAACTCACTTAATGTAATACTAAGACATTATCTACTACTATATAAGATATAGTGATAGGTTGTCGTATCATCATTGCCGAGGGATGAGGGTCGGAAGACAGTCAACTTTATCTACGGCTACATAGTTTCTGCCTCGCCAGTCGAATGGCTGCAGGGACTATGTCCTGATCACCATGTCGTACCATAGATTAATACAAATGGAGCTGGAAATATCCGTCGCTAACCGGTAACTAGTCCATCGCTAACTGAGATTGTCATATACACATATGTATATCATAGCTAGATGTATAGATATATACATCTATACAGAAGCACACAACTGATAGAACTCGCAGTCCTTGAGACAGTGAACATATATATACACCATGAATCCAAATCCCATATTCATATTTACTAATCCAAACACCACCAAACTAATGGAACACCCAATATGGATAACACATTATTTAGCCAATATATAAACTCAGATGAATTTGAGAAGCAAAGCCACCCGCCGCCCCCGACCAAAGCCCGCCGCCCCAAGCCCGCCGCCCAGTCCAGTAGTTCGGTTGCATATATATATGAAGAGTGCTTATGGCTGTGCGTTGGTTGTAAATAGCCCCGACGCCTCCGCCCCAAGCCAGCCACCCAGCCCCAGACGCCGTCGCCCCAAGTCCACCGCCCAGCCCCCGACCCAAGCCAGCCGCCCAGCCACCGACGCCCCAAGTCCACCGCCCAGCCCCCGACCCAAGCCAGCCGCCCAGCCCCCGACGCCCCAACCCAAAGCCCGCCTTCCAGACCCCGACGCCCCCGCCCCAAGCCCACCGCCCAGACCCCGCCCCTAGCCAGTCGCTCAGCCCCCGACGCCCTAACCCCAAGCCCGCCTCCCAGACCCCGACGCCCCCGCCCCAAGCCCACCGCCCAGACCCCGCCCCAAGCCAGCCGCTCAGACCCCGACGCCGCCGCCCAAGCCCACCGTCCAGCCCCCGACCCAAGCCAGCCGCCCAGCCACCGATGCCCCAGCCCCAAGCCCGCCTCCCAGACCCCGACGCCCCCGCCCCAAGCCCACCGCCCAGCCCCCGACCCAAGCCAGCCGCCCAGCCCCCGACGCCGTCGCCCCAAGCCCACTGCCCAGCCCCCGACCCAAGCCAGCCGCCTAGCCCCCGAAGCCACAACCCCAAGCCCGCCTCCCAGACCCCGAAAGAGAGAGAGAGAGAGAGATCGAGAGAGAGAGAGAAAGAGGGGGTTACCTTCGGGAGAGAGAGAGGAGAGGACGCCGACGCCGACGACGACACCGACGCCGATCACCGAAGCCGACACCGGCGAGAGAGAGAGAGAGAGAGAGAGAGAGAGAGAGAGGAGAGAGTGAATTTGGGGGGAATACGAAAAGTTTCCCCCGTCGTTTCATTTAAAGTCTGGTACGTATATATAGCGACTGAATAGCGACGGAAGAAAACCCGTCGCCACGTAGTCGCCATGTTTGATACGTGCCGACTGAATATCCGTCGCTACGTAGTCGAAGATATGTCCCGCCAATTCTCTACACAATTCCTGCCAAATAATCGACTACTTAGCGACGACTGTAGATCCGTCGCTATAATTCCGACAGTCTAGCGACGGATGTGCGACCTTTCCTCCCCCTAAAATTAAAATAAAAATGGCAAAGGCGTGTAATCGGTAATCAGTCGTTGAGCGGCCACGAAGCCGTCGCTAACACCGACTGAAATTTTCGGTCGCTAAATATCCGTCGCTAATTGAGTGTATTTTGGTAATGAGTCGGAGGATGACCTACACGCGACTGGCAACTATGATACATCATACCACGAGGCACTTGACCCAACATTCCCCTCGACATCGATTGAGAAGGGTATCACATCTCTGAATATGACTGAGCGGGATCCCCACGATCTGATGGACACTGATGTTGACGAGCAGTTCGTGCCAAACGTGCCAGCGCTACTCGGTAAATATAGCTACATACCTGAGGGGGACGTAGGCCCCCAGGCAGAGCAACACAAAGCAACCCCCAAGCTTCCCATTAACTATACCAGCTTCTCTGAGGCCCACCCTTCGAGCTCCTTGTTGGAGTGGGTGGGGTTCCCACCTATGTGTAGAATACCCCGGAGAGCGACGAGTGCCATCCGTGTGTCGGAGAAGCTTGGGGAGTGCATGGATTTTATTTTGGTACATATATGGTAAGGAAATATATGATTGGATTTCCATATTTACTTTGATTATATATTTATGATTGGACCCTTCATATAGTAGCTTTCCATATTATTGGATTTTCAATTATGGTAAGCTAATTATGATTGGATTTCCATTAAATATATGATTGATTTATATTGGAAGTTTCCATATATATTGGACTTCCATGTATGGGTTACCAAGGGCTTATAAAAGGGTGATGCATGCTAGTTGTAAAATCATCTCAAAACAAAGAGTGCTTTACAATCTTTGAGAGAGAGAGAGAGAGGATTAAGGACTATTGTGAAGGAGAGATTGCTTCGAATAATTTTTTGGCATCTCTTGTTCTTCGGAGTCCGCAATCAAAAATTTTCTTCTTTCAAGTGAGGTGTGGTGATCCGTGTTGGATCGGGAGGAGCTTGCAGAGGGTGTATTCTCTTTATTCTATTAGTGGAGGTTCTTCAGGTTGGACTCCGATCGTCCCGTGGTTTTTTCCACAAGGGTTTTCCATGTCAAAAATCTTTGTGTCTGCGATTGTGTTTGTCATTTTTAGTTTGTGTGCTTTTGCTCGGTTCTCTCGCAGGACTTTCTGGTTTCGGAGAACGGTTTCCGTGCTTCATTACCAACAGAGTGGTATCAGAGCTTTGGGTTCAAAGAAGTGTCAGGAGTTGACAGTCAAACCAGGAAGCAGAGATGGACGCGAAGCCAGTGCGCATGGTGAACCTGAACGGTACCAACTACCATTATTGGCGGAGCAAGATGAAAGATTTACTGTTCGTCAAGAAGCTGCATCTTCCAGTATTTGTATCCGAGAAGCCCAGTGACAAATCCGATGAGGACTGGAACTTCGAGCATATATAGGTGTATGGGTACATGCGGCAGTTCGTTGACGAGAACGTGTACAACCACGTTGCTAATATTGAGCATGTGAAGACGTTCTGGTAGAAGCTGGAATCTTTGTACGCGAAAAAGACCGGGGTAAACAAATTGTTCCTGATCCGGATGATGATGGGTCTGCGGTACAAAGATGGTGCATCCATTACGGATCACTTGAGTGAGTTCCAGGGCGTGGTGGACCAGCTATCCTCGATGGGAGTCAAGTTTGACGACGAGGTTCAAGGACTTTGGTTGCTATGTACATTGCCAGACTCGTGGAAGACCGTACAAGTATCTATGATCGCTTCTGCTCCGGAAGGCGTGGTCAGTCTGGAGTTTGCCAAGAGCGGGGTACTGAATAAAGAGATGCGGAGACGTTCTCAGGGCACTTCATCCACATTCCATCACTCAGAGGCACTAGTTTAGGAGAACCGCGGAAGGGGCAAAAGCAGGGGTCCAAGTGGTGGCAGAGAAAAGAGCAGGGATAAGTCCAAGGGTCGGTACGAGGACTCGGAGTGTTATCATTGTGGCAAGAAGGGCCACATCAAGCAGAACTGTTTCGCTTGGAAGAGAGAGAAGAAGGGCGACAAGGGGAAGCAAGATGAGAACACTACAGCAGCGACTTCGATACATGGAGGCGATGTGATCATCATAGGTGATGAGGTTATCACAAACCTCGCCTGCGATGACAATTCTTGGCTGGTGGACTCAGGGGCTTCAGCGCATGTATCTCACAACAGGGCACTATTTGCCACTTACACGACAGGCGACTGTGGAGTGTTGAAGATGGGCAATGGAGATGTGTCAAAGGCGATTGCCATTGGAGATGTGCATTTGAGGACGAAGACGGGTGCAGTTCTTATTCTCAAAGATGTTCGTCATGTCCCTGATATCCGTTTCAACCTGGTGTCGGTTGGAAGGTTGGATGATGAAGGATTCTTCAGTCTCTTCGGAAATAGTCAGTAGAAGCTTTCCAGAGGTTCGATGGTGATTGCCAGAGGAAGCAAGAAGTCCGGTCTCTACTATATGGATGGAAGCGCACAGGGGGCACAGGAGGTGAACGCAGTCAGTGATGCGTCTACCGAGTTGTAGCACAGGCGGCTCGACCATATCAGCAAGAAGGGGATAAGGTACTTGGTGAACAGGAAGGTGATTCCAGGGCTCAAGTCTACAAAGTTGGAGAAGTGCACGCTCTGCTTAGCTGGGAAGCAAAATAGGGTGTCTTTCCAAAGTCACCCAAGTTCAAGGAAGCCGGCGTTGCTCGAGTTGATTCACTCGGATGTCTGCAGTCCTATGAAGGTAAAATCTATTGGTGGTGCTTCTTACTTTGTAACTTTTATTAATGACTGTTACAGGAAGGTTTGGGTCTATGCCTTAAAGACCAAGGATCAGGTGCTGCCTAATTTCAAAGAGTTTCAGGCCTCTGTTGAAAGAGAGACGGGCAAGAAGTTATTGTGTGTTCGGTCCGACAACGGCGGCGAATACATTGGTCCCTTTGATGCTTATTGCAGAGAGCAGGGGATGCGACACCAGAAGACTCCACCCAAGACACCTCAGCTCAATGGTGTAGCGGAGCGCATGAACAGGACACTGATGGAGAGGATGCGGTGTTTGCTGTCAGAAGCAAACTTGTCGGGCAATTATTGGGGTGAGGCTCTTCTCACAGCTGCTTATGTTATTAATTTATCTCCTAGTGCTCCTTTACAGGGTGATGTGCCTGACAAAGTATGGTACGACAAAGAGCCGTCATACAATCACCTGCGAGTGTTTGGCTGTAAGGGCTTCATGCATGTGCCGAAGGACGAGAGGACCAAACTTGAGCCGAAGACAAGGCGATGCGTCTTTGTCGGCTACGGTCGGGATGAGTTTGGCTATAGACTCTACGACCCGGTGGGTAGAAAGCTCTACAGAAGCAGGGATGTGGTGTTCGTCGAGGATCAGACCATGACCAACACTCAGGATTCTGAGACGCCTTCTGAGGCTGAAGAATTGCCTAAGTTAGAGTCATTTCGCTTCGAGCAGTTTCCAGAGGACATCGCAGAGGATCCTATTATGGGGGAGCCAGTACATGGAGTTGCTCCCAACCTTGATCATCAGCCTGCTGATGGTGGTCAGGGTGTCCCTCAGGAGGATGAGCATGCCGGAGAGGCAGTTCCTGAAGGGGAGGAGGCTGTTGGTATACAGCCAGCACCAGTGGCTCCACTGAGAAGGAGCGACAAAGATCGTCGACCATCTACGAGATACTCACCGGATGAGTATGTGCTATTGACTGACGGGGGAGAGCCCGAAAGCTTTGCAGAGGCTATGGAAGATGAACACAGGCAGGAGTGGATGGAGGCCATGCAGGAGGAGATGAGTTCCTTGTACACTAATTCCACTTATGAGCTGGTACGGTTGCCAAAGGGCAAGAAGGCTTTGAAGAATCGATGGATGTTTAGAGTGAAGCAGACGGATGATGCTACTCGCCCTCGATACAAAGCGAGGCTGGTATTCAAAGGCTACGGTCAGCAAAAAGGCATGGATTATGATGAGATCTTTTCGTCTGTCGTCAAGCATTCGTCTATTCGGGTGGTGCTAGCATTAGCAGCCAGTCTCGACTTGGAGGTCGAGCAGATGGACGTGAAGACGGTATTCCTCTACGGTGATCTTGAGGAGGAGTTGTACATGGAGCAGCCAGAGGAATTCTGTGAGAAGGGCAAGTCACATTTGGTCTGCCGATTGAGAAAGAGCTTGTATGGTCTGAAACAGGCTCCGAGGCAGTGGTACAAGAAGTTCGAGTCGTTTATGGGGGAGCATGGTTATGCACGGACGACGTCAGACCATTGTGCATTTGTGAGGTATTTTATCGAGGATGATTTTATTATTTTATTGCTCTATGTAGATGATATGCTATTAGTGGGTCGGAATGCCCCTAGGATAGCAGAGTTGAAGCGCCAACTGGGTACGACCTTTTCTATGAAGGATTTGGGCACAACGAAGACTATTCTTGGGATAGAGATCAGCCGAGAGAGAGTCCAAGCTGCTACATTTGTCCCAAAAGAAGTACATTCATCGGGTACTTCAGCGTTTTGGTATGGACGGGTCGAAAAAAGTGAGTTGCCCCCTTGCGGCTCACTTTAAGCTCACTGAGAAGCAGTGTCCATCTACCGAGGACGAAAAGGATGACAATGGAGCGGACATGCTCACGAAGGTTCTTTCGAGGAGAAAGTTTGAGTACTGCAGGCAGATCGTCGGAATGACGACCTCCTCCACATAGTTGTGAAGGGGAAGATTTGTTGGGGTGGGTGGGGTTCCCACCTATGTGGAGAATACTCCGGAGAGCGGCGAGCGCCATCCGTGGGTCGGAGAAGCTTGGGGAGTGCATGGATTTTATTTTGGTACATATATGGTAAGGAAATTTATGATTGGATTTCCATATTTACTTTGATTATATATTTATGATTGGACCCTTCATATAGTAGCTTTCCATATTATTGGGTTTCCAATTATGGTAAGCTAATTATGATTGGATTTCCATTAAATATATGATTGATTTATATTGGAAGTTTCCATATATATTGG
This sequence comes from Iris pallida, assembly GCA_029216955.1. Classification (NCBI taxonomy): domain Eukaryota; kingdom Viridiplantae; phylum Streptophyta; class Magnoliopsida; order Asparagales; family Iridaceae; genus Iris; species Iris pallida. The sequence continues at coordinate 27,707,685 of JANAVB010040619.1, forward strand.
CCTTCCATGTATGGGTTACCAAGGGCTTATAAAAGGGTGATGCATGTTAGTTGTAAAATCATCTCAAAACAAAGAGTGCTTTACAATCTTTGAGAGAGAGAGAGAGAGAGGATTAAGGACTATTGTGAAGGAGAGATTGCTTCGAATAATTTTTTGGCATCTCTTGTTCTTCGGAGTCCGCAATCAAAATTTTTCTTCTTTCAAGTGAGTTGTGGTGATCCGTGTTGGATCGGGAGGAGCTTGTAGAGGGTGCATTCTCTTTATTCCATTAGTGGAGGTTCTTCAGGGTTGGACTCCGATCGTCCCGTGGTTTTTCCCGCAAGGGTTTTCCACATCAAAAATCTTTGTGTCTACGATTGTGTTTAGCATTTTTGGTTTGTGTGTTTTGCTCGATTCTCTCGCAGGACTTTCTGGTTTGGGGGAACGGTTTTCGCGCTTCGTTTCCAATACTCCTCCAAGGACATTACCTCTCCTCACTGGGATGACTGCAACAACCCCCCATCTACGACCAATCCAATACTAGACATGAGCAACTCCGGCGCTATCACTCGTCCCACCCACCCTCACAAGCCATCATGGAAGCGTCTGGCTCAAAAGCAATCCAAGTAACGCCCCCTCACACAACATCTCCTCCTCGCCCCAAGAAGCGCCAAGGTTCGCCCACAACGGACTCGCATAATAGCAACAAGCGACATACCACCCACTTCTCTTCCAAAACAAATGACCAGGTCATAGCGGCTAACCTCCAACAGCCACAAGGACGATGTTAATCTTCTTTTGGAACTGTCGAGGTGCGAAAAATGTCTCGACAGTCCAGACACTACGATCATTTCTCTCTGCTACCCAACCTGCCATATTTTTCTTAGCAGAAACCATCTCCTCTCCCACCCACACTGCTCTCACCCTTCCTTATCTCGGCTACCCAAACTACTTCTCTGTCCCCCTAAGAGGCCCACTCAGGCGGGCTCTGGCTGGAGTGGAAAGTTGAGATCAGTGCAACTATTATTTTCTCTTCGTAAAACCTAATACCGCTATCTATTGATGCAATAAATGACACCCCGACTTGGAACTTGTTGTGTACCTATGGATGTCCTAAGAACAACGACAGATCGAAGCACTTAGCACGTATCAAAGCATTGTATGACGCTTCCGATGGTCCGTGGTGCTGCATGGGCGACTTCAACGCCACCCGGATGCCTGACGAAAAATAAGGAGGAGGTCGATTCGATCATCACACAGCTTTATTATTCTGCCAGTTATTACACCAGTGCGGTCTTATCGATCTCGAGTGTTCTGGGCCAGCATACACATGGTCGAACCATAGAGGTCTGGGCTTCTACATCAGAGAATGCCTCGACAAGGCGCTCACAAACTCTCTTTGGTGTAGCACATTCTCCCATGCCACGGAGGCCTCCCTCTTGCACATAAATAACGACCATGCCCCAATTCTCCTCAACACCTCAATTACCCTTCTGCACAGAAGACCTATACGGTTCGAAGCTTGCTGGATGGTACATAAGTCATTTGGAGACGAGATGAAGTCTACTTGGAAGGAAGCGGGTACACACACTAACTACTCTTTTTTTAAAAAATTCAGTATACAGTTCACAAATGTCGCAGATGGAGCCGGAGCAATTGTGGGAACATTAAGGCTCGCCTTGCTTCTTTTCAAGAATGGCTCATCTCAGTGCAAGCATCGGACCCTACTGAGCAATCTCTTCGTGATGAGAGGAAGATCAATGATAAAATCAATGATTTACTATCCATCAAGGAAACCTACTGGAGCCAGAGAGCCAAATGCCAATGGATACGCAATGGAGATAAAAATACGAAGTTCTTCCACGCTAAGGCCACGCTTAGAAGGAGGAACGAAATGTGATCCCTACTTCTACCCAATGGTTGCTGGGCTAATAATAGCAAAAGCATATCAGACGCCCTGATCAGTCACTTTACATCCATCTTCGGCCATGATGAGGCACAACCAATGGAGCGATCTTTTATAGTGTCGGACAACCCTATCTCTGAAGATGAAAATGCCCAGATCGGAGCAAGATTGAGAAAGGAAGAAGTCAAGCATATAGTGTTGAGCATGGGACAACTCAAGGCACCAGGACCCGACGGTGTCCCGGCAGTGGTGTATCAAAAATTCTGGGATGTCCTAAGCCAAGACCTGACTGAGATTGTGCAACGATTCTTTAATGATGTGAGCCTCCCATCACGTCTGAACCACACTCACATAGCTTTGATCCCAAAGAAGGAGAACCCATCCAAGTGTAATATCCATATCTCGTATTACGTATTTGGAATACGTGTACGTATTTTGACCCGTATTGCATGTTTTCCTGCTTGATTTATTTTGGCATTTCATTGATTGGTTTATCTTGGTTCGGTTCGGCTTGTTGGCTTGGTTCGGTTTTGTTGGAGAACCACTCCCACCTACCACCACTCCCACCATAAATATCAATTCCACTCTCTCTCTTCCATTATTACTCATTACTTATTTCTTCTTCTCCATCTTTACTCTTTACCTACCAGGAGAGAGAGAGAGAGAGAGAGAGAGAGAGAGAGAGAGAGAGAGAGAGAGAGAGAGCTTAGGCAAGTGCACCTTGCTTCATGGAGGAACCCTATTTTTATGGTTCCATTGTCTTCCTTATGTGTTTCTAACCCACTTTAGTACTTAGCATTTTTCATTTCCATGGTTAATTTTTTGTAGATCTAGCTTTATGGTATTTTCGAATTTCTTGGGTTTGATCTGTTTAACCTTGTTATTATCAAGTTCTGATGGTTCCATGTTGTAGAAAATTTCATTCTGTCCTATTTTAACCTATGGAATTTCGGATTTGGACTCTGGACGATGGAATTATGGAGCTTGGAAGCATGGCTTCATGGTGTTTTTTTTTCTCAAAAATTGGAGGAGAAGAACAGTACTTGACCGCATGACTATTTCATGCGGCACGTGGTTTTTCCAGCCGCATGGCCTTGCAAGCATTAATTGCATGCATGCATTAAATATTTGCTTGATAATTGCTTGCTTGCATGCAATAGTTAGTGGCCGTATAGGCCTATGAATATTTTATTATAATATGGCCAAATGCCAGGATACATATTTAATATTGCTTGCATGCTATTATAGAAGAGATGCATGGAATTGTATTATTTAATGCATTAAATATTGCATACACCAGCCTGCAAGTGAGCCGCATGGCTTGCTCTTAATATTACTTGCTTTTAATATTACCTTGCCTGCATGCAAACCCACAGTAGCTAGCCGCATATAGAAATATATAGGCCGCATATGGGAGCATGCTCAGCCGCATGACACTAGCCAGCCTTAGCAGCATGCATTAGTAATAATGCATTTAGCATTAATGCATACTTTATGCATGTTTAGCCATGCATTAGATTTATGCATACGTAATGCATACTTTATGCATGTTTGGCCATGCATTGGATTAATGCATTGGATTAATGCATACTTTATGTCAGCCATGCATTAGCAAGTTTGGTTTTAATGCAAACTTTAATGCATGTTTATCCATGCATTAACATTTAATAAGTAATGCATTAAATGCTACATGGAGCAATTAATGCTGCATGCAACTTCTTAGTGCAATTGAATTGTTTGGGCCACATGGCATCCGGCTTATCTGTAAAAAATTGCTTGTCTTTAATTTGCTTGCCGCATATGCCTGCAATAGTTTCTTTTGGCCACATGGCCTTTATTGTATTTGTTGGCCGCATGGCCAAACAATTTATAATGGCCGTATGGCCTTTTTTTTATTATTGCATGCAACAGCTGGCATGCATTTAGCAAGCCTGGAATTATTTGTTGGCTATGGGATTATTTGTTGTGAGCCGTATGGCCCTTGCAATTAATTTGCTTGACTGCTTAATTTAGTGTGGCCGTATGGGTATATATATTATTTATTGGCTGCATGCATATATAATTAATGCTTGCAATTGCAAGCATTAGCTTGCATGCAAATTGCTTGCATGCTTATATTTAAATTATGGCTCGCATGAATATTTAATTTCTAGTCGCATGGTATACTTGTATTAATTGTGGGTCCCACTATCTTTTGTCTTACTTGATTTCATGTCCTCCTTGTTATATTGGCTGCATGGGTGGCTCTCCCACTCTCTTTGGCCGCATGTATGTTCTCCCACTTTTGGGCCGCATGGCGTCCACTTTGAATGTTTAAATGTTTTATTTGCCGGAATTGTGGTCAGAATTTCTTCCCACTCCCAACATGAAGGTTGTAGAGTTTCTCCTTGGCTTCAATAATATTTATATTATATATATATATTATTATTTAATTTTGCAAGTTTCTCCCTTCCTTGATAAATGACATGACTTGATAGTGACCCACCGTGGTGCACTCCTGACAAAATAACTTGACCTGACAAATTTGACATGATAACTTGACATGATAATTCCTGACAAATTTTACCTTATCAATAGTAATTGAGGCGGGTTTCTATTCAGGCAAAGGATTGCAACCCCGGTCCTTGTTTGGTTTAAGGGTTGCAGTCTGGCTACTTGAATGGTTTCTTCGTGCTCAATATATTATTGTTATCTCAGTTATTATCAGTATCTTTTAATTACCCTTGCTATTCATTTGTGATATGCTGGTTTTAGTTCCTAAGTGAAGCCTCCTTTGTGGCACTTGCTCTTTCTGGGGTCTGACCCAGCTTGTTTTGTATGGCCAGATACCGGAGCAGCACCAGAGGATCCACCTGTCTTCCAGCCATATGGTGACCACTAGACGGAATCCTGGCAACGAGTGGGTTATTTTTGGCTCTCCCACTCTATTGTAAAATTATTCTTTTGAGGCGTTTAGCTGCCGAGCTAGTGTTAGCTCGTGTACATTTTTACTTACTATCTGCCTACAGGCTGTGACATGATTGACAGATCCTAGGGTTGATCATGTATGACTAAACTCTGGCTAGTCCTCATATTTTGTAATGACTAATTTCATGATCAGCTGGATATGTAATGTTTGGGATGCCTTACTATTGTATATTTGGTGATCTTACATCTTATAACTTTACTTGCTTGTTTGAGATTGAGACAATTAGGCTTGTTATTGACTATAGGAGACTGATGGATTGTAGTTAAACCCTCATATATCTAGACAGCCGTGACCGTATAGTGGGGTGGATTCTATTTTATTATACGTAGCTGGCTATGTATGCCCCCACTCTCTAGTATTCTGGTTCTGGGGAGTGACATGGTTTAAGTGGTGGCCCATGCAGATCTTGTAAATCAAGATATGTGAGGGTTTACCGAATAGATGTCTCAATCAGTATTCGTCCTTGATCTCTGTTCGTGTTCTCTGAATCGCTAAAATTCTTGTCCTGATCACATGCTTGTATCGTTGATCTGTCCTGATCCTTCCTTATTGTTCCCTATGTCGTCTTCTTCAGCGGCATTGTTCATGGACCTGCCGATCAGCAAGACGGAGCACCTCCCGTGGACCAGCAGCAACCAGAAGATCAGGTCCAGCACTCAGGAGCAGCCTTCCGAGTCATGCCTACCGGGGATCCCGAGCCACCAGTTCAGCCCGTCCAGCCTGCAGAGCCCGATGATGGCACTTTGGTGGGTCTCATCAGGACCTTGTTAGCTTCCCAGGATCGTAGAGGAGATGCCTTTCACCAGGCAGTAGAAGATGCCCTGAACAGAGGTGGTCGTCATGGGAACAGTACAGCGAACAGTTTCAAGCGCCTGAACCCTCCATTCTTCGATGGCAGTGAAGATGCTATCGCCGCAGATGCTTGGCTTCAGGACACAGAGGTGATTCTGGAAGCAGCCAGGACCCCAGAAGATGAGAAGGTGGCCGTAGTGTGCCTGCAGTTACTAGATCTTGCCCGCAGCTGGTGGACGGCACAGGCCGTGGGATTAGTGGCACCCATTGCTTGGGCAGTATTTCGTGAGAGGTTCCAGACCAAGTACTTCGATACGGTGGCTCGGTACGATCTACAGACCAAGTTCACCAATCTGAAGCAGATGGACAGGACGGTCGATGGGTATGCGGCCGAGTTTTCCAGGCTTAGTCGGTTTGCTCCTACCTTGGTAGCGACCGAGTTCGATAGAGCCCAGCGGTTTCAGCAGGGACTCTACTTAGAGATTATGCTGGCAGTGGAGCAATTTGAGCATCAGACTTTTGATGAAGTATTGAGAGCAGCCAGGAGGCACGAGTATACCTCCCACAGGATCGTGGACAGGACCGGAGGTCGAAAGAGATCTCACGGCCAGATGACCCAGTCGACAGCACCAGCCCCGGCAGCTAGGGATTTGACAATTGGAACTCCGAGGCAGGCAGCCTCAGTGACGTCGGTCACGTCCCCTCAGCAACAGAAGCAGAAGCAGTCTTTCGCAATGGGCTACACCCATTGTGGGAAGTCAGGACACGTTGTTTCGGAGTGTCGCAGAGCACAGGGATTGTGCTTGGCTTGTGGAGCACCGGACCACAAGATAGGGTCCTGTCCGAATAGAGCCGGTTCCTCCTTATCGGCCCAGACTAGTCCCTCGGTAAGGGGACCAGCACCAGTGCAGCAGCAGCAGCAGTACCAGCCTCCGAGGCCATTCCCGTCTCAGGCTCAACTATTCCAGCAGTAGAGACCCCAACAGTATGCCCTGGTCCAAGCTCAGATTCAGAACCGGCAGAGAGATTTCTAGCAGGATATCTTTCCTCTTTTTCGTGCCTTCGATTTCCTTGCTTACATGCATGATTGCATGATTGATTGCTTAGTATAGCTTGTCCTTGTATCTCTAGCCACTTGATTAAATTTCGAGGACAGAATTCTTTTAAGGTGGGTAGAGTTGTAATACCCATATCTCGTATTACGTATTTGGAATACGTGTACGTATTTTGACCCGTATTGCATGTTTTCCTGCTTATTTTATTTTGGCATTTCATTGATTGGTTTATCTTGGTTCGGTTCGGCTTGTTGGCTTGGTTCGGTTTTATTGGAGAACCACTCCCACCTACCACCACCCCCACCATAAATATCAATCCCACTCTCTCTTCCATTTTTACTCATTACTCATTTCTTCTTCTCCATCTTTACTCTTCACCTACCAGGAGAGAGAGAGAGAGAGCTTAGGCAAGTGCACCTTGCTTCATGGAGGAACCCCATTTTTATGGTTCCATTGTCTTCCTTATGTGTTTCTAACCCACTTTAGTACTTAGCAATTTTCATTTCCATGGTTAATTTTTTGTAGATCTAGCTTTATGGTATTTTTGGATTTCTTAGGTTTGATCTGTTTAACCTTGTTATTATCAAGTTCTGATGGTTCCATGTTGTAAAAAATTTCATTCTGCCCCATTTTGACCTATGGAAGTTCGGATTTGGACTCTGGACGATGGAATTATGGAGCTTGGAAGCATGGCTTCATGGTATTTTTTTCTCAGAAATTGGAGGAGAAGAACAGTACTTGACCGTATGACTATTTCATGCGGCAAGTGGTTTTTCCAGCCGCATGGCCTTGCAAGCATTAATTGCATGCATGCATTAAATATTTACTTGATAATTGCTTGCTTGCATGCAACAGTTAGTGGCCGCATAGGCCTATTAATATTTTATTATAATATGGCCAAATGCCAGGATACATATTTAATATTGCTTGCATGCTATTATAGAAGAGCCGCATGGAATTGTATTATTTAATGCATTAAATATTGCATACACCAGCCTACAAGTGAGCCGCATGCCTTGCTCTTAATATTACTTGCTTTTAATATTACCTTGCCTGCATGCAAATCAACAGTAGCTAGCCGCATATGGAAATATATAGGCCGCATATGGGAGCATGCTCAGCCGCATGACACTAGCCAGCCTTAGCAGCATGCATTAGTAATAATGCATTTAGCATTAATGCATACTTTATGCATGTTTAGCCATGCATTAGATTTATGCATACGTAATGCATACTTTATGCATGTTTGACCATGTATTGGATTAATGCATACTTTATGTCAGCCATGCATTAGCAAGTTTGGTTTTATGCAAACTTTAATGCATGTTTATCCATGCATTAGCAATTAATAAGTAATGCATTAAATGCTGCATGCAACTTCTTAGTGCAATTGAATTGTTTGGGCCGCATGGCATCCGACTTATCTGTAAAAAATTGCTTGTCTTTAATTTGCTTGCCGCATATGCCTGCAATAGTTTCTTTTGGCCACATGGCCTTTATTGTATTTGTTGGCCGTACGGCCAAACAACTTATTGTAGCCGCATGGCTATTTATAATGGCCGCATGGCCTTTTCTTTATTATTGCATGCAACAGCTGGCATGCATTTAGCAAGCCTGGAATTATTTGTTGGCCACGGGATTATTTGTTGTGAGCCGCATGGCCCTTGCAATTAATTTGCTTGACTGCTTAATTTAGTGTGGCCGCATGGGTATATATATTATTTATTGGCCGCATGCATATATAATTAATGCTTGCAATTGCAAGCATCAGCTTGCATGCAAATTGCTTGCATGCTTATATTTAAATTATGGCTCGCATGAATATTTAATTTCTAGCCGTATGGTATACTTGCATTAATTGTGGGTCCCACTATCTTTTGTCTTACTTGATTTCATGTCCTCCTTGTTATATTGGCCGTATGGGTGGCTCTCCCACTCTCTTTGGCCGCATGTATGTTCTCCCACTTTTGGGCCGCATGGGGTCCAGTTTGATTGTTTAAATGTTTTATTTGCCGGAATTGTGGTCAGAATTTCTTTCCACTTCCAACATGAAGGTTGTAGAGTTTCTCCTTGGCTTCAAGAATATATATATTATATATATATATTATTATTTAATTGTGCCAATTTCTTCCCTCCTTGATAAATGGCATGACTTGATAGTGATCCGCCGTGGTGCACTCCTGACAAGATAACTTGACCTGACAAATTTGACATGATAACTTGACATGATAATTCTTGATAGTGGCCCGCTGTGGCGCACTCTTGATATGATAAACCTGACATGATATTTCTCGAAATGCTGTTGCGACGGCTAGCATGACACGACAAGATTGAATGGCCTGGACACCGTAGGCGATTGTGCTTGTACAAATGAACCCGTCTTGTCTTGCATTATGTCTAGGACGGGGACCCCTGAGTACCACGGTCGGGGGTACCTAATAAAATCGACTAAGGCTAACAACTAGAATAATCCAGTAGTCATGAAGAGATTTCCCCAGCTACAGGCAATCCCGTTATCTGGGCGCCCCACTTGGGATCTGTAGCCTGCCGACGAGTAGGGCACATTTCCAGCACACTGTCATGTGTTGCACCCTTATTGTACTAATATTCGACCTGGATAACCTGGATGGTCTGCAGGGCTTGTGGCTGTAGAATAATCTCACTGCATCTTGCTAGTAACTAGGCATGTGATAACCCTAGTTAGTTAAAGTATCAAGCCGTACCTATTGCTTGGCCGTGATTGAGTGGATGAGGTATAATCTATCTAGTCTTGTCTTGATCCTGTACAAGATTGCTACATGTCCTGATTTCTTATATTTACCTTGCTGATAAATGGTGGGAGAAGCCAAGTTCTGTTCAGACGAAGGGTTATAACCCCGGTTCTTGTTTGGTTTACGGGTTGTAACCTAGTTATCTGAATAGTCCCATGATTATCTCATCGTATATCACCTGTCATGCTTGATACGTTTTACCTTATCAATAGTAATTGAGGCGGGTTTCTATTCAGGCAAAGGATTGCAACCCCGGTCCTTGTTTGGTTTAAGGGTTGCAGTCTGGCTACTTGAATGGTTTTTTTGTGCTCAATATATTATTTTTATCTCAGTTATTATCAGTATCTTTTAATTACCCTTGCTATTCATTTGTGATATACTGGTTTTAGTTCCTAAGTGAAGCCTCCTTTGTGGCACTTGCTCTTTCTGGGGTCTGACCCAGCTGGTTTTGTATGGCCAGATACCGGAGTAGCACCAGAGGATCCACCTGTCTTCCAGCCACATGGTGACCACTAGACGAAATCCTGGCAATGAGTGGGTTATTTTTGTCTCTTCCACTCTATTGTAAAATTATTCTTTTGAGGCGTTTAGCCGCCGAGCAAGTGTTAGCTCGTGTATATTTTTACTTACTGTCTGCCAACGGGCTGTGACATGATTGACAGATCCTAGGATTGATCATGTATGACTAAACTCTGGCTAGTCCTCACATTTTGTAATGACTAGCTTCATGATCAGCTGGATATGTAATGTTTGGGACGCCTTACTATTGTATATTTGGTGATCTTACACCTTGTAACTTTACTTGCTTGCTTGAGATTGAGACAATTAGGCTTGTTATTGACCATAGGAGACTGATGGATTGTAGTTAAACCCTCATATATTTAGACAGCCGTGACCGTATAGTGGGGTGGATTCCATTTTATTATACGTAGCTGGCTATGTATGCCCCCGCTCTCCAGTATTCTGGTTCTGGGGCGTTACCCAAGCCAGTAGACTATCGACCTTTTGTTCTATACAATGTCGTATACAAAGTCACAAAAGAATGAAACCTGGCGGCTGCTCGCTTTTTGATCAGTGATTCACTAAACACTAGATGGATGAAGAATCTCTCCAAAATATGCTTTTTGAAGGCGCTCACTACCAGGATCAAACCATTGAGGAACAAGCTTGTATCTCCATTTCAGAACGCCTTCATCCCCGGACGACAAATAAACGACAACACCATTATTGCACATGAAATAATCCATGCAATGAAGAAATTCCCGAAGAAGAAGAACGCTTTCGCGCTGAAAGTTGACATGTCTAAGGCATTGATTGCCTCTCCTGGCCATTCATTCAAAGCGTTCTCCATGGATTGGGCATCAAAGGACACGCTAACGAGCTGATTATGAAATGTGTCACGTCGTCATCTTTCTCTATTTTGGTCAATGGTATGCCTGAAGGATTCTTTGTGCCTTCTAGAGGGATCAGACAGGGATGCCTGTTATCCTCATTCTATTCGTCCTATGCTCCAAAGTATTGACCAAAATATTTATCAAATTTGAGCATGATAGTCTCTTCCATGGCGTTTGTCTCAATATGTATGTCCCGTCCATCTCCTATTTTCTCTTTACTGACGATATCCTCATATTTGGTCAGGTATCGCTTGCATCCCTCTCAGCGGTTCATGATATTATTCAAATCTTCTCAACTTGGTCGAGACAAAAGGTCAAATTCGATAAATTAAGCATCCACTTTAGCAAGAATGTACCAACCCGTGAAAGAGAACTCCTTGCTTTATATCTTCACTTCACCATCATGTCCAAAGACGAAAGATATCTGGGGCACCTCATACTGATGCCAAACTCCAGGACATCCTCATTCTCCTCACTTGTGGAGCAATGCTCGGCTCGACTCCAAGGGTAGAAATCCAAACTGGTGTCGCACGTCGGGCGCACCATACTGATCAAGGCCACACTAAGGTCTATCCCTATCTACTATAAGTCGATGCTCCTTATCCCTAAAGAGATTATTGCCAAGCTGAGTACACAACTGAGGTCATTCTGGTGGGGGCACGACGTAACAGAAAAGAAGCTTCACTTCCTGAAATGGGAGAAGATCATCCAACCCAAGGTAGAGGGGGGCTCGGCATCAAAAATTTAAACTGGGTGAACAATGCTCTGATTGGGAAGTTATTACGACATTTTTTGGAAAATCCAGATCAGTTATGGGCTCGTCTTCTTAGAGGCACGTACCTACAGAACCGATCGCTCTGGGCCACAAAGAAGACCCGAGGAGCCTATACAACATGGGCGAGCATCCTTGAAATGAGAAGCCACATGAAGGACAAGGTCTACTGGAGAATTAGAGAGGGATGGGTGAAAGTGTTTGACGATCCCTAGATTCTAAATCTTTCGGGGTACTGTATCTCTGAAAGCAGTCCTTCCTCAACGAGTCCAATGCTCGTTCGGGAGCTTATGGATCCAAGCACGAGATCTTGGAATGTCCTTCTTATACAATCCAGCTTCTCCCCTATAGAGTCCGCAGTAATCCTTAGAATTCCTCTTAGGGAGGAAGATGGAAAGGACGTCCTCATATGGACTAAAACGAGGAATGGGAATTTCTCATCTAAGTCCATTTATGAAGAAATACCTAGACAGGAACCTTTATGTTCTTCAAGCACCACATTTAAAAATTATGGCATAACCTATGGCGGGTAAAGGAAATTTCTTTGAGAATACATACTTTCATCTGGCGTCTTCTTCGTAATGCCCTTCCATTATTTTCTACTCTGAATAAGTGCAACTCCAAAGCCAATAAGCTATGCCCTTTCTGTTTAGAGTGATGGAACTGGAAATTCCCATGACCCTTACTTTGGTATGCGTATTGATCGATAGAAAGTTAAACAGACTTAATATGTGTTCTAACCCTTCATAGGCAGAAACTAGGGTTCACGAATTATACCTGCGGCGAAAAGAAGATCAGTAATTCCTGGCAATCTCGAGCGGACAACCCCAAGATCTTCTGCACGTATTCCTTCCTCGAGTTGGACATCGTGTGGGCGACGATCTCCCAACCTTTTCTTCTCCTTGGCAGCCCTCTCTTTTTCTCCTTACGTGAATCACGAATTTAGAGAAAGCTTCAGATTTCTGATCTGTAATTTGGCAGCCAGAGAATAGGGGATATATATAGGCTACGGCAGGGACCATGAGGAGAAATTAGGGTTAGACCTCCTAACGGATCTAGATATCCCGTGTTCAGCCCGAACATATAATCCAGGCCTATTAACAATAGCTCGGTCCACTAATGAGCTATTGTTGCACTACCTCCCTAATCCCAAATTATGTTTATGGGCTCCTTTTATTATATGCTCGTTTGGCTCTCCATGTTAAGATATCGTATGTCCGTCGATCAAATTAAGTTACTGACAACTATATTGATTCGACATCTTTTATCCTTAAGTAGTACTGCTCAACTTTATTTGTCATGTTGAATATAATCCACCTGCAGGGTTTACATGACAATCCTTATGAGCTCCTTAAGGGGACATCATCAACCCGATGTATCAGGACATGGATTTTATTTATAATCAACAGCCCATCATACATACAATGTTATTACCCAATTTATAGAGGTTGTTGATCCATAATGAATCTCACTCTTTTATGAGTCAAAGTAATGCACACTGCATATACATGTCTGTTATTATATCCGGATTAAGAGCACAAGCATCCATAATAACAGAGGTGTGTGTTATCTTATGTAGTCAGTACAAAGAGAACAACCTCAAGTGGTCCTGTTCAATACACACAAAGTGTAATAGTGTAAACCTATAGTCAAGATAGACTAATACCGGATTACACTACAACCTTTCCAATAGATTGTCCAAGTCCATCTAGGTTGTAAACTATTTATATACTCCATAGGGAGCTGATAATATGATCTTCTGTGTGACACCACACACCATATTATCTACAATATAGAATATCAGACATTTGCATTAACACTTGCAACAAATACAATATGCAAACATTTGCCCATATGATTCTCATTCAAAATTTAAGGAAATAAGGTTACTACTAAAGTGATGCTTTTAGTATATAACCCTAACAATCTCCCACTTATACTCAAAGTATTGCTTTTCAGTATACTGTTACAAATCTCCCACTTATACTTAAAGCCATGCTGCTACACATCTGACTCCCATTCCCTCAACATCACTATCAAAAGCCTTAGCTGGTAAGCTTTTTGTAAAGGGATCAGCTAGGTTGTCGGCTGATGCTATCTTGATCACAGTAACTTTATCTTTCTTTTCAAAATCTCGTATCAGGTGGTACTTGCGCTCAATGTGTTTACCTGTCTTATGGAATCGTGGTTCCCACTACAAAAAATAGGCTTTTAGCGACAGCGGGATCCATCACTAAAAGTCATTTTTTTCATCGCTAAAGCCAAATAGCGACATATCAGCGACGAAAATGGTTTGTCGGGAAATCACGTGTCGCTAATTTAAATCAGTCGCTAGTTTGTCGAAAATAGCGACTGATTAGTGATGCATTTAGCGACACGCTATTTATTGGAAAATACGACGTAATAGCGACGGAAACTCTGTCGCTATAGTTACCAACGAACTAGCGACGTCACAGCGACGTAATTCAGCATGAGAGTAGCGACGGGCTGGCGACGAAAAATTACGTCGCTAAGATGTTTCCGATACGCTTTTGGTGTCAGACAGGAACATAGCGACGGAATAGTAAGTAAAACTCACGTCGCTATTCAGTCGCTATATGGGAATATAATATTTTCCAGAATCTTAGTGACGGAAACTACAGTCGCTATTCCGTCGGTAGCCCGCAAAGTAAATTTTCTAGGCATGTAGCGACGAAAAAATTGTCGCTGTTCCGTCGCTAGCCTGCAATGTTCCAGGTTTTCCGTCGATGTTTCGTCGCCATTCCGTCGCTAAATACAATATTGCATGTCAGTATTTGTGTTTCCTGCACTCCACATCCCTGTCGACAGTTATAAACACAATATACAGTCATATAAACAGTTTCCAAATACAATATCAGTATTCGTATTTCCAGCAGTCCTTATCCTTGTCGACAGTTTTACAGTAGACACACGTATCAGTATTTATGTTTCCTGTAAATTCTCAGTTTCATGCACACGTATCCCAAATATTTTAATATAACACATACACACATATCCAAAATTAGCTTCATACACACATACGAATAATGTTTTAATATAAGAAATATTAATATACATATCCAAAATATTTTAATACAAGAAAGTACTGGTACAGTAAATCTAGGTCGTCGAGCGTGATGAAAACCTCTCGGCGGGCATGATGAAGACCTCTCGGCGGACTTAATGAAGATCCAAGCTGCAAACGTGAACGTCGACCTCTCGGCACCATAGAAAAATCTGAAAGAAATAATAAGTGATGATGTGTTAAAAATAAAAACTACTGTCATGTCATTATACTAATGGAACTCGTATATTAAATTAAACGTACGTACTAGTCTGATTCATCTTCCCAAGAGTCTTCTGAATCATCGCTTGATTCCGAAGTGTCTTCTTCTGCTTCTTCATTTTCACTATCACTATGATCTTCATCTTCATCTTCATCTTCATCTTTCAATACTTCTTCCTCAACATCTTCCAATTCTTCATCAATGTTAACCTCCATAACGTCATCTACCGCAACCTCCATATCTTCTAAATCCTCTTCCTCAACACCAGCCAAACTTATATATGTTGGTTGAGGCTTGACCACCTCTTCCTCTTGGTAGGCTACATCCCTAACATTATATGTATTTTTTGCTTTGGTTTTGCATATAGCCCACCAATCTAGTGTACTGTGCCGTCGGCTAGGATAACTCGTATAGTACACTTGAACGGTTTGACTAGCCAACACAAATGGTTCAAATCCTTCATATCTTTTTCTATGTTTTATATCAACAAAGCCAAATTGTTTGTCAATCTTCCATCCTTGCTTGGGTGTTGTGTCGAACCAACGACATTTAAAAAGCACAATCTTTGTATCAACAGAATATTCAATCTCTACGATATCTCTTAGAACACCGTAGTAGTCGAATTCGGGATCGGCATCGTAGACTGAGGCTCTCACACAAACTCCCAAATTTTTGGTATAATTAGCCTCCTCATCGACAAATGAATGATTGATAGGCTTATCAGTAGTTCTAAAGTTAAAGCCATTGATTGTATATCCGGTCCAACACTTCACCTTCTTGTTCGGTCCAATAGCAATTGCTCTTAGCCCTTTGTTATGCAACTGTGTACCAGGACAGAAGACCTAGTGTGGGTAGTATCAGAAAAGTCATTAGACAAAGTGTGGGTAGTAACATATCGAATTTAGAATGGCTAATGATTATAATCCTTACATAATTCGGAACCACGACGGAAACTTCATATCGACCTCTATAGCAAGATCATCATCATCAACATCAGGTCTTTCCATTCTAATCTCTGCTCTAAAAGTACTGTAATAATAGGGAGAAACGTTAGCACACTTCTAAATATCAAATTTAAAATGACTAAATGGTGTCGCTTACTTTTCAATATCTTCCATCTCTTGGATACCGCTATTGAGGCATATATACCGATGTGCGGTTTCAAACTCATCGTCATCCAACCACCGTAATTTAGTCGCACTTGTCGGCTTGCCCCCCACATTGAAGATTGTACGGATCCCTTCGTTCGGTGCATTGATATCACCTTCATCATTCCTCGACGCTCTATTCCGATTTGTTCGGACATGAGAATCGAAGTAGATCGAGTAGAAGTTAGAAACCTCCTCAATGATGTACGCTTCGGATATTGAAGCTTCTACATAAGTCTTATTGTCCACTTTCTTCTTCAGGTGACCTAGATATCTATAAGAAATATATTGAATATTAGAATTATTTAAATAAAAAAAATACAAATTAGAAGATTATTTTATACCTCTCAAATGGGTACATCCATCGATAATGGACGGGAGCACCGACACGTGCTTCGTGTGCAAGATGAATCGACAAATGTTCCATACTATCAAAGAAGTCGGGAGGGAACACCCTTTCTAACTTGCACAACGTCACTACAACTTTCTCCTTAAGTTCTAGCATATGTTGCACCGTCAACTTACTTGAACACAAATATCTAAAGGAGATAGATAACTCGGCTAGTGGAGTCCACACATGAGAAGGTAGCATCTCTCTAAAAGCGATAGGAAGTAATCACTCCATGAAAACGTAACAATCAAAACTCTTCATCCCTGTCAACCTACGTTCGTTGAGATCGACACATCTCGCCAGATTCGATAGGTAACCGTCAGGAAATCTCAACTTTGAAATCTATTTACATATTATCAGTTTATCATCTCTACTCAATGTAAATGGTGCTGGAGGCTTCACCCAGTTACCATTG
Source organism: Iris pallida (assembly GCA_029216955.1). Taxonomy (NCBI): domain Eukaryota; kingdom Viridiplantae; phylum Streptophyta; class Magnoliopsida; order Asparagales; family Iridaceae; genus Iris; species Iris pallida. Next base: position 27,724,563 of record JANAVB010040619.1, read on the forward strand.
GACCTTTGCGACAGATGCAACTCTGGACGATTGCAAATAATTTCTAAGTCCTTCCTTGCTTTAATATTGTCTTTCGTTTTTTCCTTAATATCCATCACAGTATTAAATATGTTGTCAAATATTTTTTTTTCAATATGCATGACATCAAGATTGTTTCTTATGAGATTGTCCGGCCAATAAGGCAAATCCCAAAAGATACTCCGTTTCTTCCAATTGTGATGTTGTCCGAAGCCTTCAATGTGATGGCCCGATCCCGGATTTTCCATGACAGTCGGTAAATCTCGAACCTCTTCCCAAACTACATCTCCCGTTAATTTCAACAGAGGAAGAGATACTTTCCATTTACCAGCCTGAAGTCATCAATGTGTCTTCTCCACGAATGTGACGAAGGAAGAAACTGGCGGTGGCAATCAAAAAAATATGCCCTTCCTCCATTCTGAAGACGAAATGCCTTACTCTTCCCTATGCATATCGGACATGACATAATACCATGAGTACTCCACCTCGATAACATCCCGTAAGCTGGAAAATCGTTGATGGTCCACATGAGCATCGCCCTCATCTGAAAGTTCTGCTCCATCGATATATCAAACGTCTGGATGCCAAACTGCCATAATTGTTTCAACTCGTCCACCAACGGTTGCAAGTAGATATCGATATTCTTCTTTGGATTTCTTGGATTGGGTATGATAAGTGTGAGGAACATGTAAGGAGTTTTCAGGCACATCCATGGAGGTAGATTGTACGGGGTCAAAATCATCGGCAAACAAGAGTATTGCGTTCCTGACTGTTAGAATGGAGTGAATCCATCCGAACATAAAGCTAATCGAACATTCCTAGGCTCCGCAGCAAAATCAGGATGACACTGATCAAAATACTTCGATGCTTCTCCATCGGCAGGATAAGATAATTCTCTTTCATCCATCTTCCGTTCTTTGTTATGCCATGTCATATGTTGTGCAGTATTTGCAGACATATATATCCTCTGCAGCCTATTTGTGATTGGCAAGAACTGTATGTACTTGTACGGGCACATCCGCGTCCGGGCAATTAATTTTCCTTTGCCCCGGATTGGCTTGTACTAGTCCTCATCACAGAAAATACATTTGTCTTTATCACTGTTCTCCTTGTAGTATAGCATGCAACCATTTCGACAGCAGTCTATCTTCTGGTAGCCCAATCCGAGTTTTTGCATCATCATCTTCGACTTGTAGAAGCTTTGAGGCAAATCATTTGATCATTTTGGCAACAACTCTCTTACAAGCTGAATTATCCGGTCATAGCATTCTTGCGGTAAGTTAAAATCAGATTTAAGGTTCAACAGCCGCATCACCACCGACAATACCGAATGAGAATCACAACCCGAATATAACGGAGTATCGGCATGCTTGAACATATCGTACAACTCCTTTGCATCAGGATTCGGATCCTCACGTGCCACAACAAAATCTAATACCATCTCACGTGCCAAGTTTGTTGGTTTCTGATATTCAAAATGATCTCCAAGAGTAGAATCTCTCACCTCGGTATTGAAGAAGGACTGAGATTGCGAAGCCAGAGATTCTCCTTGATTAATCCACACGTTGTAGTTCGACATGAAATCCTTCTTGTAAAGGTGCTCTCTCACGAATGACACCTTTCTAAATGGTATATTCTTACATTTGACACAAGGGCACTTTATGCGCCTTTCGTCCATAAAATCGGCATGGCTACTTGCATATATAAGAAATTGCTCGACGTCCGCCTTGAAATCGTCCATCAAGCCAATCATACTCTCATGTTGCCGATTGTACATCCACGAACGGTCAAGTAAGTATCGACTCATTGTTCTAATCCACGTGAATGATTCTGCACCAAGAATTAAGATGCTATATATCACTTGGTATCATAAAACAAACCTAGTATAACTTGGTATGACGTACCCCTCACGTACATTCACTCATAAAACAAACCTAGTATAATTAGGTATCACATTGATACTCAAGTATATATCGCATTGATCAATCAATTACCTTAGTAATCTAAAACTATTACACCTATTTATTTCGTTTCCATGTCCCATCAAATTTCTAAAACTATTATACCGATAAATTTTTATTTATCTACTATACCCACTACTATACCGATAAATTTCAAACACAAAATTAAAATTGAAACCCTAGAACATGTTGAAAAAACACAAACAAAGCATAAATAAAAATAAATGCAAATTAGGGTTTAGGGTTTTGGACCTTGAAGAGGTTGGTCACGGAGAGGATCTCGGAGAAAGGGGACGTCGGAGGGGAAGCACATGAAGGAGGGACGCAGGAGGGGGTGGTCGCCGGAGGGGGGCACGACGGAGGAGGAGAAGTGGGAGGGTGTACGGGGTTTCGAAGGAGGAGAAGAGGGGGGACGGAGTGGGAGAGCACGCCGGAGTGAGGTGGTCGTCGGAGGTGGGGGCTCGATGGAGGAGGAGAAGAGGGGGTGGTTAGGGGGTTCGATCAGAGGAGGAGAAGAGGGAGGGGGCCAGAGTGGGGAAGGGCGCCGGATGGGGCCGCCGTAGGGGGGTCGCCGGAGGGGGCCGCAGTCGGGAGGGGGGGGTGATCGCCGGTCGGGGGGGGAGGAGAGGGGAGGAGAGAGAAGGATTTTGAGAGTGAGAGAGAGATTGGGAAATTTTTGAAATTTAAGTAACTTTCGAATGTTCACAGCAAATTAGCGACGAAAATTTTTTATCGCTACGCCGTCGCTACATGGAAATGTCACTAAGTAGTCACTCGTTAGTCGCTACCTTTATGAAAAAAATTTAGAATAAAAATTAATCCTTCCGTTTTGACATTTGCAGCAGCTTAGCGACGTATATATCTGTTGCTAATCAGTCGGTTGATATATTCCGTCGCTAAATGGTCGCTGATCCGTCGCTAAACTTATAAAAAATTTAAGTGAAAAAATTCGTCGCCTGTAAGTCGCTTGTCGGTCGCTAATTGGCGATTGATTATGCCGTCGCTAATTTTCAGTCGCTATTTGCCTGTATTTTGGTAGTGTCCTTCGAGTTTGCAACTGCACCACTATTATCACAATAAAGTGTAATAGACTTAGACAAACTAGGTACCACATCCAAGTCCAACAAAAAGTTTCTGTGCCAAATCGCTTCTTTGGCTGCCTCAGAGGCTGCCACATACTCGGCTTCCATGGTGGAATCATCAATACATTTTTGCTTGATACTCCTCCACACAATCGCTCGACCTCCCAACGTAAACACATAACCTGAGGTAGATTTCCTGGAATCCCTATCTGACTGAAAATCTGAGTCTGTATACCCCAAGGGAACTAAACTATCTGCCCGGTAAACTAGCATATACTCTTTAGTCCTTTTCAGGTACTTCAAAATATGCTTTACGGTAGTCCAGTGCTCTTGTCCTGGGTTAGACTGATATCTGCTGACCATGCCTACAACAAAGCAGATGTCTGGTCTCGTACATAGCATTGCATACATTAAGCTTTCTACTGCTGAAGCATAAGGAACTGCCTTCATGTTTTCTATCTCTTTAGGTGTCCTCGGACACTGCTCCTTTGATAGAGCAATTCCATGTCTAAAAGGTAAGAAACCTTTCTTAAAATTTTGTATACTAAAATGAGTTAGTACATTATCGATATAGGAAGCTTGGGATAAGCCCAATATCCTTTTTTTACGATCTTGTAGAACTTTGATCCCAAGGATGTGACCTACTTCTCCCAAGTCTTTCATATCAAACTGTTTGGATAAACATACCCTTACATCAGATAACACCTTCACATTGTTTCCAATGAGCAAGATGTCATCCACATAAAGTACTAGAAACACCACCATATTTCCGCACACTTTCTGTATACACATGATTCATCCTGACATTGATCAAATCCATAGGATTTTATCACCTGATGAAAATATATGTTCCAAGATCTGGAAGCTTGCTTAAGTCCATAAATGGACTTCTTGAGCTTACAAATAAGATGCTCTTGGCCCTTTTCAATGAACCCGTCTGGTTGCTTCATATAGATGTCTTCCTCAAGACTTTTATTAAGGAAAACTGCCTTGACATCCATTTGCCAAATCTCATAATCGAGATGAACTGCTATAGATAAAAGAATCAGGATAGACTTAAGCATGGCTACTGGAGAAAAGGTTTCCTCATAATCGATACCCTCTCTTTGAGTAAAACTTTTTGCCATAAGCCGAGCTTTAAAGGTTTCAACCTTACCGTCTGATCCTCTTTTTCTCTTATAGACCTACTTGCATCCAATGGCTTTTATACCAACGGGTGGTTCTACAAGCTCCCAGACCTGATTAGAATCTATAGATTCTATTTCAGATATCATTACTTTTTGCCAAGACTCTGTATCTTTATCTTGGAGTGCTTCATTGTAGGTACATTGATCATAATCTTGTTCCTCAGGGACGAAGTCTGATGACTCTCCCAAGAACATATATCTATCAGGTTGTATCACAACCCTTCCACTACGACGAGGCACTATCGGTTGTGGTGTAAAATTTGTGACACGTTGTGTAGTTATTTGTGGTTCATCCTCTTGTACTATTGGTACTAAAGTACTTGGTGTCTCACCTCTCAGTTCTTCTATAACAACTCTACTTGTGGGTTTATGGTTCATCACATAGTCTTCTACTAAGAATCGGGCATTGGTGCTAACAATGACCTTTTGATCCTGAGGACTATAAAATAAACCTCCTTTCGTTCCTCTTGGATAGCCTACAAACAAGCGTACTTCTGTACGAGATTCCAACTTATCTGTTTTCCCATTCAGCACATGTGCTGGACTACCCTAAATGCGAACATGTTTTAGACTAGGCTTACGCCCAATCCATAGCTCTGTGGGAGTAAGAGGTACTGACTTAGAATGAACCAAGTTCAAATTATAAGCTGCAGTCTCTAAGGCATATCCCCAAAACAAATCTGGTAAATCCGAATAACTCATCATTGATCTAACCATCTCCATAAGAGTTCTATTCCTTCTTTTGGCTACACCATTCTGCTAGGGCGTTCCAGGTGTAGTCAATTGGGATGCAATCCCAGCCTCTGATATATAATCCCTAAACTCTCCAAAGAGGTACTCGCCACTATGATCTGATCGTAATTACTTGATACATTTTTCATGATGTTTCTCTGTTTCAGCCTTGTACTCTTTGAATTTCTCAAAGCACTCAGACTTACGACACATCAAATAAATGTATCCATACCTTGAATAATCGTCAATAAATATGACAAAATATTCAAAGCCACCTCTAGCTTGGATAGTCATGGGTCCACACAAATCAGAATGAACCAACTCCAACACATCTTTGGCCCTATACCCCTTTATCGTAAAAGGCCTTTTGGACATTTTACCTTCCAAGCAGGATTCACAGACTGGTAGTGCCTCCACTTCCAATGAACTGAAAGGTCCATCTTCAACCAGTCTTTGAATCCTTCTTAGGTTAATATGCCCCAATCGCAAGTGCCAAAGATATGTTGGTTCATACAAGAAGGTTCTTTTCTCTTATTTAACTTAGATGACATATTATTCATTTCCATAAGTTGTATTATGGGAGAAATATGATTAATGACATACAGATTATCAACCAATGCACCAGAACAGATAAAATGTTTATTCTTTCTAATAACAATATTGTCATTAAAATAAACTGAATATCCATCCTTAACTAACTAGAAACAGAAACTAAATTTCTTCTAAGTGAAGGTGCATAAAGACAATCTTTCAATGTCAAAGACTTATTTCTACCAAAAGATAAAGTAACATCTTCTAATGCAACGATAGCTACTTTTGTAGCATCACCCATGAATAAGCATATCTCTCCATCACTGAGCCGTCTGGTTTCCTGGAACCCCTGTAATATATTACAGACATGATTAGTGGCTCCTGTATCTACACACCAGGTGCCGGTAGATAACACCGTTAAACATGTTTCAACTACTAGTAAATGAGATATACCTTCTTTGTTCCCTTGTTTGAGAAGTGGACAATCAGTCTTCCAATGTCCTGACCCTTTGCACTTGAAACATTTGCCTTTCGGCTTTTTTGTCGTGCCTTGAGGTACCATGCCCTTCTTTGCTGAGTTTGCCTGTTTCTGAATGTTATTCTTCTTCTTACCGCCTTTTGGCTTAGAAGTAGAAGCTTTTTCAGAAACAAAAACATGACCACTCTGCCTAAAAAGAGATTCAGCATCCTGTAGCTCTTTTGCAAGTTATGCCAAACTATACAACCTTTTGTTCATGTTATAATTAAGGCAGAAATTGTCAAAACTTTTAGACAGAGTCCCGAAAATGATATCGACCTGGGATTCTCCATCGATTTCAGCTCCAAGGATCTTCATCTCATTCAGATAAACCATCATCTTGAGAACATGATCCCTTACTGGTGTACCCTCAGCCATTTTTGTGTTTTCAAACATTTTATAGCAAACAGCCTAGCTGCTCTACTCTGATGTCCGAAGAGTTCCTTGAGGTTATACATCATATCATAAGCTGTGGCTATGGCCTGATGCTGATGTTGCAGTACATTTGACATAGATGCCAGAATGTAACATCGTGCCATCTCATCTGCCTTTTTCTACTTCTTATAAGCCTCTTTGACCTCTTCATCAGAGTTAGCATCAGACTTAGGTAGGCATTCCTCAACAAGTACATATTTGTACTCCTCAGCAGTCAGAACAATGTCCAAATTACGTTTCCAGTCAATATAATTAGGTCCAGTAAGTTTGTTTTTTAAGAATCACCATAAGTGGACCGAAAGAACCCATTTTGAAATCCTGAGAATCACATAAATAAACTTATGTTGGGTAAAAAAACTTTTTGAATTAATTAAATATTGATTCCCTCAAAACAATAATTACAAATTCACCAACACCTTGAACACCATGAATTTAGCATGCCACGATAGTGTGGACGTATACAAATTCAACTTTGTTCAAGTAGGTTTTTCTTATTAATTTTACTATCATGTCAACATAACTTTATGACAAATAAAATTAATATATTGGTCTTGCTCTGGTCATACAAATAATAGCAGTGACTCCGATGGGGAGGATACCATTATTTGTATCTAAGTGTATACCATTACTTAATACTAAGTTCATTACCTTATAATGAGTTCTTTCAGTTGGAGAAGTGAATACATAATAGGTAACTTTCTACAATTATCCCTAAGAAAGTTTGTACTAGTGATCCATAATTATACTCATCCGATATGGAGGAAGGCACTAAAGCCAACGCGCAAGTATAATTACATCACCTAAAAACCAGTAATCGAGACCATAGGATTTATACTAAATAAATATCCTCCCCCACTTAGTTATTTAAGAATAAGGGTTTTTCTGCTAGTTGATATTATGTCCATGTTGTCCATTGTTAATGTAGGCCTAGTTTTTCAAAAAAAAAACATCCACACAATAATAAACATGCATAATCAGAAAAAGCAAAATGACAACAAATAAGAGAAAAATATCCAACTATTATGGTCATCTTTCCTGCTCCGTCCTCGACTATCTGAATTCAAAATCTGGCGCTGCGCAGATCTATTCGGGGTTCGACCTGCCCGGTCAGGTCGCGGGGTGCGGGGTTCAAAAATCATCTGTCTGTCTCTGGACTGCTTAAAACCAGCATCGCGTCTGGCGTCAAAAACAGCCACCACCGCCATTACGATTGATCAAAAATAATTAAAATTATATCAATCCCATGCCTCCCGAAAGAGTTCTTCCGAAAGAGTTCACACATAATCTAGATTAAAAAATTCAAATAATAAGCACGATCAACCCTCGTGATTTTATTTACATCCACAGCAACAACAACATCTATGACATGTCCGTGGTTTAAATAACACAATTAAAACATGTATTGGACCATAATAGTTGGATCTAAGATGCCTGCAAAACCAAGTTAGAACAGATCTACATCTACCGATTATTACACAGCGCAGGTTTTATTGGACAACATGGACGTATCAATCAATACGCAGATCCAAAGTGGCTCTGATACCAATTGATAGAACTGGGGATTCCCAGGACCCTTACTTTGGTGTGCGTATTGATCGATAGAAAGTTAAACAGATTTAATATGTATTCTAACCCTTCATAGGCGAAAACTAGGGTTCACGAATTATACCTGCGACAGAAAGAAGGTAATTCCTGGCAATCTCGAGCGGACGACCCCAAGATCTTCTGCACGTATTCCTTCCTCGAGTTGGACGTCGTGTGGGCGACGATCTCCCAACCTTTTCTTCTCCTTGGCAGCCCTCTCTTTCTCTCCTTACGTGAATTATGAATTTAGAGAAAGCTTCAGATTTCTGATCTGTAATTTGGCGGCCAAAGAATAGAGGATATATATAGGCTACGACAGGGACCGTGAGGAGAAATTAGGGTTAGGCCTCCTAACGGATCTGGATATCCCATGTTCAGCCTGAACACACAATCCAGGCCCATTAACAATAGCTCGGTCCACTAATGAGCTATTGTTGCACTACCTCCCTAATCCCAAATTATGTTTGTGGGGTCCTTTTATTATATGCTCGTTTGGCTCCTCATGTTAAGATATCGTATGTCCGTCGATCAAATTAAGTTACTGACAACTATATTGATTCGACATATTTTATCCTTAAGTAGTACCGCTCAACTTTATTTGTCATGTCAGATATAATCCACCTGCAAGGTTTACATAACAATTCTTATGAGCTCCTTAAGGGGATATCATCAACCCGATGTATCGGGACATGGATTCTATTTATAATCAACAGCCCATCATACATACAATGTTATTATCCAATTCATAGAGGTTGTTGATCCATAATGAATCTCACTCTTTCATGAGTCAAAGTAATGCACACTGCATATACATGTCTGTTATTATATCCGGATTAAGAGCACAAGCATCAATAATAACAGAGGTGTATGTTCTCTTATGTAGTCAGTACAAAGAGAACAACCTCAAGTGGTCCTGTTCAATACACACAAAGTGTACTCGTGTAAACCTATAGTCAAGATAGACTAATACCAGATTACACTACAACCTTTCCAATAGATTGTCCAAGTCCATCTAGGTTGTGAACTATTTATATACTCCATAGGGAACTGATAATATGATCTTCTGTGTGACACCACACACCATATTATCTACAATATAGATTATCAGACATTTGCATTAACACTTGCAACAAATACAATATGCAAAAATTTGTCCATATGATTCTTATTCAAAATTTAAGGAAATAAGATTACTACTAAAGTGATGCTTTTAGTATATAACCCTAACATAGAGCACACGGAGGATGCAAACCACCTATTTCTCCAATGCTGTGTATCGAAGGCTGCTTGGTTTGCCAGCTCGAAAGGCCTAAGAGTTGGTAGCCAGTTTGAGAATAACATGTTTATTGATGAGTGGCTAAAAGACCGCTGTAACAAAGAAGTGTTTCTCATGGGAGCAGCTCTCCTCTGGGCCATATGGAAGGCCAGATGTGTTTGTGTGTTCAAATACGAACCACCGTCCATCCCGAAGATTGTGTTGTAGAAGCATGGAAAAGTATAGGAATTTCTATGCGGCCCAGAAGCTTCATGCGGCCCAGAAGCTTCATGCGGTTCAGAAGCTTCATGCGGTTCAGAAACTTCTTGCGGCTCAAAAACTTCATGCGGCCCAGAAGCTTTACACTGTTCAGAAGCTTCATGCGGTTCAGAAAGCTCCATGCGGCTCAGAAAGCTCCATGCGGCCTTACGCGGTTCAAAAGTCTGCTTGTACAGCTGGCCATACAGCTGGCCATTATTACTCTGACAATAAAGTGACAGCTCTGACATAAATGATAGCTCTGACATAATGACAAGACGCAACATGCTCCTAAAAAGACGAAAAAATCTTCATAATATCTGACACAATTCACAAAATTCCAAAAGACGTTCTTTATGCGGATCGCCTGTGTGACCCTCATGCGACTCGGTTATGAGGCTACCCTCATGCGGCTCGGTTATGAGGCCACTCTCATGCGGCTCGGTTATGGGGTCACCCTCATGCGACTCCGTCATAAGACCACTCTCATGTGGCTCAATCATGGGGACAGTCCTTCATGTGGCTCAGCCAGGATGCGCCATTCATGCGGCTCGTAACATAGCGGCAGTTGGGACACGTGGCAGAAGTTGACTAAGTCTTAAACAACTCGGATTTATTGTAACCAACAGAGCATAACAGTTCAGATTTATTGCAACCGACATAACAGTCCACATTTATTGTAACAAACAGATTAAGATTAATCTTAACCAATCCCCAACTGCCCACTTCTCAAGGCACAGTTACGAGGATGTGTCATAAATTTAGCCACGTGGCTGTACACCCCACTCATCACAAATTCCTATAAATAGCAATGTGTTATTCCCTTGCAGACACACACAGAGACGCAGAGAGATACACGCAGAATATTTTTTCGCCGGAGCCGAGGTCGCGTTCGATCGTACAAGGAGTAAGGCATAGTTGATAGCACTTTCCCGAGCCTCTACCGTCACCCCCAGAATCTAAATTAAATAATTGTACTTAGATTGCTTTTCCTAGGTTTTGTTCCTAGGCTCTCTTTTGTACAAACGAGTTTGTAATTGTGAATCATAGTTCAGTCCTCCCATAAAATTATTCTGTTCTTAGATAATCAATGGGAAACACGATGGCGACTCTGCTGGAGACTAATTTCTCCACTGCTGAGAAGTTGGTGATGCAATCGGACGTCACCAAACTTGGCTCCACGCAACAGATGCTGGTTGTTCGCTTCGACCAGCAAGCGTTTAAAGAAATGTACTCCGAGGGGAGCGCTAGCCCGACCCAGAAGCGAGCCGGCTCAAAGAAGGCCCGCAGGGAGTGGAGGCCCAAGACCATTGCTCCTCCCCAAGCTCTGGAAGAAGTGTTCTCTGTTGCCCAAGACGGCGAAGAAGACTCGCATGCGGCCCCGCTTCAGGCTGCAGAGGACCCTGCTGTCCCCAAGTCTGGCAAAGGAAAATACTACGATGCTGGACTTGCAGGGGCTAATGGGAACTCTATGCGGTCCAAGAAGAGGCCGCATAAGGGTGCCAGCCGCATGCAGAAAGCTCATACGGCCACAAATGCCAGTCGCATGCAGAAAGCTCATACGGCCACAACTTCCAACCGCATGCAGAAGGCTTATGCCGCCATAAATTCCAGCCGCATACAGAAGGCTCATGCGACCTCCAATCTCAGCCGTATGCAGACTGTTTATGCTTATGCGGCCGCCAAGTCCAGCCGCAGGAAGATGGCTTATGCGGCACCCAATTCCAGCCGCAGACCATCCGTCCTATATGGCTCGGGTTCAGTCTTCGACCGCCTCTCATACGATCCTGACCTCAAAAGCTCCCATGAGGATGTGCCAGACTCTGTGCGGCACAGCTTGGACTCTTTCTACTATGCGCCCTCGGGTACTAAAGCGAAGAAGTCTCGGACAGCACGGGCTCGTCGAGCTCAGTCAGCTGTCCCAACTTCTGACCATCAGGGAGTCCCGCTAACTGTTATGCGAGCCTCTGATGGAAAGTTGTACAAAATCACCCGTGTCCAGCCCCCGACGGCCAACGGACAAAGTGGTTCTCAAGAGTCTCCCAACAATGATCAAGGGCAAATACTTTTACTAGTCCCGCATCAGGAAGCAAACATGATACCAACGCACTCGTGTGCTTGGGACTCCCGGGCCCATAAAACGAGTGTAAAGGTTGCTCGAGATGCACTTGACTTGCGTGATGTGATCCTTCACAAGCGCAAGGAAAGAGAGGAAACCTTGGTGTGCAGAGAGTCCTTTCATGGACGTCACTGCACTCAAGTCATTGTCAACTGCTGCTGTAACAAGACAGCAGTACAAGAGGACCGGCAGTCCGTCTTCCAACGACTGCAGCAGCCAGGACCAGTCCTAGAATAAAGCTTGGGAGACGAGGCGCTTTCTTTCACCTCCTATAATTCTGCCTGGAAGGTCCCTACCGGCAAGGGAGGGAAGAAAATAAATGTCTCCAGCCAGATGATCTCAACTAGCGCGGCTAAGAAATTCTCATCCAAGCGGTTGTCCACAACCACCACAGGAGGAGTTTATCAAGGCACCCGCTCGAAGACGAAATCTTCAACACTTAGAGATTCGTCATCTACATCTCTGGGGGTAGCCGAAGCTGGGGGTAGCACTCCCCGGAACATCCACAATAATCCGGTGTTCCAAGAAGATCAACCTGGAGCGATAATCCTTCCAACAGATGCAGCAGATTCTGACGTCCCTGAAGACGTCCACAAGTGCAAAGATGAGGCAACCTCCTATGCAGGGGGTGGCACTTCCTCTAAGTCCGAACCGGAGGAGAACATTCCCACATACCCCGACGACTTCTCTATTCGGGGGTATGATTCGGAGAGCACGTCTTCTACAGTTCCTTCTACTGCTCCTCATGTGAGAACAATATTCATGACTGAAAATGATCAAGACGGTCCTAGTGATCGACAACGCCTCGACACTCTTGAGGCCATACTTCATACCTTGGTTAAGTCAGTAGACAAGATCAAGGCGGCTCTACCGGCTCTCCAAGGAAGGACGCCTGGCCAAACAAGCTTGGGTCCTGCCGGCAATGCGGACTCAAACACAACCGCACCAACCCCGGGCGACAATCCACCGGGAATGTCGGCTCCCACTGCTGCAGAAGAGGCCAGGGAGGCGAGAAAAGAAGTCCAGGAGCTCCGGGCAATGTTTCACGCCCGAGAAAACTCTCAGGACCTCAGGATACGACAACCATATCCCGCTGCATGGAGAGATGTCCCATTCCCTCCTCGATACAAATCATTCAACATCAACCCTTATGACAGGAAGACATCTGCAAGCTGATACGTGACCTACTTTGAGGTCACAACAGATCATCTGCCGCATGACGATGCCATCCTTACATGATTGTTCGTTGGGGCATTGGAGGGAGTCGCATTCGACTGGTACCATAATTTGCCGGACAACTGCATCTATTCCTTCGCCGGCTTCAAATATATGTTCTTGGAGATGTTCTATGAGGTGGGATAAGATGTGACAATGTCGACCCTCATGGACGTTGTTCAAGGAGAGAAGGAGCTGACAAGGAACTACATTGAGCGGTTCTGCCAAACCGCGATGAAGTTGCCCTCCGGTAACCCGGACTCTTCCTTAATTAAAATTTATCAAAAGAGGCTGCTCTCCACAATCAGTCTCTGGATGGGCAAAAGTTAATTTAAGGACTGGAAGACTTTCATCATCAGCGCCACTAGCGCAGAAGCCAAGTTGAAGAAAGCTCGCCAACTGCGATTGCACATCTCGGATGGGGAGGACAAGGGCAAACGTCCTAATGGCAACAACAACAACGACGGTAATTCCTCCAACAACCGAGACAACAAGGGCAAATAGGCTATGGTGGCCGACACAGCCCAGAAGCCCGAACCGAAGCAGGCAGAAAAGCAGTGGCCGCAGATGACTTACTTCTTCGAGGATAGTCATGTCAAGCCCATCTTTGACATGCTCTTACAAGGAGACAGAATTCAGCTCCCTCTGCCAAGGCGTGAACCTCGACCTGCAGAGATGGAGAGCCCCAAGTACTGTCACTACCATCGCTACGTCCACCATGCTACACAAGACTGCTTCCAATTGAAGCGGTACATCCAGAACCTCATCGACTCCAAGGCCCTGGCCATTGATTTCGAGGAGGTGACGGTCGCTGCCAACATGGTGACAGTCAAATTCGACAGCTTCCCGCTGATGAGGACCCAAGACGGCGTAGTACCCATCCTCCGGGCAAAAATGGATGTCGCTAATCTTTCACCTCCCTGAGACCAGGCTGTTGGGCTGGTACCCCTCACCACATCACGAGGGAAGGTCATGTGGGTCCATCTGGACTTAGTGTCTGAAGTAACCTAGCCAGCATCACCCTATACTGGCAAGAAGATGGGCAGGAAAGTCAAGTCCTGCCGCACAATCTCAGCCGACGTCGAAGAAGCGACAGCTGTCGTTACCCGGTCTGGTGCACAAACTCAACCCATGTCGGGTAACTCGATTGAAGAACGTCAGCCAGCCACTGCTGATACCCCAGGACCTTCTCAACCTCTGCCGGCCGATAAGCCTAAGCCAAAGGAGAACCGCTTTGACAAGCCGCTCCGGAAAGACACGCCTCAGGGGCTGGAGAAGCCCTACAATTTTGACATTTTGGCACAATTGGCCAATACACCAGCCAAATTGTCATTATATGAGCTCCTGAGACTCTCTAAAGATGTTCGCGTCGCACTGAGCGAAGCACTCCAGAATACCGACGCATATCTGGCTCAGGTCAAGTTTACAGGAGAGAGCTCGCTGGCAGATCTCCAGGACAGCGCTTATACAGGTGCAATGCCCAACATTATGTTCACTCTGCAGGACATGCTTATCAAGACCAACCTGCACGATCATCCTCTGTATTATACTGGATACGTCAGCGACATCAAGGTGGATCGGATGCACATTGATCCCGGTTCTTCGATAAGCATTATTCCGAAGAGCTTGCTTCACCTCCTGCACATCCCTATACATTGGCTGACTCCTACCAGCACCGCCATCAGCGGTTTCAATTCAGGGAGGAGCTATCCCATTGGAAAGATTCACCTAAAATGCCAAATTGGCGACCTTCAGTCGAAAGTGACCTACTATGTCACAGACGCAGATACCTCCTATAATATTCTTCTGGGGCATCCGTGGATACATGATTATATGGTCGTGCCCTCCATATTGCAATAATGCTTCAAATATGTTGACAAGCACGGCTTCATAAAGACGGAATTTGCTGACATCGATCCTTTCAAAGGGGTTGAATCCTACTATTCGGATTCCTGTTTGTACGAGAAATCAAAGAGGCACCTGATCAAGAAGGATATTTAAGAGCAGACGGAGGCCATTGCAGGGCCTGAGAAACCCTTGAGAATCCATCTCCAACCCCACAAACTAGGCAGAACTGTACCTCTTACAGCCACGCTGCGTAGAGAAGCAACTAGTCTCCCGGTGCTCACCATACAAAAAGAGCAGATGATAATCCGACTGCCAAGGTCTAGCCAAGGGCCGAGACCCACTATAGAACCATTGACAATCAGGCTACCAAGAGCCGGCCAATGACAAATAGAAAAGATCAATCCTTCTGTTAAGCCTATGACGATTCGTCTTTTCAGGACAAGTCGACAGCCAAGCGCTAAGCCGGGGACTGCTAGTGAGCCCACAACTCCACGTCCAACACCAAGCGCTAAGCCAGGGATCGCTAGTACGCCTACAACCCCACGTTCAGCACCACCAGTGGAGCCCCTGATGATCAAGCAGCGCAGGTCATCCTCCCAGTCTTCATTGATACAGGGGGTGGCTGAAGAGGAATTAGAGCTAGCCAAGTGTGTGGCTGCCCACACTGATGTTCCTTCTGCTGACGATGTAATCCCACATGAAAAGATACCTTACTTTATCAATAAAGGACTATTTTTGAATTACCTCGAGCTTAATAAGCTTTGTATAATGTATGCTATGGAATACTGTATAGGCACCAACCTACACACCCAATTGACAAATGTCTATACCGCGAACCAACTCACTCCCGTGGAAGGTGCTTGCTTCATAGTCGAGGAAGAGGATCATCCAATCATCTTCGGCCGAAAGAATGATCTACAGCCCTTCAGGATAGAAGAAGTTGATCTTGAACCCGACACATGGAGACTGCCCCTTTATCTGTATAGCTCCTGATCCAAGTACCTCATACAAAAACAGGGGTATGATATGGAGACTACGCCAGGCTTGAATTACGACACCGGTCGACGATTACCTTTGCAATTACCGGTCCCGGCTGGAAAACTACGGGATTACTACAACAAAACCAGACGTGGTCTAGGCTATGTTATACCCGCAACAACTCCTGAGAGCTCGGATGAGGAATGCGAATGGCATTCACATTCAACCGGATCACCCACTTCTGATTCGGATGTCAGCATCGGGGACGTATTCAGGCAAGTTTGGTTTGTCAATATGGCATTTGCTGACGCCTATAAAGAAGACGAAGATGTACCAGAGCTTTTCGAGTTAGAGCCTTGGGTTCAGCAGCTAGATGCGTAGTGGGAGAAATGTTTTGAACAGAGAGATCCTTCTACCGAAGATAAGGTCTTGCAAGTTGACCTCGGCGATGAATCCTCTCCAAAGCCAATCTTCGTTAGCAAAAGTCTGACAGATGAAGAGCGGGAGTCGCTATTACAACTTGTCAGAGAGTATATTGACGTGTTTGCCTGGAGCTATGAAGAGATGCCAGGGCTAAACCCCGAGTTTGCACTCCATAAGCTCAATATTCATCCGGACGCAAAACCGGTCAAGCAACAGCAACGACGGTTCCGCCCAGACATCATAAATTCTATCGAAGCTGAGGTCAACAAACTAATAGCCAGCGGCTTCATCCATGAGGAACAACATCCCGACTGGATTGCCAACATAGTACCGATCCTCAAGAAGAATGGAAAGATTCGAATCTGCATCGACTTTCGAAATTTGAATGAAGCGTGTCCTAAGGATGAGTTCCCTCTTACTATTACGGACATAATGATTAACAACATATGTGGCTTTGAGCGCATGTCCTTCATGGATGGCTTCTCAGGAAATAACGAAATCAAGATGTTTCCTGACGACGAAAAGCATACATCATTCCGAACGCTAATAGGTGTGTACTGCTACATAGTCATGCCCTTTGGTTTAAAGAATGCTGGTGCCACATATCAACAAGCAATGAGTGTCATCTTCAGAGATCACCTGCATAAAACCATGGAGTGTTACATCGACGATATCGTCGTTAAAAGCCGTTCTAAGGAAGATCATCTGCACGATTTGAGGACAGTATTCGACCTGATGTGAGCGCACAACTTGAAAATAAATCCCATAAAATCCTTCTTGGGCGTATCTAGTAAAAAATTCTTGGGTTTTATCATTACCGCCCAGGAAATCTATATAGACCCTGAGAAGACGAAGGCAATCATGGAGATGGCTCCCCCGAGAAATCTCCGAGAACTCAGAGGCATTCAAGGGAGGCTAGCTTATATCAGGAGGTTTATCTCTAACCTCTTCGGGCGATGTCAACCATTCACCCACCTCATGAAGAAGGGTGTCTCCTTCGTATGGGATGAGGAGTGCCAACGTGCCTTTGACAACATTAAAGAATATCTGTCGAATCTCCAAGTCCTGGTGGCCCCGGTTGCTGGAAAACTATTTCTGCTCTATGTACGAGCGATGGAGCATTCCCTCGGTGCTCTACTAGCACAGAACAATGATGCAGGGCATGAACAGGCTATCTATTATCTGAGCCGAATGATGATAGGACCTAAGCATAGATACACCGCCGTGGAAAAGGAATATCTCGCTTTGGTGTTCGCTATTCAGAAGACGCGACACTATGTTACAGGACAAACCATCCACGTTATATCACGAGTTAACCCTCTTTGGGTCCTCATGACCAAACCAGGTGCACTCAGCTCTCGCCTTGCTACTTGGGCGATATTATTGTCTCCCTACCACGTGATGTTTGTCCCGCATATGGCTGTTAACGGTCAAGCTCTGGCAGACTTTTTAGCAGCCCATCCAGGTTCGGAGTCAACCAGAATATATGAAGAGATCCCAGACGAGGTCGCCAATTCAAACATGGCTTCCTATGATACCGTCTGGTGAATATTCTTCGACGGTGCTTCAAGAACCGGACCCAAGGACAATATCGTCATTGGGATCGGAGTGGTACTGATTTCTCCCTCCGAATTGGTGATTAATCAGGCATACTCACTCACGAAACCTTGTTCAAACAACGTGGCTGAGTACAACGCCTTGGTCATCGACCTCCGACTTGCGAAGGAACTGGGGGTAGAGTACCTGAAAGCATATGGCGATTCGCAGTTAATCGTCAATCAGATCCGGGGTTCATATGAAGTTCACCACGAGGACATGATCCCCTATCATCAGATAGCAATCGCCATCATCACGTCCTTGAAAGGGTTCTTCATAGAACATATTCCAAGACTCCGGAATATTGAAGCCGATGCCCTAGCAGGACTTGCCGCTTCTTTGGCGGTCCCAAATCATGCTCATCATTTGGTTGACGTAATAGGCCATGAATTGGTCTGTCCTAAGAATAACGTCCAATTTACTGAGAGTTATTCTGTCCTGATGATCGACGAGACGCAGGACTGGAGGCTCCCATTTATCGACTTTGCAGTCTATGGCATCTTGTCGAAAACTCCGAAAGAAGCCACCTATATCAGAAGACGTTCTCTCAGATTCTTCTACGATACTGAGACAAAAATACTGTATCGACGATCTTATGATGGGTTGCTGCTCTCGTATTTCTCAGATACAGAAGCCAAAGAAGCCGTACGCGAAGCTCACGACGGCGTTTATGGGGCCCATCAACCTGGCCCAAAATTACAAGATCGCCTTCGCCGGATGGGCTATTACTGGCCTACGATGGTGACAGATGCGATGGACTATGCAACAAAGTGTAAAGCTTGTCAGGTCCACGCAGATTTCATACACCAATCATCCAAATTCCTACATCCGATAGTGGCATCCTGGCCATTTGAGGCATGGGGAATAGACATCATTGGTCCAATCACCCTACCTTCATCCAGAGGACATCGTTTTATACTGGCAATTACGGATTACTTCTCCAAATGGACGGAAGCTATTCCGCTTGCAGAAGTGATGACATCAAACGTGATCAGCTTCCTCAAGCGTCACGTTATCTATCGCTTTGGACTGCCTCAAAGGATCATCCACGACAATGGTCCGCAGTTCGCAAGTCATACCTTCTATCAATTTTGCGACAAACATCGAATCCAGAATGTTGCGTCAACACCCTACAACCCGGCGGCTAATGGTTTGGCGGAAGCATTCAACAAAACTATAATCAAGCTTCTCAAGAAGTTCGTGTCCTCAAACAAACACGACTGGAATAAAAAGCTTGGCGAATGCTTATGGGCGTATCGTACTACAGTCCGAACGGCCACTGGGAACACACCATTCTGTTTAGTGTACGAAAGTAAGGCAGTTCTTCCACTGGAGACTCAAATCTCCTCGCTTTGCGTCGCCCTCACTTGCCAATTGACGACGGATAATAATTACCGTCGTCGGCTACAAGAGTTGGAGGCCTTGGACGAAAAGCGTCTATTAGCTCAACAACGAATCGAGCTTTATCAAGCACGCATCTTTAGGGCCTTCAACAAGAAGGTTAAACTCAGAACATTCCAAGTAGGCAATCTCGTCTTGGCAGTTCGGAGGCCGATGGTTATGACTCACAAAACTGTCGGCAAGTTCCAGCCAAAGTGGAAAGGCCCATTTATCATCGAGGCAGTATTCTCCAATGGTGCATACCGTCTCGTAAAGCAAAACGGAGACTTGCTTATGATGCCCATCAACGGTAAGTTCCTGAAGAAATACTATGTCTAAACGACATCCGTCGAATCAACCAGATTGTTGAGTTATGTACCCTTAAGTACAACTGAACTTACACTCTGGTCACTCCAAATGAATCTATATCGCGTCTTCTGGGTAGTAAGTCATGTATGATCATACCTCTGAACTTCCTTCCTAAAAGAGTATCTTTCTCATAATCTATTACCCACACTTTCAGTGCATAAAAAAGGGTAACAGGTCCACAAAATTTCCGAAACAACCACGTCGATGTCACCTCTGAGTTGTTTCTCTTCCATCACAAACAAATCACCCTTTACGTAGAACTTCCATGTCCATATTACCTCTGAGTTGTTCTATGTATCCTTCGTTGAGTCCACTCCTGCTACGTCCTCATTACCTCTGAGTAGGAAGACTCCATTGTAAAGCCCCTATATTTTCCACGTCCTCATTACCTCTGAGTAAGTATGATGATTTTCTCTTGACTTATTATCCGTACCCAAAAGCAGGGTACGCCAAGGATAATAGGCCCACAAATGTTCATAGTTGACCACAAATGTCCACAGTTGACCACAAATGTCCGCAGTTGACCACAAATGCTGTACTAGGTTCTCTAGTACACGCGCCTCTTTTCTCACAATCTTATGCCTCTGGAACCCAGCCGTTCCATGGCATTCTTTCGCCCAATACCAAAAACTTCCATGTCCACCTTACCACGGAGTCGTTCTAGGTATCCCTATCAAACTTATTATCCATACCTAAAACCAAGGTATGCTAAGGGTAATAGGTCCACAGAAAGTCCTCCAGTGGGGCAAACACATAATACCAAAGATGCAGTACAAGCACAACAGATAAAAGATGATGCAAACAAAGTCATTTATTTAAATAAAAAAGTACTACATTTTTTGGGACCACGTCCCTGTCAAAAAAGATGAAGAAACATAATGAAAAAAAGAAAAAACCGATCATGGTTCGACGACACACAATTCTCGGAGCCGATCCTTCAGCTTGGACGTCGATCGCTCAATTCTCAGTGTAGCCCGGTGCTCAGCCTCTTACGTCAGCTTCTCTGCATCCTCCAGATGCGCATGTGCCTGCCAACCTTCTTTGAGTTTCTTTAGTGCACGCTCCAAGGCATCTGAGGTTCGGGTGACCTTGTCGGTCTCCCGAAAAATTAGCTCCTTGTCTTTGCGTGAGGCCTGCAGCTCAGACTCCAAAGAAACCAATTTTCTCTGAAGCTGGAGGATCTGCTCCTTGGTATCGACTATCCCACGAGAGGCGGCCTCTTCCTGAGCAATACAGTCCTCTCCGCTGCGGCTTAGTTGATCGTACTTCAGCGACAAATCTCGGAGGACCTTCATCAGGGCAGGCTTGGACGTCTCCCATACCGTCCTTACCAGCTGATCAGCTTCTAGTAACTTGGGCTCCAAAAGCTCGACTATCCCTGCCCCATCGGGGAGGGTCCTGAGGAGCTCAATCTGGCTATGGGCACATTGACAAGCCAATGCAAAAAGATGTCCCCCTCTCCACGGTAGCCTCAACCCCTCGCTTCAGGTGACGGTAGAAACTATCAACCACGTCCTTCGACGATTCATCCTGAACTTTCGAAGAAGACGGCGTCAAAGGAAGAGTAGCTGGCAGAGTTGAAGAAGATGCACCGAAACTTGACGTCCCTGCCACTAGGGAAACAAGTTCTGAGCGATAAGATGCTTGAATAGTAGCCATCTCCTCCTTCGCAGTTCGAAGGATCCGGAGACTGGGCAGGGTAGAAAGGTCGACCTCCGGTGTTGGAGCCACATGAACCAAGGAGGGTGCAAGGACCATTTCTCCCCGCCCCAGCAGTTCTACTACGTCTCCTCCTGAACTTGATCCAGCAGGAGGTCCCTCGGTATGAGTTGGAGGGAGAGGAGGCATACTTTCTTCCATTACATCTCCTCCGGTGATTTCTCCCTCGACGATGTCCGTCGTCAGCGGCAAAGGAGCAGGACCTGTATGTCCAGAGCAACCATCGATCAGCTTAACCCGAAGGATGTGAAGATAGAGCAAATGAACCTCCTCACTAGTCAAGACATGACTTAGCTTACCAGGGAAGGATTTCTGAAGCTGAGGCTCACTCCCAACCACCGTATCCTCTTCACCAGCGATATCTGAGTCGAATGTAGCTGGTTCTTCTGCCCCAGCCGCCCCGGAGGTGGACACAATTGTGTCAGCATCACCCGGATGAAGTTCAA
Organism: Iris pallida; assembly: GCA_029216955.1. Lineage (NCBI taxonomy): Eukaryota > Viridiplantae > Streptophyta > Magnoliopsida > Asparagales > Iridaceae > Iris > Iris pallida. The sequence goes on from JANAVB010040619.1 coordinate 27,746,216, forward strand.
CAACCTCGAGGATTAGCTCAGTAGAGCCCACATCGCCCTGGGTTCAGATGTCAGCAACGGAAGGAACCTCAGCCGTCGCCGGGAGAACCCTGGCAAAAATAAGTTCAGCACTCATATCATTAATTAAAGTGGCTAGAGCCGGGTCGACCTCAGAGACAGTAGCCGGCTCTCGAGAGTCTACTTCTCCTGACGTCTACAAAGAAGAGGAGAATGATCAGGTCATAGTGCAGAAATGAAGAGCTAAAAAAATATGGTTGTAATTCGATTCACCTCCGAAATGATATCAACATCCTCTCTTCTCTCCCTAATAATTAGCCCGCGAGGCTTGACAGCAGCCCATTTCTGGAAGTAAGTTATGCCGCCAACAGCGGTCTCACACCTGCTTTGCTTGCGTGAAGGACCAGGCACGATAGGGGGCTGATCTGCTACCGCATCATCTGCAGGAGGAAGAGGCAAGTTATCGGGGTCATCCTCTTCGTCCGCATTGGTAGATTCTGAGTTTGACACATCAACTGCAATCCCCTTTTTTGTCCTCATCTTAGACCCTTTTAGTTTCTCCTCCAAACTAGTACCGACAATAAAACTGGTACTTAGGTCAAAATCGTTAGGGGGCTTGTTCACCATAACATGGTACAGAGCCGCCATGTATAAAATTTGCCCTGACTCCCTAGCATCAGGCACAGAGAAGCTGGTACGGGTGTGAACAGTGTTATAGTAATGCCAAGCCCGAATGCCGTCAAGGACGCTACCCTCAAAATCCAGGCAGGAGCTAGGATTGTCCAAGAATAGCTGACTGTACCCAAACTGTCGGAAGAACTGACTGGGCAAGTAAGGCTCCAGGAAGATAGAGTTACGGTTACGATATACCAGGTGTGCAGAACGAATGTTCTGCAACCAGAGTAGCATCTTACCGGACAAGAGATAGGGAGGCCCAGTACCATCAAGATGTACACCATTCACTTCTTCATCTGTAAAATGAGGGACATACACGAAAAAGGTGTATCTGTCCACTCTCACCAGCGCCATCCGACAGGCTGGCATGGTACTGTACTCCCAGGGCATACGACGATACTGGAAGATGAAGGAATCATCCGCAGTTACATCGTCTTCTGGGCTAGACCTCATCAAAGATTGGCAGTGCATCAACAGCCACCCCATCAGATAATGATAGGGCAGCTCGATTCGTTCAAAGTCTTTTGCCGTATCACGGGCAATAACCTTGGACGAGAAAGTGTGGAGGCCACGATGTATGCTGCATACCATGGCAGGGAGAAGAGCTAGTCTGGCCCCAAAGACTAGCTTCACTGTAGGAAGAATAAAGTTATGGCTGATTCTCTCAATAGAGCCAGCCCCTCCCAAAATTACGCAGTTTCGCATCCATACCATCAGAAATCCTGCCAGAAGAGCCTTCTCGGACAACTTCTGAGTATCCTGATAAAAGTAATTAAAAGAGTCAGATTGACTCCTAAATCTATCGCCTGTGGTTTTTACCCTCTTGGCGGTAGACACCTGGTCCTGTACCTCCTCCTGGGTTCGCGGACTTCGGGGAGAAACCCGGCCTGAGGCGCCAAGCTTAAAAAGGTAACTGAGCCAGGCCTTCGTATGAGGAAGGTTCCTTTCTGAGCTGTCGTTCTTCTTCTTCGACATCTGCTGGCACGTGCTGTGGTGACACAACAATTCCCGGTAGACAGCCACAAAGCCCGGGAACCGCTGCTCCAACTCCTCGAACTCTTCATTCGTAGGAGTATATGCCTCGAAAACTTCGTCTCCCCAGGACAGCTTGGAGACTTCGCACATCTCGTGTAGAGTAAGCCCATCTCCCCTCCAGGGGTAAAGAAGGTCCCCGTTCGACGATTGTACATCTCGAGGAGAGCCATGAACAACTTCTTGTTTATGGGCAAACCATAACAAGGGCCCCAAATGGCATGATAAAGGCCAATCTCGTGCAGGAGATTCTTGTGTGTCCGTAAAATCTACGTGGACAAGTTGATCCATGAAGGGATGGGGTTCATCCAGTTCAGCAGCGCCAACCGACCAATGGGGTAGGACCCCTTCTGAGCAAGCTGGTTCATAAAAGTGTCAGCTTGAGAGAACTGGAAGTTGGGACCCTGCACATTAAAGAAACTACCCGGGGCTAACCCCATCACATAGTAGCTGACTGGTGTCCTGCTCGCGACCACCGACCTCAAGTTTCTGTTATAGTGAATAACACCCACGAACATCCGATGCTGGGTCGGAGTCAAGGAGTCCACCATTTTTCTGTCGGTTGGCAGCATGTTGAACCACGACAGCGGAAAGTGACGCTCCATCTGAGGAATATGGATCGCTATCCTGTTAGAAGAAAAACTCCAGCTTTCAGATATATCTAAAATGTTGGAGTTCTTCACAGTCAGGGCATCCCCAAAGAGGAACGCAGGTTTCAGGTGTTGACCCCCCAATTTCCCTGAGTTCATCATGCCCGAGAGAAAAAAGAAAGATTGGTTTTTGATATCCCTCAACCTCTCCTCAGGTTCATCTTTGGGAAATTAATCTGACACATAATCAACTATGTGGTCGAACCTCACACCCACAGCAGATTGGGCTCGACCTACCAAGAGTTCTCCCGCAGGATTGACTAGCAACTTCGCTGAAAAAAGATAAAAGAAAGAAGTCCGAAGATAGCCAGAGAAAAACCACTTAATGCTTTCTGAGCTTATACGGCTCTGTTATGTGGGTCGTTATACGGTCTAGTTTATAAGGAGCTTATGCGGCTCTGTTTAGTGGGTATTCATGTGTCCCAGTTTATAAGGAGCTTATGCGGCTCTGTTTGGGAGGTCTTCATGCGGCCCAGTTCATAAGGAGCTTATGCAGCTATGTTTAGTGGGTATTCATGCGGCCCAGTTTATAAGAAGCTTATGCGGCTCTGTTTTGTGGGTCTTCATGCGGTCCAGTTCATAAGGTGTTTATGCGACCACGAGATTACTCTCATGCAGCTCGGACACGAGGCATACTCTCATGTGGCTCAGTCATGAAGTAAACTCTCATGCGGCTCAGACCTAAGGCATAGCCCATGCGGCTCGGACATAAGGAGTTCATGCGGTCCATACGGCACACTGAACTTGAGCAGTTCAGTGAAGAACGAAAAAGGCCCACGCATAAAATATGCAACATAGCCATTATGGTTAGGGTTCGAAGCCATGCAGTTTTCTTTCCAACACTCTTACCGTCAATAGCTGGATGAACGTCGGGGTGAACTGAGATCGTCGACGAGGAGGCAACTCCTTTGCCCTTCGTCGCAGCACTGGAGGAAGCCATGGAAGCCATTGATGATCGAAAGAGGAGAAGAGACGGAGACTAGGGCAAGAAAGCTTGAAGAAAGAAGAGAGTAAAGAATCTCTCTCTTCAAAAATTGCTCATATTTATAGGCTGGCGGGACGTGTGAACCGATAGACGCTTCGAATTTTATGCTTCCTAGAAGATAAAGCCGACCCTTGGGATTCTATCCCATTTTCATACAAAAGACAACTCCGAATCGTCCAAACAAATCCAAAGTTTTAAATGCTGACTCTTGGGATTCTATCCAAAAGATGGCTTTAAATCAAAGAAGCAATTAATGCCGAAGATACGGGACGCCCACGTGGCATGAAAGCCATTATGCGGCCAGAGAAGCCTATGCAGCCAGAGAAGCCTATGCGGCCAGAGAAGCTTATGCGGACAGACCCATGCTTCTTATTCAAAGTATTTCAATTTTTCAAATTGAAAACTTTGAAGGGGGTCTTGTAGAAGCATGAAAAAGTATAAAAATTTCTATACGGCCCAGAAGCTTCATACGGCCCAGAAGCTTCATGCGGTTCAGAAGCTTCATGCGGTTCAGAAACTTCATGCGGCTCAGAAACTTCATACGGTTCAGAAGCTTCATGCGGTTCAAAAATTTCATGCGGCTCAGAAAACTCCATGCGGCCTTATGCGGTTCAAAAGTCTGCATGTACAGTTGGCCATAAAGCTGGCCATTATTACTCTGACAATAAAGTGACAGCTCTGACAGAAATGATGGCTCTGACATAAAGACAAGACGCAACATGCTCCTAAAAAGACAAGAAAATCTTCATAATATCTGACACGGTCCACAAAATTCCAAAAGAAGTTCTTTATGCGGATCGCCTGTATAACCCTCATGCGGCTCGGTTATGAGGCCACCCTCATGCGACTCGGTTATGAGGCCACCCTAATGCGACTCGGTTATGAGGCCACCCTCATACGGCTCGATTATGGGGTCACCCTCATGCGGCTCAGTCATGAGACCACTCTCATGTGGCTCAATCATGGGGACAGTCCTTCATGCGACTCAGCCAGGATGCGCCATTCATGAGGCTCGCAACATAGCGGCAGTTGGGACACGTGGCAGAAGTTGACTAAGTCTTAAACAACTCGGATTTATTACAACCAACAGATCATAACAGTTCAGATTTATTGCAACCGACATAACAGTCCAGATTTATTGTAACAAACAGGTTAAGATTAATCTTAACCATTCCCTAACTGCCCACTTCTCAAGGTGCAGTTACGAGGATGTGGCATAAAATTTGCCACGTGGCTATACACCCCACTCATCATAAATTCCTATAAATAGCAAGGTGCTATTCCCTTGCAGACACACACAGAGACGTAGAGAGATACACGCAGAGCATTTCTTCGCCGGAGCCGAGGTCGCGTTCGATCGTCCAAGGAGTAAGGCAGAGTTGATAGCACTTATTCGAGCCTCTACCGTCACCTCCCAGAATCCAAATTAAACAATTGTTCTTAGATTGCTTTTCCTAGGTTTTGTTCCTAGGCTCTCTTTTGTACAAGCGAGTTTGTAATTGTGAATCAAAGTTCAGTCCTCCCATAAAACTGTTCTGTTCTTAGATAATCAATGGAAAACACGTGCAACAAGCATCCAATCTTTATCACTCATACTCATGGGGCCAGTACGACAGATTGGAATGAGCCAACAAACTGCGTCGAGCACTTGAAATGGACAGATGGAAACCACCCCTGGACTATATCAAAGTTAATGTAGATGGGGCTATATCCTCCCACTCCTTAATAATTTAGTGTCCCTACCCGCTCCTGAATATTCGAATATGAGTCGTACACATCTAGCCTATGCTATGAGATATCGCATAATAAGCAGTTTTAAACCTTCGATCATCGTCTAAAATTATAGTATATTGAATCAGATTAATCACATCATCTATATCGAGAGAAACTAGAATAGGTCCAAAATGTCACTTAGTTACATTTCAAAAGCAAAAGTAACTGGAGACAATTCAAACCAAATAAATGTTAACTAATTATTACAAACCAAATTCAAAAGTGAAATGTAAGGTAAGCTATTGAGTATTCCCCAACATGGTCATCCTTTGGGATGCGGGCTTGCGTATCAGTGGCAGGTACATAGTATGAATTGCAAAGCAACTCCTCCTCGGTCAATTCACCTGCAACGATCCAATCATGAATGGAGTAAAGTATAATCCTATAATTTATGCTACTGATACATGACATGATAAGAATGAACTGATAAAGAAGACATGGTTGGTTTGAAAGAAAAGGCAACATGCTTGGTTGAAAAATAAAAACAACATACTCTGGAGATTCTATAAAGTAAAGACAACATGTTCATGAGATACTTGTAAAATAAAGATAACGTGTTTAGGAGATACATGTAAAACATGTTCAGGCTAGATAGGTAAAGTGCGGCTTTGAAAAAGCTAGTAGGCACGTGATCGACTAAAATAGGAGAACATGTAAATAAAGACAACTTGGGAGTACAGCATTGACTATATGTGCACGATGTGCAGTAAAGCTCGGATACATGTACTACACTACAGGCTTTGATCACGTATTAACTAGACATTTTCCCCTTTCCAGTATCGATAATGTGTACAACTTGCAACATGTGATACCATTCTCGTTAAAGATGATTGTTGCATGAAAAACATGTTATACTTGCAATCTGAGAATTTAAAGACAACATGCAATAAAAAGAAGATACAATTGGTAACAGAAGCATGCAAATCATATCATGTACAATTTTGTATGTTGTAGTGTACTTGTCTTGTTTTATCGAAAAATATTGATGTTAAATGTTGATTTGAAGTCCAAAATCCTCAAGCTGTAACAAGGTATAATGTTTCTTAGTTTACAGGTTAAGTGCTAACTAGGTGTTGTGCTCTCTAACTATGTCAAGTTATACTAGGTTTGGGTCACAAAGTCATGGCACACTATGCTTAACCTTGGCCATAAAGTTTAGCACAATAATTATATAAAGGTAATACACATCAAAATACTTTTAAACAGGTTAAATCTGCAAGTCATGGGTTGTCATATTTTTCTAGAATTTAATATTAACCAAAACAATTTATTTTATTTATTAAGAAAATATTGCATTAAATGAGGCATGCCTTACCTTCGCTCGTTTTAATAGTTAGAGGTCTCCAAATACCAAGTTGCTATTTTCATGGGTAAAGTAGGTCAAAATACGAAAGGTATTTAGTTATGTCGCTGAGCGTCTCTCCCCCCAAACCCTAGGGTTTGCGTCGCTCTTTCTGCCTTCACCCCGACTTCGTCGCCTGCCCCTCTCTCCCCTATCTCCTCCTTTCCTGTTCTTTGATCCCCCTTCCTACTCCATCTTCATATTTCTCTAGTAGTATCATCCAAACCTCCACCCATACCATCTTCCATTAGTTCTTCTGACCCACCATTATCCTCATCTCTCATTAGTTCATCTAAATCTCCTTTACCTTCATCTTCCCATTGTGATTCCAAACCACCACCAACTACATCTTGAAATACCACCAGTCCGTCTCAAGTTTTCTTCTCATCATCATCGACGAACATGGCGGGGTGGGCATGTCATCATACAAAGATGTGGTGGAGAAAATGGCAGCCCTATTCTCGCTGTAAGGGCCTGCCGATACTATCGCCTTGTCGGCAAGGGACAATACAGTACCTGAACATTGGGCAACCATGCTTGCTGTCAAACCTTTCTCTCATCATAGATTCTCAAGGCCTATTCTCTCAACGATCCTCTCAAAGTTTTGGAAGATTACGATGCTAATCCATGTCTCCGACTTGGATATTGAAGATGGGACCTTCCTAGTGAAGTTGGAATGCATTGACGCTGTCAATCGAGTACTTCTTGATGCCCCATGGAGTATTAATGTTGAACTCCTGGCCATCGAGCGATGTGATCTAGGGAAACTATCCGAAGAACATCAATTTCGATATACCGACTTCTGGGTTCAACTTCATAAGATTCCACCCAAGTTTTTGAATCGTATAGCGATAGCCAGAATAGCAGAGGCGCTGGGATCCCCAAGGAGCTGCTCAAAAGCGGATGGGGTCCAATGGAAAACTTTTGCTCGGATAAAAGTATTGTTATATATCACTAAACCTTTCAAAGAAAAGTATTTCGACGTCCATAGACGGGGTAGCTATTGGACAAGTGCGAGTGAAATACGAAAGACTTCCCAGGATGTGCCTTTTCTGTGCTAGAGTGGGGCATAACTTCTCAAACTGCAATGAACGAGAATCCTTCTCCTCTCTGATTGGTGAAGATTGGACGGCAGAAGAAAGGCTACGTATCGAGGAGCTTCTCAAACCTAGAATCAAAGAAGAGGATTACATGGCTGACATCCATCGTCCCATACCACAACGACCCATTACAGACCACTCCCATCTAGTTATAGTTCAACACCAAAAATCGGCATCCACCCAGCCCTCGGATGTTGCGGAAAGTGCTCAACAGGAGTTTAACCAAATTTTTCCCCACCGGACTGGGGATGATCAACAACGATAGGAACATATCTACGGCCACACAAAAGGATGGGCCCCACCACCAAAATGGTCCTAACAAACACGGGGACAGAAATGAGTGCACTATCTATGGTCTATCAACAAAGAACGGAAAATGAGGTAGACTCTCATAGATTTTCAATCTCTTCACTCGAGAGATCTGACCCGTCCCAGGATTGGCAACAATCATCTATTGACATGATGGATACGGAATCGGAACAACATTCAATAGTGGCTGAGATACCAAATCTTTTGTGGGATAAACGTGCATGGAATATTAATGATCGACCCAGTGCAATCTCCTTTCTATCCTCCCCCTCTCCTATCTTCGAATTCCCAGATGAACATACTTCTTCCAGCGTGCTTGGCCAGCTGAGCCCGACTCAGAGTTATAATAACTTGTTAGTGCAGCACATTACAACCAGATCTGAAGTTATATCCTCGACCGCTCCCTCGCCAAACTCGGGTTTCATCATTCATGCTGCCAACCGTCAAAAAATTCTCGGAAGCGCCTAGCCCGCACGAACACAATGCCCCCGCCACTGATGAAGCCACCCACTGAATCTAGGAAGAGGCAAAGTACCAACCACAAAGATCCCAGAGCAACGAAGCGTGCTTCAATAACCCATGTTACCTCAACCTCCTATATCCCTTCCAAAGCGGCTGAGCCAACTCAACCGTGTGATCAATGTTAATCTTAGCTTGGAACTGTTGAGGTGCGGGAAATGTCTCGACAGTTTTAACTATTCGATCATTTCTCTCCGCCACGTGCCCCGCCATCTTTTTTCCTTTCAGAAACCATATCCACTCCATACCAAACCTCTCGTACCCTCCCTCATCTTGGATATCACAATTACTTCTCTATTCCCTCTCGAGGCCACTCGGGGGGATTGGTTGGCTGGGACGACTCCATCCAGGCAAACGTCTCATTTTCCTCGAATAACCTCATTGTCCTATCTATCAACTCCACTCTCACAGTTCCTGCATGGAATCTGGTATGTGTGTATGGATGTCCACAAAGAGGAGACATGGTTAAACTATGGACTTTCATCGAGAGTCTTGCGAATACTTTTACTATCCCCTGGTGTTGTATAGGGGATTTTAATGATATCCTCACACCTGGAGAGAAGGTGGGCGGCAGACAATTTGATTCCCGAGCAGCTCTCCCCTTTCAACAGATGGTGAATCAGTGTGGTCTCGTAGATCTCGGATATATTGGCCCGGTGTTCACTTGGACAAACCGCAGACACCCAGATCAACTTATCAGAGAACGTCTTGACCGTGTTCTGGCTGAAGTAGAATGGTGTAGACTATACCCCCCACGCGACTGTATCTACTCCCCCACACATTAATAACGATCACTCCCCCATTCTGTTGAATACAAACAATCTACTGAAGTACAAAAGAAGACCTATTAGATTATCCAACTGGCTTAACAGCAATGCTTTCTGCGGGACGCTGGAGACTATTTGGAAAGAGGCAGATGGCTTCGCAGGTTCTACTTCTACTTTTACTCAGAAACTTAGATATGCCCTTCCAAAGTTTTATAAATAGGGGCGCTCTACCTTTGGTAATATTAAGGAGAGGATAGCTAGGCTCCAGAAAGACCTCATAGTAGTCCAATCTGGGGAAGTTACGTAGTCTTCTATGGCGGAGGAAAGAGACATAAAATAGGAGATCAACGATCTATTATCACTTGAAGAAACCTACTAGAAACAGGATGCTCGATGCCAATGGATTAAAGAAGGCGACAGTAACACAAAATATTTTCACGTAAAGGCCACGTCCAGAAAGTAGATTAACGAAATCCATGCGATGCAGTTATCGGCCGACAATTGGACCACCAATCAGGATAAAATTGCAGCGTCAATATTGGATCACTTCCAATCCATTTTCTGTATAGATGAGGCAATGCCTATCGACACGGATTACATTCATGCCCCCCGAGAAATCTCTGAGGAAGAAAATATCTACCTTAGTAAGCCTCCAGATCATGAGGAGACCTACAACACATCTATGAGTATTGGTCCTCTGAAGGCGTTGGGTCCCGACGAATTTTCGACCATCTTTTATCAAAAGAACTAGAATACTATCGGAGGAGATCTCGTAGCTGTTATCCAACGTTTCTTCAATGAAGTAGAGTTACCTCCTGATCTAAATCACACTCATCTTGTGCTCATACTAAGGGTCTGCTTGGCAATTATCGGGGTAGCGGTTATGAGGTGTTTTTAGAGTACCGGTTATGAGCGGTTATGAGGGGTCCGGTTTTGGATGGTTTTTAAGTAGCGGCTTTTAAACCAGTCCAATCCATGCTTGGTAATTCACTAACGAGCGGTTCAGAAATTTTTTTACACGAATAAATTAAATAGGGAAGGGTATCGGCAGTTATAATTATATCTATTTTTGTGAGGATATAAATGGAATAAAAAAATAAAGCCGCTCAAAACCCGCCGATTTGGGGTGTTTACAAAGCCACCCAAAAATACATTACACCGGTTTTGGGGGGTTTTTGAGCCGACGAAAACCAGTGCCTCAAAAAAATTAACAAGCAGGAGTTTTCATAAACGGTCGGTTCAAAAACACCCCAAAACCGGTGAAAACACCATTTACCAAGCAGACCCTAAAGAAACCTTCACCTGCAAATCTGAGTGAATTCCGACCCATCTCCTTATGCAATGTTGCGTATAAAATCATCTCCAAGATCTTCACAAACTGCCTTCATCCACTCATTGATAAAGTCGTCTCCCCTTACGAGAATGCTTTTATCCCCGGCAGACAGATATCGGATAATATCATTATCGCGCAAGAGATCATCCATGCTATGAAAAGATTCCCAAAAAGAAAAAAACTATTTTGCTCTTAAGATCGATATGTCTAAGTCATATGATTGTCTAATTCATGGCCCTTCATTAAGATTGTCTTGCATGGCAGGGATATCCAAGGACGAGCAAATGAGTTGATTATGAAGTGCTTAACTGTTGGTATTTTATTCTATGAGTTGTGTGTTCACAACACTCTATTGTTAAAAGATAGTCCCACATCGGAAAATCACACCAATATGTATCTCTATATATTACTTATGAAGGAATAGAGAGATGCACATGGGTTGAGGCCCAATGGAGGGTGCCATGTGGGAGGATTTTACATGGAGGTGAGAATAAGAAACCAACTTTTGGCCAAATGAAAATAGATTTAAATCTATTGGAGCTAAGCCCCGAAGGGGCTTAGCGACTCGGACTCGGGCTCGGGCTCGGACTCGGGCTAATGTGCTTTTGAGGCTTATTGTGGCTTTTTGATGGCACGAGCAAATGAGTTGATTATGAAGTGTTTAACTGTTGTTGTTTTATTCTATGAGTTGTGTGTTCACAACACTCTATTGTTAAAAGATAGTCCCACATCGGAAAATCACACCAATATGTATCTCTATATATTACTTATGAAGGAATAGAGAGATGCACATGGGTTGAGGCCCAATGGAGGGTGCCATGTGGGAGGATTTTACATAGAGGTGAGAATAAGAAACCAACTTTTGGCCAAATGAAAATAGATTTAAATCTATTGGAGCTAAGCCCCGAAGGGGCTTAGCGACTCGGACTCGGACTCGGGCTTGGGCTAATGGGCTTTTGAGGCTTATTGTGGCTTTTTGATGGCACTTAGCACGACAGCTCGTCGCAAGGCGCATTGTGCTCTTTAGTTGCGCTCGTGCGCGAGCCTCTGCGCGGCCCTGCGTGGCGTGCGAGGCGTACGGAGCGTACGGAGCGTACGGGACGTACTGGTCGTACGGGTCGAGCGGGTCGAGCGGGTCGAGTGGGCCGTTCAAATTATGTAACGTCCGCGGGTCTTGTGGGCTCAGATCCGAAAATGGCTCAGATCCAGAAAATCCGGATCTGGCATTAATCCAGGACGTGCGTTCAGAATTTGAAAAGCCCACCTCGTGCCTATAATATCAGCAGCATCTCCTCTCTCCAGGGTTACAGAAAATAATCAGAGAATTTCCAGAGAGAGAGAGAAGTGCTGCTGCTATTCCGAGGAGTCGTCGACATTTTTGGCCAACGTTCTAAAGTTCTCGTCGAACTTGCTGGTTCCTGGAGGCTTGTCCATAAGGCGGATATAGCTTTGAGCGCCGGTGATCTTTCACCCCAGCAGGCTTTCTTCTTCCTCTGTTGCCTTCGAGAATATCGTCGCTTCTCTTTAGAAGTTATACGGTTCTGTTGCCTTCGAGAAATATTACGAAATAATCTTTTTAGATTCTCGTAATACAACATCACCTTCTTTAGGGTGTTGTTGGAAACATTATCTTTACAATAGTTTCTGAAATCGTGTTTTTTCCATCGATTGTTCGCCAAGGGACTAACAATCTCAAAGCTATATCGAAAAGATGGATAACTCACGTGCATCGCTCGTCAATACCGACTTTAACAAGGTGGAAAAATTTGACGGCGAACATTTTCAAATCTGGAAACAGAAAGTAACATTAAACATTCAACTCGTGGAAGTTGATCACGTGCTGAATGAGGAAGAACCGGTCGTTCCAACAACCGGAACCGCAGAAGTTATTGCCGCTGCTAAGTCCAAGCAGGCAAAATGGATTAGAGAAAACAGTATCTGTAAACTGTTGATTCTCAATAGCATGGAAGACTCTCTGGCAGAGTCTTATTCCAAGAAGAATTCTGCCAAAGAAATTTGGGACTCCTTGGGAAAATTGTACGAAGATGACGAGAATCGGTCCAAGATCTTCTTGGTTGAAAGATACCACAAGTGGACCTTCGAAGATGAGAAGGCTATGCTGCCCCAAGTAAAGGAGTTTCTGAAGCTGCGCCAAAAATTAGATGACGAGAAGATGCCTCTTGTCGACAAGTTTGTCGTTGGAGGAATCGTCTCTAAACTTCCTGCGGGGTGGAGCAACTTCTATGCAAGGATGCACCGCAAGAAGCTGGACATATGTATGGAAGATCTCCTGCAAGAGATCCATGTTGAGGACGAGATGCGCTCTCAACAGAAGATGGATTCTCTGTCCAAACAACTGGCGAAAGCAAATCTGGTCCAAACCAGAGAGTACAAGGGGAAGCAGGCGGCTTCTTCTCATAAGAAGAAGGACTTCACTAATCTGAAAGTGAAGAGTCCTTCATTCAAGAATCAGAAATCCAAGTCCAATGTGACTTGTTTCAAATGTGGCAAGAAGGGCCACTACAAAAGTGACTGCAAGGAACCAGAAAAAGGTGAGCCTAGTAAGGTTTCTTTGGTTACTAATCTGGTTGCAATGATAGCACAGGTTGCAAATACGGGAGTTGACTCGGACTGGTGGATAGACACTGGTGCGACATGTCATGTCTGCTCAGACAAGGAATGGTTCGAGTCAAATGAGCCAACTTCCGAGAAAGTCTTAATGGCAAACCAGGCATAAGCTGAAGTACTGGGGATCGGGACGGTGGAGCTGAAACTCACATCGGGGAACACTCTGACGCTTCAAGGAGTGAAGCATGTTCCTGCAATTGCTAAGAACCTGATCTCTGGGAGCCTGCTTTGTAACACAGGCTTGAGGATGGACATCAATGCTGGCCAGATGGTGATGTCCAAGAAGGGTACATTCTTCGGAAAAGCTTTCCAGACTGAAGGAATGTACAAAATTCAGCTTGTTGTAACCCAGAAAAATGATATTAATGCTATTTCTACTTTGAACTATTCTTTTGAGTTGTGGCATAATAGGCTAGGACATGTTCATTGTAAAAGAATTAACAAAATGTCTAGCCTAGGACTTATCTCCAAGTGTGGGGGTAAGGTAGAGAAATGTGAAGTGTGTGCTCAGACGAAGATCACAAGGAAACCCTTTCACAGGGTCCATCGAAGCACAGATCTTCTGGAGTTGGTTCACTCAGATATCTGTGATTTCAAGCAATTCTCTACAAAAGCCGGGATGAAGTATTTTATTACTTTCATCGACGACTTCTCAAAGTATGCTTTTGTCTACTTGCTCAAGTCTAAAGACGAAGCATTCGAGAAGTTCAAGGAGTTCAGGGCCGAGGCTGAACGGCAAACTGGACAACAACTCAAAAGGCTAAGGAGTGATCGAGGCGGGGAGTATCGGTCTCATGATTTCTCATCATTCTGTAAAGAACATAGAATCATAAATGAGACGACGGCTCCATACTCTCCTCAATCCAACGGAGTAGCAGAAAGGAAGAACAGAACGTTGACAGAGATGATGAACTCTATGCTGTTGACTGCGGGTCTTCCAAAGAGCTTCTGGGGAGAAGCTGCATTAACGGCTACTTTCATTCTCAATAGAGTACCGTATGCAACTTCGGATATAACCCCTCATGAACTCTGGTTCAAAGTCAGACCTAACTTGAATGTCATTCGAGTGTGGGGGTGTCTGGCTTATGTGAAGCACCCAGATTTGAAGATTCAGAAGCTGGGGACTAGGACTACTAAGGCTATCTTCTTGGGTTATGCCGAGAAGAGTGACGCTCGGAGATTCCTTGATATAGAATCAAATCATATCATTGAATCTCGTGATGCTGAATATTTTGAAGACAAGTTTACAAGGCACAAAAATATTGTTCTCGCGGATCTTCCGGAGAATGATGAGAGTGCAAAGCAGACAGAAGTTCTTATCGAACCAGTAGTCCAAGAAGAAGCTATTGTCGAAGAGACACCAGTTGAACCAGAACTCGCTGAGCCGTCAACTAAGCGAGTAAGGAGGCCGAAAGACTTCGGAGATGACTTCGTCACCTATCATGTGGAAGCAGATTCGCTTACCTATGATGAGGCGATGAAGACCAGAGATGCTGTATTCTGGAAGGAGGCGATAGACAACGAGATTGACTCAATCACCTCCAACAACACATGGGTGTTAGTTGACCTGCCAGAAGGAGCAAGACCCATCAGATGCAAATGGATCTTCAAGAAGAAGATGAAAGCAGATGGAACCATTGACAAGTTCAGGGCCAGGCTAGTAGCCAAGGGGTTTGCTTAGAAGCAGGGGATCGACTACTTTGACACTTATGCTCCAGTAGCTCGGATGACAACCATCAGATTGTTAATTGCTCTAGCAGCAATACACAAGCTGGTGATACATCAGATGGATGTAAAAACGGCATTCCTTAATGGCGAGCTGACCGAAGAGATCTACATGCAACAACCAGAAGGTTTTGTCATCAGAGGTCTGGAAGACAAAGTCTGCAAGTTGATGAAGTCTCTGTATGGTTTGAAACAAGCTCCCAAAATATGGCATGAGAAGTTTGACAAAGTGATAAGGTCAAATGGCTACAGGGTCAGTGAAACAGACAAGTGTGTCTATACGAAGTTTGCTGACGGAAGAGGAGTAATCGTTTGTCTTTACGTGGACGACATGCTAATCCTAGGTACGGATTTAGACTGCGTCACAAAGACAAAGAAATTCCTTTCGACCAAGTTCAGTATGAAGGACTTGGGGGATGCCGACGTAATCTTGGGGCTCAAGATCATCCGGACAGGTACTGGAATAGCGCTGTCACAATCTCATTATATTAAGAAGATGCTCACTCGCTACGGGTATCAAGATCTTCCTATAATTGATACACCGTACCGGAGTGATCAGAAGCTGGAGCCAAATTCGAAGGAAAGCGTCAGGCAGTTGGAGTACGCTAGCGTCATCGGAAGCTTGATGTACGCTACTACTGCCACAAGGCCTGACATAGCTTTTGCGGTGGGAATGCTGAGTCGGTTCACTAGCAACCCAGGCGTTGAACACTGGAACGCTGTGAAGCGTGTTATGAGATATCTTAAAAAGACTCAGACATTTGCACTATACTACAGCGGAGATCCGTCAGTAGTGGAAGGCTTCAGTGATGCTAGCTGGTGTTCAGAGGTGGAGAGCGAGTATTCTACAGGTGGATTCATATTCGCCTTGGGCGGAGCTGCTATATCGTGGAAATCGAAGAAGCAGACAATGTTATCTCGCTCCTCCAAGGAATCTGAATTCTTTGCATTGGATGCTGCTGCAGATGAAGCAGAGTGGCTTCGGGAGCTCATGTATGATCTTCCAGTGATTGGAGCTCAGATACCGGCAATCCCGATATACTGTGACAACCAGGCGGCAGCAGCAGTAGCATCAAATAAACTCTTTAACGGAAAGAAGAGGACTGTGCGGTTAAAGCACAGAGCAGTGAACGATCTCATCAAACGAGGCGTCATTGCAGTGATCGATGTTCGGAGTCAGAAGAACCTGGCGGATCCGTTCACGAAAGGCCTCAAACGACAGCTGGTCGAGGACACAGGAAGGAAGATGGGTTTGAAGGCATTCTAACATTGTGTCATTATAATCCTATCAATAAATTTTACGTTATTGGTTCAAAGAGAAATCTACCAGATATCTAATTTTTTGATTCAAGGGAGGACTATTGACTGGAAAAATATTAGTTAACAGTGGGTACTTGTTCTGCGGAACATGTAAGGGTTTCGGACCCAGAACCACTGTTGTCTACTATGAATTTTCTACGGAAAATTGATCCTGTGGGAAGGATGGCATAATGCCTTAATGAGTTCTCAGACTGAGTGAAGGTCTGTTATGCTTTACAGGAAGCATGGTGGCGCAACAACCACAAAGGAGTGTTACAACTCCATGCTACAGTAGGGTGACTCCACCATGAGGTTCCAAGGTAGGGGTAATGCCTCGGCTTTGTTAGCCAAGTCACAGGCGGCGTAGCACCGCATATAGGCAGGTAGCCTAGTGTTGCATAATCATAAAGAGGTATAGATAGCACTACAAAGAGGACAGTATCCTCATGTTACAGTGGCATGACACCACGAAGAGGTACCAGGAAGGGTAAATCCTCGGCTTTGCAAGCCATGTCATAGCGGTATAACACCGCACGGAAGCGCAAGGCTTCATGCTGAGTAGTTTGGCACTACAAAGAGGATTGTGACCTCATGCTACAGTAGTATGACACTACAATGAGGTACCCAGGTGGGGTAAAGCCTCGGCGTTGAGCCATGTCATAGCGGCGTAGCACCGCAAAGGAGCGCAATGCTTCATGCCATGACTCTTTATAAAGAACTCACCTATAATGTATGGAAAGAGAAATAGGCCGTCTCTTGAGGGTAAATTTGTAGACGCCCAAAATACATACATTGAAATCCAGGCTGGCACAAGGCCTTTAATGTGCAGCCAGAAGCACAGATAACTACATTATGTGAGTGGGAAAAATTACAGCTGTGGTACAGAATTCAAGGCGTAGTCCATTTTTGTATCATACTGTTGTTCAACCCATGCGGGAAGATTCAAGTCGTCAGCGACATCTATCCTAATGCATAATGGACAGTTATTATGTGGAACGCTTAACTCATATATATAGAGATATGTGGGGGATTGTTGGTGTTTTATTCTATGAGTTGTGTGTTCACAACACTCTATTGTCAAAAGATAGTCCCACATCGGAAAATCACACCAATATGTATCTCTATATATTACTTATGAAGGAATAGAGAGATGCACATGGGTTGAGGCCCAATGGAGGGTGCCATGTGGGAGGATTTTACATAGAGGTGAGAATAAGAAACCAACTTTTGGCCAAATGAAAATAGATTTAAATCTATTGGAGCTAAGCTCCGAAGGGGCTTAGCGACTCGGACTCGGACTCGGACTCGGACTCGGGCTCGGACTCGGGCTCGGACTCGGACTTGGGCTTGGGCTAATGGGCTTTTGAGGCTTATTATGGCTTTTTGATGGCACTTTGCACTTAGCACGACAGCTCGTCGCAAGGCGCATTGTGTGCTTTAGTTGCGCTCGTGCGCGAGCCTCTGCGTGGCCCTGCGTGGCGTGCGAGGCGTACGGAGCGTACGGGACGTACGGGTCGTACGGGTCGAGCGGGTCGAGTGGGCCGTTCAAATTATGTAACGTCCGCGGGTCTTGTGGGCTCAGATCCGGAAATGGCTCAGATCCAGAAAATTCGGATCTGGCATTAATCCAGGGCGTGCGTTCAGAATTTGAAAAGCCCACCTCATGCCTATAATATCAGCAGCATCTCCTCTCTCCAGGGTTACAGAAAATAATCAGAGAATTTCCAGAGAGAGAGAGAAGTGCTGCTGCTATTCCGAGGAGTCGTCGACATTTTTGGCCAGCGTTCTAAAGTTCTCTTCGAACTTGCTGGTTCCTGGAGGCTTGTCCGTAAGGCGGATATAGCTTTGAGCGCCGGTGATCTTTCACCCCAGCAGGCTTTCTTCTTCCTCTGTTGCCTTCGAGACTATCGTCGCTTCTCTTTAGAAGTTATACGGTTCTGTTGCCTTCGAGAAATATTACGAAATAATCTTTTTAGATTCTCATAATACAACATCACCTTCTTTAGGGTGTTGTTGCTGGAAACATTGTTTACAATAGTTTCTGAAATCGTGTTTTTTCCATCGATTGTTCGCCAAGGGACTAACATTAGCTTCATCCTCTTTCTCCATCCTAATCAAGGGAGTACCGTAAGGGTACTTCAGACCAGTCAGGGGGATCAGACAAGGGTGTCCACTCTCGCCTTATATCTTCATCCTTTGTGCAGATGTGTTGTCTAACTTATTGCATCATGCCGAATATGAGGACCTATTCAATGGCGTCCGCATTAATAGGTATTCCCCATCTATGTTGCACCTTTTGTTGCTGATGATGATGTTTTCATATTTGGTCAGGCAACCCCTACAGCTTTAAATTCTGCCAAGAATATCTTACAAAAGTTCTCTTCATGGTCGGGCCAACAAATTAACTTCAATAAATCCAGTATTCATTTCAGCAAAATGGTTGAGCCAAATGAGTGCCGAGCTCTGGCCCAATTGCTCCAAGTATCGGCTATGAGACCTACAAAAAAATACCTAGGCCATGAATTATTGCAACCAAAAGGAAAGAGTTCCTCTTATGCATTCTTAAGCGACAAATATGGAGCTCGACTTCAAGGATGGAAGGCAAAACTACTTTCTCAGGCTGGCTGAGCAGTCCTTATTAAATCCACACTCGGTTCCATACCAGTATACTATATGTCAGTATACGAACTCCCGTGTGCTGTTACAAAATTATGGACAAGGCAATAACGATCTTTCTGGTGGGGCCACGACCAGTCTGAAAGAATGTTACACTTCTTAGCATGGGATCGAATATCTCAACTGAAAAGTCATGGAGGACTTGGAATTAGGAAGTTGGAATGGGTGAATGAGGCTTTGATCGAGAAACTATTATGGAGATTTCTTGACCAACCTCAACAATTGTGGGCTCTTATGCTCAGAGGCATTTATCTTCAAAATAGACCATTGTGGGCAGCTAAGCATTCGAGATGGGAATCGCCTATCTGGGCGAGTATACTGAATGTGAGGAAGGTCATAATGAACAACATCTACAGGAAAATTAGGGGAGGATGGATTGATATTCTAAAGGAGCAATGGGTTTCTAGTTTGCCGGGGCATAGAATTAATTTTGGTGGTACACTTCCCGACAACGTCAAACTGGTCCGTGATCTGATGAACCCAGCCACCTGCACATGGAAGCACCAACTTATTGACTCAATTTTTTTGCCTCTAGAAGCCAAAGCGATTACAAACATACAGCTTCGCGAAAGGGACGGAGATGATAAGCTAGTCTGGACCGCCTCTAGAAATGGAGCTTTCTCAGCCAAGTCTTTATACGAATTAATACGTCGACAAGCGCCAAGTAGCTCCTACAGTAGCCAGGATCAATCTATGTGGAAAAAACTATGGATCATGGCGGCAATATCCCCTAGAGTTCAACTTCTAATTTGGTGATTACTTAACAACGCTCTCCCGCTCCTCACGGCTATCAATCGGTGGGTCCCAAATATCAACACATTATGTCCTTTCTGTCAACTTCAGGACGAAGACTTAAATCACCTCTTTCTACACTGCTATGTGGCGAAGAAGGTGTGGTTCGGTAGCATACTTGGCTTGAGGGTAGAAAGCCATATGTCGATCATAACCCTTCTAACCGAATGGCTGAAGAATCTGATTCTCATAAAGCATTCCAGATTGGAGCTTCACTGATATAGACCATTTGGAAGGCTAGATGTTCATGTGTTTTTCGCCATGAACCCCCAGCCATTCATCAAATCATCAATCAAACCCAGGCTATTCATACTTCCTATCTCAAGTCAAATTCTGAACAGATAGAAAGGACTCAATCTACACGGACAACTGCCTTTATACCAGAGAAATGGAGACTCCCTGCTTGTTGGGAAAGAAACGCGGAAACCTTTCCCCAAACCGGAGAGTACCTGCGAGAGGACCGAGCAATACAACGCACGAACCCAAAAACAAACACACAAAACAATCCATGCAGACACAGAGAATTTTTGACGTGGAAAACCCTTGCGGGAAAAAAAAACCACGGGACGATCGGAGTCCAACCCAGAGAAGCCTCCACTAATGGAATAGAAGAATTACACCCTCTACAAACTCCTCCCGATCCAAATCGGATCCCCACAACACTCAGAAGTAAGAACAATGATTACAAGGCTACGAAGAGCGAGAACGACGAGTAGAGATTACCCGAAACACGATCTCCTTCGAAAACAACCTTCAATCCTCCGTCTTCTCTTCCGAAGTTGTAATGGCACTCTTGCCTCCTTCCTCTCTCCAAGTTGTGCTACTTTGCGCTAATGTGCACTATGAATTAGGGTTGGGAAATCCTAATATAACTCCCTAATCCTGCAGCAAACCTGAACCGTTGGATTAGATCCAGTGATGAAAACTCATCCAAAATCCCGCTTCAGCCCCGATGACACAGAGTTCGGCCAGAACTCTGTGTCGAGCAAACAGCACCTAACGCCAACATTCTGGAACGGCCAGACCGAGTTCGGCCAGAACTCGGCCTGGGACCGAGTTCGGGCCGAACTCGGCAGACCCAGTCCAGAATCTCTTTCAGGAGCAGCAGCAGCAGCGACTCCGCGTCGCCTACTTCTCGAGCTTCTTCGACACACGAATGGCGCTCGTCGTACTCCGGGGTCTTCTCCATATAGGTTGGGAACCCCACCCACTCCAACAAATCTCCCCCTTCACAACTATGGGGAGGATGTCGTCATCCCGACGACCTGCCTGCAGTACTCAAACTTTCCCCTTGGTAGAATCTTCGTGAACATATCAGCTCCGTTGTCATCTGTATGAACCTTTTCAAGCTCCGCATCCTTCTTCTCAACCATATCCCGTATCCAATGATACCGAGTCTCGATGTGCTTGGACCGGCTATGAAATGTCTGATTCTTCACAAGGTGGATAGCACTCTGACTGTCGCAAAGCAAAGTATACTGCTTTTGCTTCAGTCCTATTTCCTGCAACAGCTTCTTCATCCACAACAGCTCCTTGTAAGCCTCCGTCGTCGCAATGTACTCTACCTCTGTCGTCGACAAGGCAACACACTTCTGCAACCGCGACTGCCACGACACTGCTCCTCCCGCAAACATCATCACGTAACCCGAAGTCGATCGCCTCGTGTCTACATCTCCAGCCATATCAGCATCGGTATACCCAACCAGCTTCGGTTCGTCACCACCAAAGGAAAGTCTCCAACCAGCAGTGCCCTGAAGATATCGTAGAATCCACTTGACCGCACTCCAATGTACCCTTCCAGGATTTGAAAGATACCTGCTAACCGTACCAACTACATGAGCAATATCTGGCCTCGTACACACCATGGCATACATCAGGCTTCCACAGCTGAGGCATATGGAACCCGCTCCATATCTTCCTTTTCGTCCTCGGTAGATGGATACTGTTCCTCAGTGAGCTTAAAGTGAGCCGCGAGGGGGGAACTCACTTTCTTTGACCCGTCCATCCCGAAATGCTGAAGTACCCGGTGAATGTACTTCGTTTGGGACAAGTGTAGCAGCTTGGACTCTCTCTCTCGGCTGATCTCCATCCCAAGAATAGTCTTCGTTGCGCCCAAATCCTTCATAGAGAAGGTCGCGCCCAGTTGGCGCTTCAGCTTCGCTATCCTAGTGGCATTCCGTCCCACTAATAGTATATCATCTACATAGAGCAATAAAATGATGAAATCATCATCGGCAAAATATCTCACAAATACACAGTGATTCGGCGTCGTCCGTGTATAACCATGCTCCCCCCCATAAACGACTCGAACTTCCTGTACCACTGCCTCGGAGCCTGCTTCAGACCATACAAGCTCTTCCTCAACCGGCAGACCAAATGTGACTTGCCCTTCTCACAGAATCCCTCTGGCTGCTCCATGTACAACTCCTCCTCAAGATCACCGTAGAGGAATGTCGTCTTCACGTCCATCTGCTCAACCTCCAAGTCGAGACTGGCTGCTAATGCTAGCACCACCCGAATAGACGAATGCTTGACGACAGGCGAAAAGATCTCATCATAATCCACGCCTTTCCGCTGACCGTAGCCTTTGACTACCAGCCTCGCTTTGTATCGAGGGCGAGTAGTATCTTCCGTCTGCTTCATTCTGAACACCCATCGATTCTTCAAAGCCTTCTTGCCCTTTGACAACCGCACCAGATCATAAGTAGAATTGGTGTGCAAGGAACTCATCTCCTCCTGCATAGCCTCCATCCACTCCTGCCTGTGTTTGTCTTCCATAGCCTCTGTAAAACTTTCGGGCTCTCCCCCGTCAGTCAATAGCACATACTCATCTGGTGAGTATCTCGTAGATGGTCGACGATCCCTGTCACTCCTTCTCAGTGGAGCCACTGGTACTGGCTGTATACCGACAGCCTTCGCCCCTTCAGGAATTACCTTTCCGGCATGCTCATCCTCCTGAGGGACACCCTGACCACCATCAGCAGGCTGATGATCAGGGTTGGGAGCAACTCCATGTACTGGCTCCCCCATAACTGGATTCTCTGCGATGTCCTCTGGAAACTGCTCGAAGCGAAATGACTCTAACTCAGGCAATTTCTCAGCCTCAGAAGGCGTCTCGAAATCCTGAGTGTTGGTCATGGTCTGATCCTCGACGAACACCACGTCCCTGCTTCTGTAGAGCTTTCCTTCCACTGGGTCGTAGAGTCTATAGCCAAACTCATCCCGACCGTAGCCGACAAAGACGCATCGCCTCGTCTTCGGCTCAAGTTTGGTCCTCTCGTCCTTCGGTACATGCACGAAGGCTTTACAACCAAACGTCCGCAGGTGATTGTATGATGGCTCTTTGCCGTACCATACTTTATCAGGCACATCACCCTGCAAAGGAGCACTAGGAGACAAATTAATAATATAAGCAGCTGTGAGAAGAGCCTCACCCCAATAACTGCTCGGCAAGTTTGCTTCTGACAGCAAACAACGCACCCTCTCCATCAGTGTCATGTTCATGCGCTCCGCTACACCATTGAGCTGAGGTATCTTTGGCGGAGTCTTCTGGTGTCGTATCCCTTGCTCTCTGTAATACGCATCAAAGGGACCGATGTATTCTCCGCCATTGTCGGACCGAACACACAACAACTTCTTGTCCGTCTCCCTTTCAACAGAGGCCTGAAACTCCTTGAAAGTAGGCAGCACCTGATCCTTGGTCTTTAAGGCATAGACCCAAACCTTCCTGGAACAGTCATCAATAAAGGTTACAAAGTAAGAAGCACCACCAAGAGATTTTACCTTCATAGGACCGCAGACATCCGAGTGAATCAACTCGAGCAACGCCGGCTTCCTCGAACTTGGGTAACTTTGGAAAGACACCCTATTTTGCTTTCCAGCTAAACAGTGCATGCACTTCTCCAACTTTGTAGACCTGAGCCCCGGAATCACCTTCCTGTTCACCAAGTAGCTCATCTCCTTCTCGCTGATATGGCCGAGCCGCCTGTGCCACAACTCGGTAGACGCATCACTGACTGTGTTCACCTCCTGTGCCCCCTCTGCGCTCCCCTCCATATAGTAGAGACCGGACTTCTTGCTTCCTCTGGCAATCACCATCGAACCTCTGGAAAGCTTCTACTGACTATTCCCGAAGAGACTAAAGAATCCTTTGTCATCCAACCTTCCAACCGACACCAGGTTGAAACGGATATCAGGGACATGACGAACATCCTTGAGAACAAGAACCGCACCCGTCTTCGTTCTCAAATGCACATCTCCAACGGCAACCGCCTTCGACACATCTCCGTTGCCCATCTTCAACACGCCACAGTCGCCTGTCGTGTAAGTGGCAAACAGTGCCCTATTGTGAGATACATGTGCTGAAGCCCCTGAGTCCACCAGCCAAGAATTATCGTCGCAGGCGAGGTTAGTAATGACCTCATCACCTACGATGATCACATCGCCTCCATGCATCGAGGCCGTCGCTGTAGTGTTCTCTTTTTGCTTCTCCTTGTCGCCCTTCTTCTCTCTCTTCCAAGCGAAACAATTCCGCTTGATATGGCCCTTCTTACCACAATGGTAATACTCTGAGTCCTCGTAACGACCCTTGGACTTCCCCCTGCTCTTGTCTCTGCCACCACCTGGACCCCTGCTTTTGCCCCTTACGCGGCTCTCTGAAACAAGTGCCTTTGAGTGGTGGGATGTGGATGAAGTACCCTGAGAACGTCTCCGTATCTCTTCATTCAGCATCCCGCTCTTGGCAAACTCCAGACTGACCACGCCCTCTGGAGCAGAAGCGATCATAGATACTCGTACGGTCTCCTACGAGTCTGGCAAGGTACATAGCAGCCACAGTCCCTGAACTTCGTCGTCGAACTTGACTCCCATAGAAGATAGCTGGTCAACCACGCCCTGGAACTCACTCAAGTGATCCGAAATAGACGCCCCATCCTTGTATCGCAGATCCATCATCGTTCGGATCAGGAACAACTTGTTTACCCCGGTCTTCTTCGCATACAAGGATTCCAGCTTATCCCACAACGTCTTCGCGTGCTCAATATTGGCAACGTGGTTGTACATGTTCTCATCAACAAACTGCCGTATGTACCCACACACCTGTATGTGCTCGAATGTCCAGTCCTCCTCGGATTTATCACTGGGCCTCTCGGATGCAAACACGGGTAGATGCAGCTTCTTGACAAATAGTAAATCTTTCATCTTGCTTCGCCAATAGTGATAATTGGTGCCGTTCAGGTTCACCATGCGTACCGGCTTCGCGTCCATCTCTCCTCTCTGGTTTCTCTATCAACTACTGACACTCCTTCTGAATTCCAGAACCTGGCTTTGATACCACTCTGTTGGGAAAGAAATGCAGAAACCTTTCCCCAAACCGGAGAGTACCTGCGAGAGGACCGAGCAATACAACGCACGAACCCAAAAACAAACACACAAAACAATCCATGCAGACACAGAGAATTTTTGACGTAGAAAACCCTTGCGGAAAAAAAAAACCATGGGACGATCGGAGTCCAACCCTGAGAAGCCTCCACTAATGGAATAGAAGAATTACACCCTCTACAAACTCCTCCCGATCCAAATTGGATCCCCACAACACTCAGAAGTAAGAACAATGATTACAAGGCTACGAAGAGCGAGAACGACGAGTAGAGATTACCCGAAACACGATCTCCTTCGAAAACAACCTTCAATCCTCCGTCTTCTCTTCCGAAGTTGTAATGGCACTCTTGCCTCCTTCCTCTCTCCAAGTTGTGCTACTTTACGATAATGTTGCACTATGAATTAGGGTTGGGAAATCCCAATATAACTCCCTAATCCCGCAGCAAACCTGAACTGTTGGATTAGATCCAGTGATGAAAACTCATCCAAAATCTCGCTTCAGCCCCGACGACACAGAGTTCGGCCAGAACTCTGTGTCGAGCAAACAGCACCTAACGCCAACATTCTGGAACGGCCAGACCGAGTTCGGCCAGAACTCGGCCTGGGACCGAGTTCGGGCCGAACTCGGCAGACCCAGTCCAGAATCTCCTTCAGGAGCAGCAGCAGCAGCAGCGACTCCGCGTCGCCTACTTCCCGAGCTTCTTCGACACACGAATGGCGCTCATCGCACTCCGGGGTCTTCTCCACATAGGTTGGGAACCCCACCCACTCCAACACTGCTATGGGGGTCATTAAAATAAATGTGGATGGTACTACGTCTTCCTCAACTATTGCTATAGCGGTCGTGGTCAGAAATCCTCAAGGACATTTTGCTTGGGTTCTAACACATTTCTACGACGATAATTACAGTCTTTGGGCAGAACTCCATGCCATCCTACAAGGTATTCTCTTGGCCAGATAGATCGCAGCAAAATATATGATTATCGAGGATGACTCGCTTACAGTTCATAGGATCATGAACGAAGAAAAGGAACTACTTCCACGGAGAATGCAAGACCTCATACTTTCAATCCAGGAAGAAATGGCATCTCTTTCGAAAAGGCCTATCTTTGCGTTTATAAGGCGCCAAGGAAATATGGTGGCCCATTCACTAGCTTCCCTCGCGATTCATAATTCAGTTATGACTTTCTTTTCATCCCCTCCGGATTGTATTTCTCAACTACTGGAGGAAGAATGTAGTTCTGAAGATTCTGTTTCATCTTATATTCAATAATAAATTCGCATTCCCTCTCCAAAAAAAAGAAAGGTATTTAATTTTCATAATTTTTGGGCTACTACAAGTATTTATAGAACTATTTGTATCAAAAACAAATTTAATAATAATTATTTATAATTAATTGTTAAAAGAAACTAATGTTTAATATATCATAACTAACATAAAATTAACATGTATATATATGAAAATGATCTACAGAAAATCTAGTATTTGATTCTGAATTTTATTTAATTTTACAGCACTGTTTAATATTTACTAAAAATCAATATACATAAAATACATTAAATAGTACTTTCAGTTTTTAATTAATAGAAAATATAAATAATAATATTTAATGCTGGAAAATTTATAAGTAAATACTACATTTGAAAACACTAATTATCAATATTTTACATCATGCAAATACACTATATAATTATCAAAGCACAAAAAATACATAAATACGATATACAATAATACTATAAATAATATAATACCCAAAAATAAGATTAACATGGGATTCGAACTCGGGTCTGTCAAGAATGGATCCTAGGTTCGGTCAAGTAACCAGTAGGCCAAAATTAGTTTGTTGTTAGCATAAGGGATCCGCTTGGATTTAAACTATATCAAGGCTAGAATTTATTTTCTTACCGAGGAAGAAGAAGAAGGTGGTCACAGTTACGTCGAGATCATCGTCGGCTCGTTGGAATCGTCCTCGTCGAGATCGGGAAGGTGGTTCGTAGGTTATCGACGAAGCTCGGGGTGCGGCTCCGGTGGCTCGGGGATGGCGAGTGCGGCACGGGTCGCGTTGGGTTGCTCCAAAGGAAGAAGATGGAAATGCTTAAGTTTTGTCTCAAAATTTCTTTCTTATAGAGAAATGAAGGAAAGTTATGAATGGGAAGGGTCGGAGGTTAACGAATGGAAAAAGTTGGGAGTTACGAAATGTAAGAGGTTGGGAGTTACCGAATGTAAGAGGTTGGAAGTTACGGAATGTAAGAGATTGGGAGTTACGGAATGTAAGACGTTGGGAGTTACATAATGTAAGAGTTTTGGAGTAACTTAATAGGATTGGGTTTCTGGGCTTCAATTTTGGGTTTGGATGTGAAGAGAAAAATGGGTTTGGGCTTGGATAATTTTGGTGAAAATAAAATGAATAGGGAAAATAGGGTATTTATAGGCTTGGTCCCAACCCATAGGCCCAAGAACATATGGATAATTAATTTGGGCTATTTGATTAAATAGGTTCAACCTTTAACTAACTTTGGAAATTTCTAGAAGTAAATTGGCTAACCATCTCAATAATCACATGCCACTTAGTTCTAAATCTAGAAACTTCTAAATACTAATTAACCAATCCACCTTTCTATACCTAAAGCTTGTAGCTGATGGTGACCCACTACTTTATATAAGGCTGAGACAAAGAGAAGACAAATAGCTGAGCTTGGTCGACCTAATAAGAATATTAGAACTCCTATAACTGTTAATAGTAACTAAATCCATTCTCCTAAATAAAAGCTTATTTGAATATTATAATCTTAATAAACTTAATAAAACTAACTAGTTTTGGAGAAATGAATTTAAATCAGGATTTAGGGGTTACAAATCTATACTCCTTAGAAAAATTTTGTCATCGAAATTTCAAAGGATACGACTAGCCACGACTAAGAATATAATCAAAAGATGATACGATCAATCGATACGAATAGTCACGATAAAGAATATAATTAAGAAGATGATACGATTTATGATCAGTTAGTCAGGCATAATCACAGATAAAATCGAAAGAAAATATGTGAATTAGCACGATCGAAATATAATCAAAATAGTCTAGTCGCGATCAAAATTATTTAAGAATGATCAAATCAAAATCGTTTCGGCACGATTTGATGTTTAACCCAAATCATTTAGACACGATTATCAAATCTAGAAACGATTATGTATCTAGTAGAAAGAAATCAAAATAGGTTTTAAAAAGATTACGAGGAAACCTAATAACGATATGAAAATAAAAGATAAGAAAGAAAGGTTCAATAAATGACGATAAGAACTAAATTAAATTCAAGTGAGCGTGCATGAAATTGTGAACCATGAAAATTAATAGTCATATGCCAAAAAGGATGTAGTCTATGTAATATTCAAAAATCATAAGCTTATTCGAAGTCATTTTACCGAGAATTTATGTCTCGCTAGTGTACATCTGGCTGCAGTAAACCCTTGGTTTCATGACTTAAATATGATAGTATCGAATATTCTATTAACTCTATCCATTATTAGTATAACAACTCAAAGATCAAAATAGAGCAAGTGGACATAGTTTTAATAAAATTCGATAACTTATGCTTACCTGAAATTACTTCAACTTAGGGGGTCATGCCTTGCCAGTGCGTTGTTGGCTACAGTGAACCCGCAGTCTCCATAATTCAAATAAATGGTGACAGTGCACATCTGTCTTGCCATTGTAAGTCATCGAAAAAGTATTCCAACTAAATCCATAAAAGTTTCAAAGGAGCTTCTAGAAATTCAAACAAGTTCCAAGACGATCAAAAGAGAAAAAGTGTAAGTATCTGTCCTGTAAGTCTCAATTTTTGAAAATAAAATGATCGATTAGGGAGGAAATAATTGAAGACAAAAGAAATATAAATATTCTAATCTCTATTTCATGGATATTCAAATGATTGAAGGAAAAAAAATTTGAATCAAAAACTAACTCGAGATTCATATATGAATAATAGAATCAGAAATTATAAAAATAATTTCTTATGGAAAAAAAGAAACACTACAAAAATTCATCGATTTAGCGACGGCTATATCCGTCAAAAATCCGTCGTTAAATGTAATTACCGACGGATGGTCGACGGATATTGGTTAAAAAAGGTCGTCGGAAAAAGCCTCGTCGCTAACAACAATCCGTTGGCAAGTTGTCGCCCAGCGACGAATTAGCGACGGACTACCGTCAACCATACTCGTGTAGTTTGCGACGACTCACCGACGAATTACCGTCAAATCACGTATCAAAAGAAGTAATGACGTATCACTTACCGACAGACATATCTGTCGCTATTTGGTCGGTAAATGCGTATCCGAGAGTTTCTGATACGCAAATTCTGTCGCCAGTCAGTCGCGAATGGTCGCTAAGTTTTGACAGATTCGCGACAAAATACCGACGGAATATCCGTCGACCCGGTTCTGTGAATTATTCATATTTCCAGAACATTGGCGACGGATAATCCGTCGTTATTCCATCGTGAGTCGTCGCTAGACCGTCGCCAATCTGTCGGCTTATAGCGACGGATTATCCGTTGCCAATGTTTTACCGACTACTAGCGACGGCATACCGACGTAATATCCGTCGCCCCTATCCTGTAAATCTTTCATAATTCCAGAACCGTGGCGACGGATAATCCGTCGTCTTTTAGTCGCGCATCTGTCGCTAACTGGGAATCCCCCAGTTATCGACGGATAGTCCGTCAGTAATTGGTCGCCAGTCTGTCGGTAGCTGGAAAATTTTTAAAAAAAAACAACATAAAACTGGGCATTCCCAATAAACACAATTCCAATATACAACAGTTTAAAAATATTGTTAAAATGTTGTTTTACAACAGTTTTGAAATGTTGTTGATTATGTTTCCACTTTAAAAAAAAATACAATTTACAAATAAAAATATATTGAATCCAATTATAATACTAATACAAATACACAAATAGAAATACAAATACATTATTCTATTTTTTTGCTCCTGTTGTCGTTATTGTTGTTGTTGCTACCGCTTCTACTGTTGTTGTTGCTATTATGGTTGTTGTCACTTTCTCAGCAACTCCACCACCAAGCCTATCAAAAATGAAGATACTAGACTGAAGGAATGTTGTGACAATCTATAGTTGATTATAGCAGAAACATATTTTACAAAAGAATAAAAAAAGGCGCATAAATTTGAATGTCATCTATGACGTCTTAGTATGTCAATTAAGACTACAAGCTATCATAAGTCAACATAAGAAAATACCAAGGTATGATTTATTTCTTACCAAAAAAAGATACACATCTGGCGACCTATGGTAATGTATTCTACAGGAGAATAGATAAAAATTCATTACCCCCAACATGGTAATGATTCAGTTTCACAATTCTGGCAGTTGTGATGTGGTGTACCATCAAATCATACATCTAGCTCACCCACATATTGACAGATATGTAGATGTTTATAACATGGATACCATCTATATGATTACATAAAGACAAGAATCTATGAAAATGTGCATAACCTTAATTAAAATTTTGATCCTTGCAGAAATGAAATACAAAGAACCTTTTAAGTTAAGGAGTAAGAACAACATTTTAAGAAAAAAAAGAAAACTGATGATAAACATGTAGTATAGCTATTAAAATATTGCCTAACACTATATGGTCATGAATATATGGTCACCATACTTAAGATTCTCACACAAAACAAGTCCCGAAAACATGTCAATTATAAATATCACTACTTGATTTATTTTAAATCACATTTTATACAAGCAACAATAACAAGTATTATGTCTGCTCTAGGCATCTCTTCTTAGTTTTATGTGTTGTATCTCTTTATAATACAGTATTTGCATGTTTAAATACTTCAAGTATCTATAATGCTTAAGGACCGGACTACCGATGGTGAAAAAAGTGGACAATGATTAAAATATGGCTACTAAAATCAAAGAAGACTTGCCTGTGTTAGTCAACTGAACTTAAGGAAGAACTAATTGGAGTCCATGTTTCCATGTAGTGCCTCAGATTCCAGTTGATAAATAGTATGTAAAATCTGGATAGGATACAGATACAATCAGATAACTTAGATGAACACTAATAAAAGAAAAAGCTAAAGCACTATGGATATACATGAAGTGGAACAAAATAATCAATGTAGTGCAACAATGTGACCTCAGCGCTTGTTCAATAACAATAACAACAACAGCCTCCATCCCAAATTATTGGGGTGGCTCTATGAATTCACTTTTCATTATTCTTCTCTATTACTAACAACAAAATAAACAACCCTTTGTCCCAAGGTTCGACCGCTTACCTGTGCAGCAAGTTGCTGCTACAGTTCTTGTTAACTGCAACTGCAGGATTTCTATAGGGGAAGCATATAGCTACAGTAGCAAGGAAGTAGGGGGAAACCTACATGAGTGTGTAGGGGGCAGCAATTCATATTGCAGTAGGTAAGATGTAATTTGCAACCAGTTTTCCTACAGGGGGTTTGTGCAAGGTTAGACTGCATGTATCTGCAGTAGTTACTTGTGCAAGTGCAGGGACTGATGCAATGGATAACAAGCAGCCTGTAGGAAGGAACTACAGGTGAGCCTATAGTGCATGATATGCAGGAAGCTGCAACATATATGTGTGTGCATATATAGCAAGGATGTCTAGTTGTGTGGTGGTGTAGTATACAATAGGTGGTATAAGGTTAGAAAGAGGAGCTATGAACATGAGGTAATTTAGTGGCAGATAAATTGATACAGGAAGGAAACTTGTGTGCAGGTGTCAGCAGGTATGTTGGTATTCAGATAAAAATAAGAGACTCCACTTCAAAATATAAGACTGGTGGTCCAGAAAACTATCCCAAAACTGCAAGTCGGGGTTGCCAGTAGATTCTATTGCTCCATGAAACTTCTATAATGCGATATTTATTTATTCAATTCACACAATGGATCACAGCTATACGAAAATCTTGATTATCATGTAACTATTTTAAAATTTCTAATCAAACAAACATGGGTGTATCATAAAGGTCAGGATTTACAGTTACAGAGCATACTTATAAGCCATAAATATTATATATACCTTCTTCTGGTGAAATGGGCACACTGATTCCATTTGACAAATCCAGATTCTCCAGATGGTGGGCACACTGGTACCAATTATGATATCTTCATAATGACATTACTCTCCAGTCATATAATAATATGGGTAGTATGTATGTGGATTATGACATGCTTGATAAAGTTGTAGAATGCTACCTTAAGGCTCTAGGCATAAAGCATATCCGAGCACATCAGGGTTTGGCCCGTGTCTATTATCTTAAACATCAGAAGAAATCTGCTTATGATGAGATGACAAAGCTGATTGAGAAAGGTAAAAATAATGCATCAGCATATGAAAAGCGTTCTGAATATTGTGAACGTGACATGGTATATAGTGACCTTAACATGGCAACATACTTGGATCCATTAAGAACCTACCCTTACAGATACAAGGCAGCATGTTAGTCATTATTGTCCAGCCAATGTTTTTCCTATTTTTTAATTAGAGACATGGTTTTGATCAATATTCATAGTGTTGTATATTTTGCTGAATGCTATTTGGTAATCAAATGATAAAGAACATATGAGATCACTAAGATGCATGACATTTAACTTAGCTTAGAATTCCATTTGTCATACTTTAATAATCTTATTTACAAGAAGGATCAGAAATACCATTCCACATCCAAAATTTAAGAATACTTCTTACACTATAAGTTCGAGTACCAACAACAATATAAATATTGTCTGACTCGAATGTGTAAGATATAACTTACTCAACTAACTAAAGCAGCAATATAAATATTGTTTGACTCGAATTATTGGATATACAACAACAGTATGTTCTGCCGAAAGGAAGCTTCCTTGCCAGACATCATAAATAAATCTTAGGTATAACCCAAACCTATCAAGGATTGATAGTTATTCAGATATCTGATTAATAAATATCAAAGAAGTACAACGAATATATATCATACTCTAGCAGTAGGGAACGAGTAGAATACACAAGGCATATTACAAACTTCACACTATGCATATGAGAATTGCCCAGTATAAACATAACAATTCTACTTTATGATACTATCCAAGAATAGCCTTAGTGTCATTTACACATACCAGGGATCACATCAAGTTTGACTAATTTTTTTCCTCTCACAACTCGTTGTCCTTTGCATGACTTGCAGAGGTTCTGCCAAATAAAAATTGGAGTATTAGCATGAAGATACACAGTACAGGAAGACCAAGAATGTAACTAAAACAATAAAACTTTCCAACCATAGTAACAAGACAAACAAGAATTTATTTAAATGTAGACATCCATTCATGGTAGTTCCATATAAAGATTTATTTATGTGATCAAAAGTTAAGCCAATTATTAAGAAAAACCCATTTTTTCGCTTATTGTAAGGTACTCTAAAGATTCATTTCAGTTATGAGAACCCAATAAAGAATTTATCATAAATTACTCTTTCCTACACATTATCAAATATATTTTGAACTTCCCGTTACAGCTGCTCTATTACAATAGCATCAAAATTGAATATATATATATATATATATATATATATATATATATATATATATATATATATATATATATGTGTGTGTGTGTGTGTGTGTGTGTGTGTGTGTGTGTGTGTGTGTGTGTGTGTGTGTGTTCCGACCCCCCGCGGCCAAACCCTAACCCCCCACCCTCCCTCGCAGCCTACCCCCAACCCCCCACCACCCCCTCCCACCTCCACCACCACGGCCAGCCATCCCCCGCCCCCGGCAACCCACCCCCAACCCCCCCAGGGCCAGCCTCCCCGCGGCCAGCCCCTCCCAACCCCCCCATACCGGCCAGCCCCCTTCCCGCAGCCCACCTCCAACCCCCTCGGGGCCAGCCTCCCCGCGTCTAGCCCCCCCAACCCCCCTGGCCAGTCCCCCTCCCACCCCGCAGCCTACAACAACTCCCCCGGGTCCACCCTCCCCGCGGCCATCCCCCCTCCCGCTGTCCGCCCCCTTCCACCACCTCCATCCCACTACCGCCAGCACCCCCCGCGGCGTCCCCCACCATCGCCAGCACCCCCCGCGATGACCCCCACCTCCACCAGCTTCACCCGCGGCGACCCCCACCCCCACCCCCTCGCGGCCAGCAGCACCCCCCCACGGCCAGCAGCACCCCCCCCCGCTGCTCGCCCCCTCCCACCACTGTCGGCTTCCCTTCGCTCTCCACCGCCGCCCAAGATAGAGAGAGAGAGTTACCTCGATCGTACGCGTCCAAGAGAGAGAGAGATGAGAGAGAGAGAGGAGAGAGAAAAAAATTTGGGGGGAATGAAATTTTCCTCCCGTCGGTTCAACTTAAGCTAGGCTTTTAACTTAGCGACGGATAAAATCCGTCGCTACTTAGTCATTAATCTCACGCGATTTTTTTTAAAATTTTTCCAACCACTTAGCGATGGACTGTATGTCCGTCGCTAATATCCCATCATCTGGTCGACGAATTATCCGTCGCTTAGTAGTCGTCAATTCCCCCGCCAACTAGTGACATTTTCTTGTATTTTTTTGACATTTTTCTGCCAATTAGTGACTACCGAGTGACTACTTGCCGACGGATTTTTATTCAGTCGCTATTTTACCGACGGCGTGCCGACGGATAGGCGACGAATATTCACCCTTAAAAAAAAATTGGTGCACGATTAGCCGGAAAGTCGTCACCAGGTTGTCGGCAGTCCGTCGCTACTGACGACGGATTTATTCCGTCGCTAAAACGCCGTCGTCAATTTACTGTATTTTGGTGGTGAAATAAATAAGCAATTCAGACTTACGATATGATGAAAGTTAGAGAGGGCAAAGATGATCAAGATTAGAAATTGAATAATATGAAGTCCTAGTTTACCAAGCGAATAGTCTACCCACCATTAATCATATCATCGTATAAAATACAATAGCATATCATTATATGAAAATTAATTCCTTAATATCTAATAGGGTCTAGAATTCAATAAATTTTCGGCTAAATCACATGGCCTATGTAGCAACCTTCACTACCTAACAGTCAAATTGAATAAGGGTCTCCTAGTCCTAGTCGTTCTCCTAAAATCAAATCAATCATAATTGTGAATGTACATTTTTCTAGTCGCAGGCTCGCAATAGTACGACTAACTTAAGTACTATCACGAGTTCGCATAATTTTGGGAAAACAGACCTGAATGGGCCACCACTAAAAACATGTCACAATCCGCTCTCGAATATTCAGATACGAGTCGGACACATCCAGCCTACGCTATAAGATATCGGTAGTAAGCTGTTCTAAACCTTCAATCATCTTCTAAAATTATAGTATATTGAATCAGATTAATCACATCATCTATATCGAGAGAAACTAGAGTAGGTCCAAAATGTCACTTAGTTGCATTTCCAAGGCAAAAGTAACTGGAGTAAAATCCAACCAAATGAATGTTAACTAATTATTACAAACCAAATTCAAAAGCGAAATGTAAGGTAAGTTATTGAGTATTCCCCAATATATACATCCTTTGGGATGTGGGCTAGCGTATTAGTGGTAGTTCCATAGTATAAATTGTAAAACAACTCCTCATCGATCAATTCACCTACAACGATCCAATCAGAAATGGAGCAAAGTACAACCCTACAATTTACGCTACTAGTACATGGCATGATAAGAATGAACTAACACTACCAAAATAAGTCATATTGGCGATATAGATAAAAACATCGCTAATTATATTGCATTTAGCGACGAAATAAAAAAATGTCGCTGAACGTCACTATCAGCGACTTTCAGCGATAGTTAGCTACGTACGTTATTATTTAAAAATAAAATATTGCGGCTCAGTCGAAGAAATCATTATTTTTTAAAACAATGACGTTTTACAACTCATTTGAAGTATCACCCGTATATTAGTAGACAACGACGTTTAGCGACGTCACTTGACAACGTCGCTATATTATTTCATATAGGGTTATGTGGCCGATTGACTTTTCATTCTCCACCCCCTAAAAAAAATTCAATTCCCCCCAAAATTTCTCTCCCCCTCCCGTACTCGTCTACGGCGGCCCCCTCCCCTGGCGACTCCCTGCCTCCAGCGCCCTTCTCGACTCCGACGGACACCTTCCCCCGGCGACCTCCTTCCCCCTCGACTCTCTCGTGCGTCTCCTTCACCGGCTGCCTGCGACCCCTGTCTCCGGTGCCTCTCTCGACTCCGGCGACCCCCTCCTCCCTGCGACCCCCTTCCCCCTTGCCCCTCTCGTCTCTTTCCCCATAGGCTCAGGTAACCCTAACCCTAACTCCCTCTTGTTGACATGACACTGACACACTCCTCTTAATGATACGACACGACACGACACACAAACATAGACACTAGCACGGTCACTGACATGATACTGACATCGTGTGTTGGTTGGAGGAAAGAAATATTTATCAAATATTTTTAACACACACTTCTATGGAAGTTGTAGTTTTACGTAGAGCTTTCATAAGCATGGAAGATGTAATGCCCCAGTCCCAAAATATATAGAACTAGGAGATCATATACATGTCAGTTACGCATCAAATAGACTCCAGTCCAACTCAAATACGTATAAGCTGTCTAGACTGTGGTGATAAGTCTAATCATCGCAAGTCAAAAATATATCTCAATCCACATAAAATAATAAACATCAAGAAGGAACAATATGGCTCATGGTCTGCAGCCCACTAGCATATAGGTCCGAATATACTCGAAAGAAAACATGAGTCTATAAAACTAGGCTACTAAGCTGAATATTTCATGATAAGAATATGCATCACAGAAGAATAATAAAATAGAACCATGAACCAACGATACCTAAATCCTGTAGACGAAAATCATAATCATCCATCAATCCTACTAGCTCGGCCATAGCATGGAGAAATCACCAGGTCCTCAAGGGACTAGCAAGACACATAATATATATACAAGCTTGCTTTGACAGTAAATAACATGCGAGAAAAAATAGGGAAAACAAATAGAGTAAAGAATAACACATAAAGAAACTCTACAGATAGTGACATGTTATGAGAATATTATATTAATCATGGCTATAGGTATATGTGATATAATCGCAGCTCGATGAGGCACTAACAGTTCTATAACAGGTTCTCTATCGTAGCCCGGTGAGGCACTAACAATAGAAGTATAGTCACGACTAATAAGCACTCTCGCCTAAGGTACTAGGAATTAAAGTCTATATAGTCATGTCCAAGTCAAGTACGGGTCAAACAGGTCAGGAGAACATGGCATAGGCATAGCAATACTATCATAGACATGAACAAGATAAGAAAGATAAAAAAAAGTAATATAAAAAAATGAGTAACAATCTACGTGCACGTAAAACTAGAAAGTAACCATGACCAGAAGCAAAAGAATATGTAACCAAGTAATAAAGAATGAAATATAGAAAGTATGTAAAAATTGTAAAGTTTGGCAATGTGTACTTGCCTAGTGTAGCGCGTAGAACCAACATAACTAACCAATCAATGAGCCACAAAAGTTTGACTCCTGCAAACGACTCAAAATGCTGAAACAGACATCACCAACGTGTTTATCATAAAAGAAATACCTAAGTTTAACTGCCCAAAAGTTCAATTCTGGATACAGGGCAAAACGATAATTTGGGTCAAAACGATATCCGCCGTTGGACC
>JANAVB010040619.1:27787538-27790038 GCA_029216955.1 Iris pallida
AAAATTTCTCTTCTCTAAATATTTTTCAAAATGAGCTTAAACATTGAGTTTAGAGAAGAGAGAAAAGTTGCTTTCCAAAGCAACTTTTCACACTCCACTCCATTTTTTTAATGACTGCTCTTTCCTCCCCTTCCTCCTTCCCTCTCCCATGTCTCCTTCTCCTTCCAGCAAGGAATAACTGTTACGAGGTCGGACCTGTGAGGAGCTCGCGAAGAAGACGGAGGCAGCGAGGGTGCGGAGAAGGTGGAGGCAGCGGCGACGATGTTGCTGCCGCTGCGACCACCTCGACTGATTTTACTGCTGCGGTGGCGGAGGATGTTCGAGAAGCTTGGGTTTTCGAGCCACCGGGGAGGGGAGTTCGTTAGGGGTCCTGGAGTTTGAGAGGTCCGCCGCGTGTCGATTTCATCGGAGCTCCTCCCTCTTTCTCCCTCCGGAGCTCCTCCTAACAGCTACCTCACCGAGTCTGCCACGTCGATGTCGTCGGCCCTCCTCTGCGCGATGCTTGAGAGCAACATAGTCGCTGCTAAGTGAGGAGGTCGACAACATTTGGAGGAGGTCAACCTCGATACTGCCTCGACGTCGGTTGTGGGAGTCAAAACCCTAGCTCCGTTGCCTTCGATCTTGACACAGGAGCCGCAGTCGTAGTGTCTGTATAGGACACAAATTGAGTTGGGAACATATTTGTTGAACACATGGACAAATTTTTGGGACACATGGGCATATTGTTGGGGACACAGAACGGACACAAGCTTAAAAATACTTTCTAAAAATATTTTACCAAAAAAAATTTGAACTTTTTTCTTCAGAAAACTACTTTTCAGATGAAAATAACCAAACACAAACTCAAAATTTTAATACTCAAAAAACAACTTTATAACTTACTTTCAGAAAACTATTTTCAGGAAAAAAATTCAGAAACATATCCAAACGGACCCTTAATTTGTCTGAAGTCAGAACTATTCAAACAGTTGAATTAACTAATATTGTTTATAACGACATTCATATATGAGCCAAACCCTAAACAAAATTGAAAAAAAAAATATACAATGATTCGTTGAGCATCAATTCCTTTGTCGAACAAAGTTTCTCATGTAAGAAGCTTAGTGCAAGAATAAAAGCTCAAATGAAAATAGCAAGCTATATAGTACTAGCCAAAATTTAAGCTAAACCTTAAGTGAGCTTGTGTGCGGGCCTTTGGCCATAGCCCTACTTGATTTGAATTCAGTATCATTGTTCAAGAAAATGGAGTGAATGACCTGTTGTGAGGATCCATCCTGGCTTTGGCAGGCCACTTGGCTGCAACAGGAATGCAATGTGAGCTCGGGCCTGGCCAGGCAATGTGGCCAGGTCACTTGGTGTCATCCCCAATTTTCATAAATAGGGGTATTTTGGTCATTTTCCACTTTAGAATTATTTTTGGAATTATTTATTTATTTATGATATTATTTTGGGGTTATTTGAGTCGGGTTAGAATTTTAACTCAATCCGACTTGTATCGGGGACCCGGGGTAGTTTTGACTCTAGTAGGACCCACTCATTATTTAGGCATGGCCCACATAGCATTATTTTTAGTTAGTGGGATAGACTAATTATTTATGGATAGCGTTGGTTAGTTTAGAGACTTAATTCATGACTAAAATAGCCTCGGCCTAAACCCTTTCCTAATTTTAATTAAATAGGATTAGTGGGGGCTTTTTAGTCTTTTCAAATAGGGACACCTATGCTATTATGACCGGCCACCTTAGGGGGAGGATAGGCTTGAGCCTCTTTGATATTATCCATCCATTTTCTCTCTCTTGTTCTTCCCTAAAATTTAGAGAAGAGTTCCTATTGATTTCTCCACCAAATCAATTTATTTCTCCAGCCAATCTTCTTCATTCCTTCTCTACTCAAGCAAGGAAAGGATCTAGCCAAGTTTGGGAGGATTCAGAACTCGTTCGTGTCCATTTGGAGATCTCTACGTGTCGGTGTCATATCGGGAGTGGTTTTCCTAGATTCGATCTACCGGGAGGTATAATCTCTTCTCCATTTCCTTCCTTCATGCATATATGATTATTTTGGACCCATAGGAATGACCCCCATGGTTGTGTCTCCATCTGTGTCCATTTCGTGTCCATTTGGAGACTTCTAGGAGTGTCCTTTGTGTGGTATTGTGTCCTAGTGGAAAATCCCTATTTTGGAAACTTGTATTTTAATATATATATTGTAGGAATGATTTTAATAATGTTTTAATCTCAGATTTATGTTATTAGAGTGTTGTTCTTAATGTGTTCTTCAATGATCTTATGGTATCATAATTTATTTATCTATATATATGTATATATCAATTGTTATATATATGTGTGTGTCTATATATATATATATATTATATATATATATATATATATATATATATATATATATATATATATATATTTTATATATATATATATATATATATAAATAAATAAATAAATAAATAAATAAATAAATATATATATATATATATATATATATATAT
>JANAVB010040619.1:27792538-27927538 GCA_029216955.1 Iris pallida
CATCCTATTATATATCTCCTCTTGATTTTGTCTTATATTTCACATGTTCTACATGCTCTTATGCTATACTTTGATTGGAGGCTAGGTTCTGCTCGGAAGAAGGATTACAACCCCGGTCCTTGTTTGGTTTAAGGGTTGTAACTCAGCTTTCGAATGGCTTCCAAGTTTTCCATTATCTTTGTATTGTATTTCATTATACTGTCTCTTATAGAATTTGTCAATTCATATGGAACTGTTGTTAGTGCTTGTACTTGCTCATTTTCTTGATAGGATACTGTTGGTATATTACAGATGACTCTGAGGCAGATTGCCCGACCTATTATGGGGTCGAGTTAGATGGAGTAGACATAGACCGTGGCTTGATAGTAGAGCCACTAGACTTTGCACTCCCAGAGTAGTTAGTTTAGTTAGGCTTGCCTTGACTGCGATCCAGCTTCTTATTTTAGACTGTAGTAGCTTATATTATTTTCTGTGACTCTGTGATGTTGTACATATCTATGGGCTTGTGTGGATCTTGAACTTATTTCCTATTTTTTATCTATCATATTTTCTTTCTATGCTATCTACCTTAGTTTTATTTTGTGATTGAGACTGTATTGCTATGTCACCTCCATTCGGAGTGTATATACTGTACAGGTACCTTTATACTGTTTAGTTGTATTATTAGATGACCTATACCGCGTTCTACTGCCGATTCTGCGGCGTAGACTGGACGTAACCACGTACTCGTACCCCTAATCAGGGTACGGGTCGTGACACATTTTTGTGGTGGCCCATGCAGGTCTGTGTCGCAATTAGTACGATCTCGTAATGGTGCTCGACTTAGAGTACTAATTACGAGCCTGTGTCTAGGACATAGGATCTAGAATATGATAGGGGTTACTCAATCACATTTTAGGAAAAATTTTGTTCTTTCGATTACCATGACAACTCTTCTTGCATTTGAATTCAATTATCCTCCTTTGATAATATCTTATCTTGTGCCATGTTGATCTCTTGGGTTCAATTCGTCTTCAGGATGACAGTGACTCGTTCTCAGGCAGCAGGGCCTAGTGCAGTTCCAGAAAGATCCGATCCAGTAGGACCTCCACCTCCGGCTACGGGAGTAGCAGTCGAGAGAGCAGCAGCCTCAGTTCCTGCCCTTCAGGTGGGAGTAGCAGCGGCAGTTCCGGGGGGTCTTCCACCTCCAGCAGCGGGACCGTCCATAGTCATTCCTGACACTATTATACCGTCGCCTCTGCTATCGACTAATATACAGCAGATGATGGCCCTCCTACAGTAAATATTGCAGACCCAGAGGGCCCAGGCCGAGGCACAGCACCGCCAGACAGAGGTGTTACGACAGAGCATGGAGAACTCCCACCATCTGGCGATAGCAGGAATAGAGAGGGTTGCACCGGGTACAATTCAGGGTGCCCCAGTTCAGCAGCAGGGTCAGGGGAGGCCTGGCACATGCCTAGATTTTAGAAAGATGAACCCGAGGGACTTCAAGGGTACCGAGGGTATCCTATATGCAGATGACTGGTTGGAGGACGTCCAGAGGAGCCTGGAGTTAATAGAGGTTCCGAGGGACTATGGGTCATAGCTGCGGTGAGTCAGTTCTTCGACATCGCCTTGACTTGGTTTCGTACGGATCCTCGTG
Organism: Iris pallida; assembly: GCA_029216955.1. Lineage (NCBI taxonomy): Eukaryota > Viridiplantae > Streptophyta > Magnoliopsida > Asparagales > Iridaceae > Iris > Iris pallida. The sequence continues at coordinate 27,794,181 of JANAVB010040619.1, forward strand.
TATCGGTGAGGGGTTTGACTTGGGAGAACTTCAGGCGGCTCTTTAAGGAGATGTTCTACCCTGATGTGGCTCTGACAGCTCTGGAGGCCCAGTTCGTCGGATTGGAGCAGGGAAACTCGTCGGTGGACGAGTATGCAGCGGAGTTCTTTCGTCTGAGTAGGTTTGCGCCAGATCTGATCCAGGATGAGGGGTATAAGGCCCATAAGTTCCGGAGGGGTCTTATTCATGTGGTTCACACTCGTACATCGGGACGATGCGATACGACCTTCGAGCAGATACTGATGGAGGCACAGATAGCTGAGGAGGACTTCGGCCTCAAGCCGAAGAGGGGCAGTGACGTTCTTAGAGCGAGTTCCAGTACGGGGCCGACGAAGCACCCTCACTTCCAGTAGAGGCAGTTTCAGCAGCAGCCCAGTTACAGTTTCAGCAGGCACCAGCATGTGTCGACCAGCAGCAGGGTCAGGGCAAGAGGCAGGCTGTCCAGTGTGCTTTCTACAGGAAGATGGGGCACACCCGAAAGGTTTATAGGATGAGGCTGGGAGTTTGTTTATTCTGTGGAGCTCCAGAAAGGTAGGCCAGGACAGAGTGCAGCAGGCTAGGGAAGGCCAGCAGGGACGAGCTTTCGCCATGACAGTTGAGCCCACTCAGGCAATAGCAGGGCAGATTGCAGGTTCCAATATTGCGATCTCATTTTTGCATTTGTCTTCTTATAAACTGTCTTGAAATTCAATTCCATCTGTTCCTTGATCGTTTGATGAAATTTTATTCTTGTGATGTGTTTTTTCTTCTGAGATAGGTCGTATGGGCTAGGTCGCCTCGATTATGAGATTTTAAAATCCTCTAGGGTCATGCTAGCAGGCATCGTGAGGACATATAGTCGGATTATGGACGTATTTCTCGGGTGTAGAAATTTAGGGTTTTCGCTGCCAAACATGCGACAATGCAAAAATTTTAAATACCATAATTCTAGAGGCATGTACCTTAGTCGAGGACTCTGTGATTATCGTAGCCATGCTCACTAGCATGATGGAGATTCGGAGTATCATGATTTTGGACAGACGCATACGATTATCGAACTACATGATTTTTCTGTGTTTACTTTGTTTTAATTTTGAGGATGGATTCTTTTAAGGTGGATAGACTTGTAGCACCCAGTTTCTAATTGAGAGTAGTTTTAAATATTAAATTTTAGTCATTTAATTATTGTCATTTAATTTATGCTTTGATTTTGGAGATTTTAATCATTTTAAATTTTTAAGCCATGACTTGTGATTTTGATGTTTTACTAGTGAAACCCTGGAGACTGTTTAACGTAGAGCCTAACCATGTGATTAGGTTATTTTCAGTGTCATTTCTAGCCCAAGGGTATTTTGGTCATTGGACCTCTTTGATTTATTTTTGATATTATTGTATTGGTGATTGTTGATTTGGCTTTTGATAGGTGAGATTTTGTGTTGGTTTCGTGTCCGTTTCGGACGCGTAACAGTTTTATTTGCAAGTGTTGTTGTGCCTTAAGAGATATTTATTTTACTGAATTTTTTTTGAAGTATTTGAGAGGGATTATTTTCTGCATGAGTTTTTCTGTGATTGCTTGTTTTAATTTCGAGGACAAATTTTTTTTAAGAAGGATAGATTTGTCACCCCCAATTTTCATGAACATGAGTATTTTGGTCATTTTTCTACTTTAGAATTATTTTGGAATTATTTATTTATTTATGATATTATTTTGGGGTTATTTGAGTCGGGTTCGAATTTCAACTCAATCCGACTTGTATCGGGGACCCAGGGTAGTTTTGACTCTAGTGGGAACCACTCATTAGTTAGGATAGCCCACATAGCATTTTTTTAGTTAGTGGGTTAGATTAATTATTTATGGATAGGGTTGGTTAGTTTAGAGACTTAATTCATGACTAAAATAGCCTCGACCTAAACCCTTTCCTAATTTTAATTAAATAGGATTAGTGGGGGCTTTTTAGTCTTTTCAAATAGGGACACCTATGCTATTATGGCCGGCCACCTTAGGGGGAGGATAGGCTTGAGCCTCTTTGATATTATCCATCAATTTTCTCTCTCTTGTTCTTCCCTAAAATTTAGAGAAGAGTTCTTATTGATTTCTCCACCAAATTAATTCATTTCTCCACCCAATCTTCTTCATTCCTTTTCTACTCAAGCAAGGGAAGGAGCTAGCCAATTTTGGGAGGATTCGGAACTCGTTCGTGTCCATTTGGAGATCTCTACGTGTCGGTATTGTATCGGGAGTGGTTTTTCTAGATTCGATCTACCGGAAGGTATAATCTCTTTTCCATTTCCTTCCTTCATGCATATAGGATTATTTTGGACCCATAGGAATAACCTCCATGATTGTGTCTCCATTTGTGTCCATTTCGTGTCCATTTGGAGACTTCTAGGAGTGTCCTTTGTGTGGTATTGTATCCTAGCAGGAAATCCCTATTTTGGACACTTGTATTTTAATATATATATATTGTAGGAATGATTTTAATAATGTTTTAATCTCAGATTTATGTTATTAGAGTGTTGTTTTTAATGTGTTCTTCAATGTATCTTATGGTATCATAATCTATTTATCTATATATCAATTGTTATATATATGTGTGTGTATATATATATATATATATATATATATATATATATATATATATATATATATATATATATATATTGGCTCTCTAATTGATATGTAGATATTGTGTCCTTATATGTGTTTATGGAGAGTGAGATTTCGTGTAGGAAAGAATGGTGGAATTGGTTTTGGTGTAGTAGTGTGTATGTGTTTGTGTTGAAGGGTTAGAGAGAGTGAGAGATTAGAGATGGAGAGAATGGGATTGTTAGAGAGTGATAGAGGGATTATGAGAGTGTAAGAGAGAGGGAAAATGAGGCTTAGAAGAGGGGGAGGCACTGCTGTTACAACAGCAGCAGCAGTAGAAGTATCCACAGGGGACTGATTTGGTGGTGTAAACCGTCCCCACAGGGGACTGTTAACACAGAAGCTGTAGCAGCAGTTAGGAAAGGGAAATCAGTCCCTTGGTTGGCTGATTTGCCTTGACAGCAGCAGTAGTTGTAGGCACTGCTTTGCAGTGTATATAGGGGGGGTAGGACAGCCCCTAGGCAGCCATGAAATACCCCCTTTGACAGCCCATGTCATACTCATTCACCCATTCATTCTCCCATCATTTTCACTCATTCATTCACTCTAAAGCATCCATTCATTTCCACCCTTCCACTCATTCAAGTAATTCATCCATTCATTCATGATATATTCACATATTCGATTGATTCACTCAAAATCATTCCATCATTCATTGTCTATTCATTCAATCAATTCACTCATTCACCAATTCATTCATGATACACTCATTATCATTCACATATTCCATTCATCCTTCCATTTCTCATACACAAATGCATATATCCATTCATCTATTCACACTTCACTCATTCCACAATTCCTATACCATAATCAGTCCCATAGGTTGTTTAGAGTTGTGTGGGTGTGCATGAGTGGTTAGCTAGATGTTAGAATAATATATGGTAAGGTAGTGTTGGGATAACCAACATGTGTCCTAAGATAGACTAGATGTCCAGGAAACCCATATTTCTTGGTAGGTAAACCCTAGATAGGATAGTATCTAGCTACCCTAAGGAGCCTAGGCTAGTATCTTGAGAATTAGCGGGGTTTCCTTTGTAATGGACAAGGTATCGGGAATACCTTGTAAAGGGTAAATGTAGGTAATTACCTATAGCTAAGATAAGTGGTTTAGGGTTTAAGATATAGTTAGAAATTGTTTATCTTGGTTGGTAATGGTCAGAAATAGTGCTCCTAGACTAGTTTTGACTTCGGTTGACCATTTTTGACTAAAAGTCAACAAAAGTCAACCGATAGTCAAACTTAGCCTATATGTGACTAGAATTGACCGAAAATAAACCAGAGTTGACTGAAAGTCAACAGTTGGTCAACATTAGCCTAGGATTAACCTAGGGTTGACTCAGTATGGACCAGAGTTGACTTTTTTGAACAAAAGTCAACTGTAAGACAACCCTTGACCCAGATTGACCTAGTTTAGCTTGGTACGACTTAGTTGACCTAGTTTTGACTTAGACTTGCATATCATGACTAGATTAGCTTTTCTTTGTATCTCTTCTTTAGGTCTGTGATTACTCTGAGCGTCTGTTCACTTTATCAGCTCAGGACCACAGGCGAGTACATTCACTGATAGTTTTCATTATCTTGATATCTGCTATATCCAATTCAGTTGTAGTGTCTTACTTGATTTTCAGACACGATAGTTCACGGACTAGTATATGTCGAATCCTGTCATGAAATGTTGTTCCCGGATTACTTGGTATATTGGTACATGATGTTACTTGTACTTGTATAGACATGGACTTGGGAGTGGACTGGCCCCCTATCCTTGAGTCCTGTGTCATGACGTGTTATGTCCGGATCCTTTATACTATTCGGAGATAGGGAATTATTAGTGGTTGTGTGATCAAATTCCTACTTGTTCTTCACACTCGTACTTGATTTGGTTCATAGCTATACCCTCGCTCGCGACGGGTAAAGCCTGACCCCAATTGTTCATAGTTTTCCATGGTGGTCGGCCTTATCTTACTCAGTTGTATACTTGTTCATAGCCGGTCGGATGGAAAGCCTGATTATGTTTTTCCAAGCCGATCACATAACGTACTAATAATTCAAATCATATTTATATTTGTTTATCATAGGAGGCTAAGTTCTGTTCGGGAGAAGGGTTACAACCCGGTCCTTGTTTGGTTTATGGGTTGTAACTCGACTTCCGGATAGTTCCCAAGTCATCCTATATATATATATATTCTTGTCCTATTCAGTACTCACATCCTATTATATATCTCCTGTTGATTTTGCCTTATATTTCACATGTTCTACATGCTCTTATGTTATACTTTGATTGGAGGCTAGGTTCTGTTCGGAAGAAGGATTACAACCTCGATCCTTGTTTGGTTTAAGGGTTGTAACTCGGCTGTCGAATGGCTTCCAAGTTTTTCCATTATCTTTCTCTTGTACTTCATTATACTGTCTCTTATAGAATTTGTCAATTCATATGAAACTGCTGTTAGTGTTTGTACTTGCTCATTTTTCTGACATGATACCGTTGATATATTACAAATGACTCTGAGGCAGATTGCCCGACCTATTATGGGGTCGAGTTAGATGGAGTAGACCTGGACCGTGGCTTGATAGTAGAGCCACTAGACTTTGCACTCCCAGAGTAGCTAGTTTAGTTAGGCTTGCCTGGACTGCGATCCAGCTTCTTGTTTTAGACTGTAGTAGCTTATATTTATTTCCTGTGACTCTGTGATATTGTGTATATCTCTGGGCTTGTGTGGATCTTGAACTTATTCCTATTTTTCATCTATGATATTTCCTTTCCGTGCTATCTACCTTAGTTTTATTTTGTGATTGAGACTGTATTGCTATGTCACCTCCATTCGGAGTATATATACTGTACAGGTACCTTTATACTGTTTAGTTGTAGTATTTATAGATGACCTATACAGCGTTCTACCGCCGATTCTGCGGCGTAGGCTGGACGTAACCACTTACTCGTGCCCCTAATCAGGGTGCGGGCCGTGACACGTGGCCACTGCATTCACTTGAATAGGTTGACCTGCTGTAGGCATCAAATGGGGGTTGGCCATTGGCATAGGTAAGTATCAGTCCTAGTGATTAGTTAAGTGAAGGTTTAGGCGAGTTAGTGCTTGTATCAGTAAATGTGTAGAGAGAATTGGTAGTGTTATTAGTGCCAGTGGTTAGTGTCATATAAGTTAGTGTGTCAGTAAGAGGAAATAAACCCCTTAGCTGTAGGAATCGACCTAGGCATGTGGTTCACTGTCATTGACAGTGAACTGCCCCTTTGGGGTAGTATTGCAGTGTGTCTGTTGATCACTGAACTATGGCTAAAAGCCATTGGCCTATGTGACTTGAGCACAAGTTTTGAGTTTCAGTTAGAATATATAGGAATGAGTGAGTAAGGTAAGTAGATAGTGTCCGATATTAGAACCTTGTATTTGGGTGAGTGATCGAAAATATAGAATGTATTAGAGAGTGAGTATCAGTGATAAGGAGTGTTTGTACACTGTTGGGAGTGTCTGGCCATATAGCATGAACAAGGTCTAACCTTTAGGTTGGAAACAAGATGAGGGATCCAAATATATCCATGAGGAACTAGATGAAGGAAGCATAAAAGTAATTAATGGGATTACACATGATTAAACGCAATAATACTCCTAAGATACTATAGGACACGCCAAAACATTTGTCGCATTCATGTCATCGTGTACAAACATGTCAATATATTAGGTATGTAAGTAAATGCTAGCTAGGTATCGCCCAATATTTTATTGTAAGTGCTAGCTAGGTATCTTGGATACATAGGTAAGTATCCGTGTTAGCCCGAAGTCAAGTGTCCATGTCAGGCCTTCTCTGACAAGTAAATTTACATTTGTAAGCCTTTTGAGGCTATTAGAGTTCTACATATTTCAGAAAAATAGAAGAAAAGATAAAGAACGAAAGGAGTAAAAAATCAAAAAAATAACAAAGAAAGAAAAATCTTATAACAGAATTTTTTTTGGCATTTTCTAGTATTTTTTGAAATCCTGTATAACTCTAACAGCCTCAAAAGGCTTGTAGAAGTAATTTTTTTTGAAAAGAATGGTTGACATTGAACTCGTAACGACACTCATTTAATACTCATGGATCTATGCATCCATTTAGGCAATAGACTCGAATAATGTGTATATATCTTTGCAGAATTATTTTCAAATGTATTTGAATTACTATCTGCAGCATCGTTCATGGATATACAATCGTCGTCCTGATGACATGTGTGGTGTACTGGATGAATTTATACATGGGTAGAGCAGTTCCTGTAGTTCGCCAAGGCGTTCCCTCAATACATGGACCATACCAAAATTAAGTGTCCATGTGTGAGATGTCGTAACTTGAAATATCATCCAAAAGTGGATGTGACATATCATTTGTACTCTAGAGGTTTCATGCCAAATTACTATCAGTGGACCTCACACGGAGAACTTGTGCCTTTAATATCGGAGCCAGAGCCTAATTTGGAGCCATATATGGATGTCCATGACCACAATGATTATGACGAAGGGTGGGTGAACTTGGTTTTTGACGCTACAGGACATAGTTTCGATCCGGACAGTCATGATGCGGCTGAGGAGGCACCGAATGCCGATGCTGCGAAGTTCGTGGAGTTGCTGGAGAATGCAAGGACTCTTTTGTATCCTTGTTGTGAGGATCGTTCACCGTTGAAGGTGGTTACAAGACTTCTGAGCATCAAGTCCAATTTTAACATGTCTCAAGAATGCTACAACCGAATCATCGTGTTGATTATAGAGATCTTGCCAGAGAGTGCAAAGTTACCTACAAACTTCTACCGATCTAAGATAATGGTGAGATCGCTCTGGATGGGATATGATAAAATTGATACATGTCACAACGGATGCATATTGTACTACAAGGACGAAAAGGATGAAGATGTGTGCAAATTTTGTGGTGCTGATCGCTACAAGGCAACAATTTCAAGTAGGACTCCCGGTGCAAGGAAGCCGACCGATTCAATGTACTACTTGCCTTTGACGCCACGGTCAGTGGTTGTTTATGGCGAAGAAGACTGCCGAGAACATGAGTTGGCACAGGCGGGAACAGATCGATACAGTTTTGGATCATCCATCCGATGGAGAAGCATGTAAGCACTTGATCGAGAGTATCTAGATTTTGCTTCTGATCCGCGTAATGTAAGATTGGGGCTATCCTCTGACGGTTTTATCCTGTTCGGACTTTCGGGTTCCTAATATTTATGTTGGCCAGTGATTGTCACTCCGTACAACCTATCGTCGTAGATGTGTATAAAGACACCTTACATGTTCCTAACCATTATCATCTATAATATTATTATTATACTAATTGGCCGATATGTTGTTATTTTCAGCATATTTAATAACGAAGTGAGGTCAAGTATACAGTACATAACAGATGAAGAACTAGAACATAAAATGAGACGTCATGTTCCTTCATAGTTGAGTGCATATGTAAGAAGCTTGGTAATTACTTTTTGTATATGCACTTTATACAGTAATTAACAGAACGCTAAATTTAATTTCATTATCTTGTGCTATTTAAGTCGATCGTCTAGACGCAGCACTAGAGAATGAATCTATTAGAACTCTATCCAAGGGGCCAATTTATTCTGTCAAAATCTGGCCAAGCTATTGTGTGAATGGGTTTAGCTTCAAGTCAACAAATGCTCCGATCAGAGAGAACTTTTCGGATCTGGATTCGACAAAGAATAGTTGTTTGTGTATCAAATCTACAAACTATAAAGATGTCGATCCAGACAATGATTTCTATGACATCTTACGGGAGATTGTGGAGTTGACATATAACTACAACATATATAGAGCCGGCTAAGATCATGTTGTTCAAATATGATTGGTTCGATCCGATTCAAGATCAAGGTTGGAAAATTGATAAGCATGGTCTTGTGGATATTAACTACCAGCGTCGATATCAAGGATACGAACCATTTGTCCTAACAAGTCAGGCTCAACTCGTTTACTCCATTACTTATCCTAGACAGGGAACAACTATGTTGGACTGGTGGGCAATATGCAAGACTAAATCCAGAAATACCTACGATGTTGACAAAATAGCTTATCAGGAGGACGAGCTATCTCTCGTAACAAATACAATTGACGTGGATACAACGGAAGTTCCATATTACCCGTTTAATCGTATAGAAGAGGTAGAAGTATCCGAAGAGGAAAACGAAGTAGATGAAAGCGAAGATGTTGAGGAAGAGGAAGATAAGGACGTAGAGAACGAAGATGATGAATTTTTAGAAGATGATTGAAAATAAAATAAAATATAAAATATGTTTAACCACTAATTAATCTCCATGCAACAACTATTTAGACTTGTGAAATATACTGTCATTTTGTTTAACCCCTAATTAATCTCTATGTTTCCATCAATCTTACCAGATGGCACCAATGACCCGAGCACGTCGCTTGAGAGAGAGAGGCACAGATGGCTACTGATTCAGAAGTGGTACCTCTGCTGCTGAGGAGGAAGTGCTACCTCCTACTGCTTAAGAGGTGATAGCAAAGTAGAGATGAAGGTTAAAAAAGAATTGCTACCTCCTACTATTAAGGAGGAAGTGATTCCTAAAGCCGAGATCGCTATGAAGGAGGAAGTGGCACCAGAAGGCAGTGGCACCGGGAGTTCCAATCATCCACACTACAACAAAAAACCCTTTTAATGACGGCTAAAAAGCGTCATTAATGACGTACCATGAAGCTTTTTTTTCCACAGCAACTGTCATGAAAACGGGTGTTATAAATATTTTTTAAAAGCGTCATAAAATAACCGTCATGAATATGATGAGTTTCTGCTACACTTATTTTCAGCGTAGTTTGAAAGCGTTATGAATAGATAATCTGTATAGACTCAATTCAGCACATTTATAACGCTCAATTCTGTACATTTATATATTATTTTCCAAAAAAATATAGATTAATGCTCAATGTTGCGCAATTCAATTTCAAAACATTCATTTTGAACCATATTCACAAGAAAACATCTAAATGTTATAGAGTACCATTTAATCCATTTACAAATATATACATAACATATATCACCATCTTTATTATATTTTTTCAAAATAAGACATCCACCGGACAGCCCACAAGATCGCCTCGATGGTCCGATCATCCTTCGCGAAGTAGACATCCGCCGGACGAGAACACGACCCGGTCTTCGAAGGTAATACATGTCAGTCAGGAAAGGAAAGGAAAGGCAATAACATGTAGCTGATAATGTGCCACACTTTAACAAACACTTTCATCTGTAAGGAAAGGAAAGGCAGTTGTACTGATAATGTGAAATAGGCAATAACATTGACATTCAGTAATGATAATGAACAAGGACTCACCTTTCTGCTGATCATTAAGAATTCAAAATGTGCTAAACTATCAAAAGAAAGACCATAATGTATTTAATAGGAAACTTAGTTCTTAACAAAAATGTGTAGTAGATGCATTATCGAACTTACCCATGTTATGTGCTCAAACGATAAGTATCCTTTTGCACCAAAATTAAATTTTGTTTCGGCCTCTTTGACAATAAGAACATTTTCCAACCGTATACCAAAGTTACCATCTTCATAGTAACCGGGTTCTGGAAACATTAAGTAAAAAAAGAATTAGAGACCTCCAACATAAGTATTTATTCCCCTCCCAAAACAATGACAAGCATTTACTTACAATTTGCATTGCTGAGAGATCAAAGTTAGTTCCCAAATTTATAGTAAATAAATATGAAACATATCAGATCATTTAATAAATATGCATGTGTTTGCATAGTTAAAAATTTCCGTTAACAAAGAGAAGCTTCTCTTTAAAATATGAAATAAGGGAAGACAATCTTCTCCTGAGCATTAGTAAATATGGCCTTCCCTGCAATTATAATTGAGCAGAATTACAGAATAAAAATATAAAAAGGAATGTACAAAATTAGATGGCAATAAAATTTAGCACTTATCTAAGTGATGCACCAAAATACAAGAAATGTACTGCAGCATCAAATATCGTGAAGATATAGTTGTTCAGCATTCTACAGAAACAATTGTCTGTACTTTCAGGGTGTATAAATAAGCAAACATTTCCAATTTCAAAAGTGGATAATTCTTGTGTCATTTTTAGTAGTTGTGAAAGCAAACAGCCTATTTATACAGAACATGTGACCAGAAGAATAAGACTACAGTACTCCACGTACAAGCCCCAAAAATATACAGATATTACATGGATTACAACCAAAAATATACAAACATTACATAAGCATCATAAACCTTTTTTTATTAAAAACCATCAAGTTAGAAACAGTAGATAATACTAAAACATGTAGTGTACCAATTTCCAACCTTCAACCTAAAAGCACCCAAATATTGGTCACAGGAGAAAAGCAGCACAAATACATAAATGGAACACCTCCATGTTCCTACGAATTATTCAGTCTTAAATGAACAAAATAATGATTAAAATAAACAAATGCAACAACAACATAGATGGCAAAGCAATGCAATACAATGAGATGCAATGCAGTACACTACAAATAATACAATATCCCAGTGATGTGCCGACATCTAAGAAATGTATGCAATACACATTAAAATTTTCAAAATGTTCATAAGTCTTATACTATAATTTCCTAAATAGTTCATGTATTGTCCCCCATAACTGTTGAAATGTTCATTACACAAACTGGAATTTGGAACTTTTCTTAAATAGTTAGTGTACTGGTCATCCTTAACTTTCCACCACCATTGGATCCTAGTTCTGTAGATATGGAATAGCATATGGTCACTTGAACCTAAAATCACTAAAATTTTGGTCACCAGAGCAATTCAAAAGAAGCATAATTCATCCAATATAACAAGCTTACCACCCAATCTTTTACAAAATTAATTTTTCAACTTTTTCCATTAAGAACAGAACATCACCCCTACCCTCCACCCCAATCCCCCGACAAACTTTTGGAAACGTATGTTCATTAGTTGCACTATAATTGAAATTTTCTTAAATACTAAGTGTAATGACTACTCAAAACTCCGCACTAAAACGTGGTTTTGCCCCTATAGTAAAAATTTTGATCCCAGTTTCAGTAACCATAATAATAATAATAACAAAATAGGAAATTAATGTTCACATATTCTCTTCGCAGACGCTCACCGACTGGATCGTCGGGGGACACCTTCCCTTCGGCCTGGAAAGCTTTGGCACTCTCCATCAAATTCCTCTTCACTAGATAATCGTATATGTAGACATCCAGACTGACATTAACAAAGAAGTATATATGAACCAACCCAAACCCTAAAAAATTCACGCACGCAAAAAATTTGATGAAAAAACCCTAGAATAGCAGAAAGAAGAGTCAGCTCACATTTTGTCGGCTTTCCAGTTGGTCTGAGACATGGCTCTTCTTCTTCCTCCTCTTCCTCTTTCTCGAAAAAATACCAAAAAAAATAAAACGCGAGGAAGTAAAGCAGAGGAAACCCTAGAAATAGAAAAAGGGAAAGTACTCCCAATGTCCGTCAGCGGGAAGAGGAGCAGAGGAAAGGATTATGGAGGTGGCTCTTCTGGCCCGCGACCTCTTGTCCGCGACCTCGAAGTAGTCCTCCTCCGTCCTCCTCAGCGCCCGCGACAGCACCTTCAGGACGTGGAGGTGACTCTTCTGGCCCTGGCCCTGCGATCCAACGGCTTCCAGCTCCTTCTGGACGGATGCGTAGAGGTTGGAGAGGAGGAAGTCGGTGGCGTCGGGGCCGTTGAACCCTAACCCTAGGCCTGGACGCTGGATCGAACCCTAATTCTGAGCATGGGAGCGGAAGAAGAGGAAGAGGAAGAGGAGGAGGAGAGGGAAAAATGAAAGGAGAAGAAGTATTGCTTAATATTAATAAGTTTGTAAAATATTACAAGTTTGCCACCGCTCTAAACTATTAATAACGCTTTATTTTATAAACGTTATAAAAAACCCAGAATTAGCCCAAACCGTCATAGAAAAAAGGTATTTTTCAACTTAATAACGCTTATGTTTCAGCCGTCATTAAAACTCCTTGTCGAGCGTCATTAAAAGGGTTTTTTGTTGTAGTGCCAGCTCCTATATATGAGCTTGATGGCGTGGAGGCTTCTTATGCGCGGAGGCTGAGGGAGTTCTATCTGCCCTAGCGTAGAAGGTAGAGTTGGCTAAGGGAGTTCATCCGGCTCCTATATGATATGAATTTTGACCGAATTTGTCTCCGGTAGACTTATTTCTGGAATAGACTTGGATGTTTTATACAAATCTGTATGTTTCTTATTATTTTCTAGACTTGGTCTTTATCTAGGCTTGGTTGTTTCTGGATTACTTTATTGTTATTATCTAGACTTAGTTATTATCTAGACTTTGATGTTTCTGGATGCTATTATCTAGACTTGGTTATTATCTAGAAATTCAACGGAGGGTTGCTCCGGGTCTATTTTTTATAAACTGTGATATGTTAAATGCATACAGATTTGATTTAGAATATGTATTATATTTCTTGTATATATCTATTATTATCAGGTATGGCAGGACGAAGAGGATCGTACCTCGGAGCATCCCATGCCGGTAGAGGTTCCACCCGTAGAGGAGCATCCCATGCCAGTAGAGGTTCCACCGGTGGACAGATTGCTACTCCGTTATCGGATGATGTTTCTGGACCCTCGTCTCCTAGTACTCCAGTGTACCGACCAGTCATATCTCCTACTCCGTCGACGGTACGTGGTAGTACTCCTGGGACGGGCAGTTCCAGGCCTGAGACTACCCCGTCAAACATTCTGAATGCTGACGACACTATGGAGACGAAGGAGGGGGTGGAGGAGTTCGCACCTACTCTGTCTCCATATGATTCGAGCAATCCTCCATGCCCCCCTTCAGGCGAGACGATATTGGAGATTTGGTCCGACGAGCCTACAAAGTAAGTTAATTAGTTAACATTAATTTATACATATATCTATATATTCATGAATATAATTATTGTTGTGTAGATTTCGTCCCCCGTCAGTTCAGATGGCATTGGGGCTATTTCTGAGGTCTAAATACGGTGGCCCCTGGATCAACTACTCGGATGCCTCGGATGAGAGGAAGGCATTCTGGCTTGCCCACTTCAAAGTAACTAAAGTATATTGCTTTTAGTATAAATCATCTTTTATGCATATTATACAATAACTAATTTAATTTTTTGTAGAAAATATATTTTTATCCACGACACCGGGCTGAGATGATCGAGAAGCAATTTTCTATCGTTGCCGCCAAGTTGATCCGGGATGCGATCGACGACCAGAAGGCTCGAGAGCACTCCGAAAGACCGATCCAAGGTTGGATTATGCCCGAGCAGTGGATGTTGATGAGGGCTAGATTCGACGATCCTAGGTACAAGGAACGGTCAGAGAAGGTGAAGTCGGCTAGGACCAGGGCATGGAAGTGGTGTGGTGGCTCGATTCCCATGACGAAACATTTCCATCGCCTGGTATGTATTTTACTGTAATATATTATATTAATGAAAGTAGGAATAAAATGTTCAATTTTAATAACAAATATATTATTATAATAGATAATAAGGGGTGAGAACCCCAACATCGTGACCGTCTTCATGGCCACCCATTAAAAGGATGGAAAGCTCATCGATGATAGGGCCGCGCAGAGCTATGTAAATATTATTTTGTGTGTCACTAACTTTAGTATAACTTAAGAAATATGTAATATATATCCATAAACGGGGAACAACTTGGTTGGCAGTAAATATAATGCTTATCGAGATCCATACTTTTCTAGGATGAGTATCTTCGGCTAGAGCGTGAGAGTGCACCTGCAGAGGGAGGGGCTGGTACTTCCTCGCAACCTCCTCCAGCTCGGTGTTGGACGAGATCTGGATGAGCATTGTTGGTGGTGCCAGTTTGCCTACCCCACAGTCCTCACAGGAGTCTGTCCGAGTATAGGAACTTTGTCGCGAGGTTACTGAGCTGCGTGACGAGCCGTTGCGGAGGATTATGGAGCGGCCCCAGTCTCAGCTACAGACGGACGATGCGGCGCTCACCGCACGATTTGATATGCTCAAGCGCACCATTAGGGAGACAACCGAAAGGACGGATCGTGCCATTCAGGCGGTGCAAGAGAGGATGGATCTAGCCATTCAGGCGGTGTAGGGGTCGCAGGTGCCCATGGACGATCAACGTTCGAGGCTGGCGGCTGTTATGGATTCCACCAACTCTAGACTACTAACCATAGAGCAGACACTTCTTGGTCATGCATCGTTATCCACAACGACTGTATCGGTTCCATTGCCTCCTTCTTCTCCTATTGATGAGTCGTCGCCGGTGACACTGACATCGGCGCAGTATAGGTTAAAGTTGTCCGAGATGCAGGGACTGCCTCCTCCTCCTCCTAACCAGGCGTAGTCCTTTATTGGACTTATTTTTATGTGTTGTGTTGTTGCTTGCTGACCCATTGTTGGGTCTTTCTGTATTTATTTTATTTATTTTGTGACTGTATTATGTTGACCCTGTTGAAACATTACTGGACAAACTCTTTTTATAGCCGTTTGGTAGTAGATTTGTTTCCAGTCGGCTATTTCATATCTTTCGTGTTGTTTGATTCTATTTGTTTAATTATTGCTAGTGTCTTTTCATCATTTGTCTAAATATGTTTGTTTATCGGTGTTGAGTTTTTCACTGAAGGGGTTGGCGAAACCAGAAAGTTCTACGGAGGGTTGCTCCGGGTCTATCATTTGCAAACTGTCATTTAAAATGCAGGTATTTCTGGATGGAAAAGCAAACATAATCCTTTTTTTTAAAAGTTAGCGACATTTACCGACGAATAGCGACGCCAGATTACATCGCTAACGTGTATCGGTACGTCGCTAACCTGAAAAGCAAACATCGCAGAAAGTCGCTAGACGTTGCTACCTTGCTGACATGGCAAACTCGACATGTCAGCAATAATGTCGCTAATGTCATCGCTATTCACGTATCTGAACGTCGCTAGCCTGTGTCGGAGACATCGTTGACGGTCGCCAGATGTCGCTAATAATCGTGACGTGACAAACCCCCAAAATATCAGATTGTACGTCACTAAACGTCGTAAATTATGTCACTAATCGTTGAACTGTTAGCGACAATTAGCAACGAATATATACGTCGCTAATTAGCAATGCCTCGTCGGCAAACGTCGCTATCCACTAAAAATCTAGCGACATAAACGTGTCACAAAAGAACGTCGCCATGGCGATGAACAACGACGTATTCTGTGTTAGCGACAAGGTATTACGCGACATGGAGATTTTGTTGCTAATTTCGTCGCTAAAGGAAATCAGCGACATTTTTCCCCGATTAGCGACGTCCTTTGGCGTCGCTAATGTGACTTATTTTGGTAGTGTAATAGAGAAGACATGGTTGGTTTGAAAGAAAAGGCAACATGCTTGGTTGGAAAATAAAAACAACATACTCAGGAGATTCTATATGTAAAGACAATATGTTCATGAGATACTTGTAAAACAAAGATAACGTGTTTAGGAGATACTTGTAAAACATGTTCAGGCTAGATAGGTAAAGTGCGGCTTTGAAAAAGCTAGTAGACACGTGATCGACTAAAATAGGAGAACATATAACATGTAAATAAAGACAGCTTGGGGGTACGGCATTGACTACACGTACACGATGTGCAGTCAAGCTCGGATACATGTACTACACTACGGGCTTTGATCACGTATTAACTAGACATTTTTCCCTTTCCGGTGTCGGTAATGTGTACAACTTGCAACATGTGATACAATTCTTGTTAAAGAGGATTGTTGCATGAGAAACAGGTTATACTTGCAATCTTGGAATTTAAAGACAACATGCAATGAAAGGAAGATACAATTGGTAGCAAAAACATGCAAATCATATCATATACAATTTTGTATGTTGTAGTATACTTGCCTTGTTTTACCGAAAAAGATTGATGTTAAATGTTGATTTGACTTCCAAAGTCCTCAAGCTGTAACAAGGTATAATGTTTCTTAGTTTACATGTTAAGTGCTAACTAGGTGTTGTGCTCTCTAACTAGGTCAAGTTACACTAGGTTCGGGTCACAAAGTCATAGCACACCATGCTTAACCTTGGTCATAAAATTTAGCACAATAACTATATAAAGGTAATACACATCAAAAATACTTTTAAACATGTTAAATCTACAAGTCATGGGTTGTCATATTTATCTAGGATTTAATATTAACCAAAACAATTTATTTTATTTATTAAGAAAATATTGCATTAAATGAGGCAAGCCTCACCTTCGATCGTTTTAATAGTTAAAGGTCTCCAAATACCAAGTTGCTATTTTTTATGGGTAAATTAGGTCAAAATAGGAAATGTATTTAGTTTTCACAATTTTTGGGCTACTAAAAGTATTTATAGAACTATTTGTATCAAAAAATAATTTAATAATTATTATTTATAATTAATTGTTAAAAGAAACTAATGTTTAACATATCAAATCTAACCTAAAATTACATGTAAATATATGAAAATGATCTACAGAAAATCTAGTATTTGATTCTGAATTTTAATTAATTTTACAATGCTGTTTAATATTTACTAAAAATCAATATACATTAAATACATTAAATAGTACTTTCAGTTTTTAATTAATAGAAAATATAAATAATAATATTTAATGCTAGAAAATTTATAAATAAATACTACATATGAAAACACTAATTACCAGTATTTTACATAATGCAAATATAATACATAATTATCAAAACACAAGAAAATACATAAATACATAAATAGTACATATAATAATACCATAAATAATATAATATATATTACCCAAAAATAAGCTTAACATAGGATTCAAACTCAGGTCTGTCAGGACTAGATCCTAGGGTCGGTCAAGTGGCTACTGGGCTAAGATTGGTTTGGTGTTAGCATAAGGGATCCGCTTGGATTTAAACTATATCAAGGCTAGAGTTTAGTTTCTTACCGATGAAGAAGAAAAAGGTGGTCGCGGTTACGTCGAGTTCGTCGTCAGCTCGTTGGAATCATCCTCGTCTTGATGGAAAGGTGGTTCGTAGGTTGTCGATGAAGCTCGGCACGTCTGTGCGGCTCCAGCAGCTCGGGGATGGCGAGTGTGGCACGGGTCGCTGGGTTGCTCCAACGGAAGAATGTGCTAATGCTTAAGTTTTGTCTCAACATTTCTCTTTTTATAGAGAAATGAAGGAAAGTTACGAATGGGAAGGGTCGGAGGTTACCGAATAAAAAATGTTGGGAGTTACGGAATATAAGAGGTTGGGAGTTACGAAATGTAAGAGGTTGGGAGTTACGAAATGTAAGAGCTTGTGAGTTACTTAATAGGAATGGATTTCTGGGCTTGGGTTTTGAGTTTGAATGTGAAGATAAAAATGAGTTTGGACTTGGATAATATTGGTGGAATTAAAATGAATAGAAAAAATAGGGTATTTATAGGCTTGGACACGAGTCATAGGCCCAAGAACATGTGGATAATTAATCTGGACTTTTTAATTAACTAGGTTCAACCTTTAAATAACTTTGGAAATTTCTAGAAGTAAATTGGCTAACCATCTCAATAATCACATGCTACTTAGTCCTAAATCTAGAAACTTCTAAATACTAATTAACCAATCCACCTTTCTATACCTAAAGATCGCAGCTGATGGTGACCCACTACTTTATATAAGGCTGAGACAAAGATGAGACAAATAGCTAAGCTTGGTCGGCCTAATATGTTAGAATTATTCAATAATTAAGGGGCCACACACGTAAAATTAATTGTGTTTGGGCTATCTAAATAATTAAGCCAAATTAAAGTGGTCTATTTGGAAATTGGCTTAAGGGTATAATTGTCATGGAATTAATGTGTAGATACCGGAGATAATTCTAATTTGATGAGGGGCCAAATTAGAAATATCAAAACACACATGTATATATATATGTGTGTATTCATTAGGGTTATGGTTCCCCAACTTATACGGCCACCAAAAGAGAGGTTTTCTCTTTTTCTCTTCTGCATCCCCATCAACAGAAAGAGAGTGACAAAGAATTTGGAATCATCTTTGTCATTAAGGGTCGTAGCAAGTTGGAAGATCGTACCCAATAAAGAGACGATCGCTTCAAGATCCATCAAGCCTAGCAATGGATTCAGGTACGCTTCCGTAATCAATTTAATTTATGTTCTTCATCTCATGAATCGACATGACACAATAAAATTATAACAAGTGGTATTAGAGCCTCCTGTTTGATTTATAAGGTTGAAGTTTAGAATCCAATTTTTTATTTATTGTTATTCAGAAATCCTAGATCTTCGATCCAATTTAATTTTTGAGCAAATATCCTGTTTTATTTTTCGAGAAATTTTGGCTTAGGGTTGTGATTATTGTTTAGAGACCTAGGGTTTTTATTTGATTTGATTTGATATGGTTGCATACGTGCATTGTTGCTTATGTGTGAGTATGATTTTGATCACCCAAATCTATGCGATGATTTGTCAGCGCTAACCTACATTAGTACATTGAGATGTGGTTAATAGTACTAAGAGAAGAAAATAAAATGTACTTTTGGTTGATACATAGGGATACTGATCATTTATCATATTTTCATAATGGACCTTTTTTTTCTTTTCTTTTCTTTACTTCTTGCTATTTATGTCAATTAATAATATGCATTGGTATGCACGGCCATAATAAATGTTGTGGCCGGCCCTTAATATAGGAGATTTATTATTTTAGCAAACCAATGTTAACATTGGTTTCGTTCATAATATGCATTAGTTTGTATGCATATTAAGTGAATTCTTATTTTAGCAAAAGAAGTTAATTCGTTTTTTGGCCACAGTAGTAATTTTGCATCTTAATTGTTAATATTGATTTGTTGTCAATTTTTTTTATCGATTTGATTGGCATACTTAAGGGAATCTTGATAGATTTTTTAATTTATGTACAGTAATGACCTCTCTATTCATGCTTAAATATTAGATATGGACACATGCGATAATGACCGTAGAAATTCTCCATTATATTAAATATGCATGAATATGCTTATTGCTGGATATGTGATAATATGGAATGTCGGTTAGATTCCAATTACTCATACTGAAAGATATTTGGTGTTACTCAATTTAGAGTGTTTTCCAATTTAAGTTGATCATTGGAGGACAAATTGGAATCAAATATAGATAATTTTATGTTTGGCATAAATTTAGTTTCCAATAAATTTATGTTCTAAGTCATATATTTGATGTAATCTATTGACGTACATATCTTCAGCAGATTATTTTAATATAATCTTTATGGGTTATTTGAAGCAATCTATTGGTCCATATCTTCAGTAAAATATTACGTGAATTTTATTATGTTGACAATGCTCAGTTTAGTCAAATTAAGAATATTTGTTTGAACCATGTAAAGAGATTCACATGCTTATGATTATCTTATTTGAGTTGTAATATTTAAAATATGCATGTACATAAGAATTTATGATTATTTAATTTAAATAAGCATAAGGATTTAGACATGATTCAGTTTGTAAAATTTAGTTAACATTCAAATTTTTTTGGTGCCTTTTGTGACTAGCAATAGTTGTCTAATATTCTAAATAGACTCATTGAAACAAGATGTCGCCAAAGTGACCTCTCTTGCGTAGATAGTCTATGAGAGATGTTGGATGTTTGTGTGTGTATATTCATGCGGGTATTAATCGGCCCAAAGGAAGGTTAATACTTGGCCGAATTGTACACATACTTGTGGTGATAAATGTGTGACAATTATAAGGTTTACATGTGACTAATAACCCGATCCAAAGATAGGCTTATTATTTGACATGACTTATTGTCAACGTTTGATCATTGCACCAAGAGTACCACTTGCAGTTAATATCACTGTCCAAAGACTTGATATTAATGATGTACTAGGTATCTTGAGATGGGGTTCACCATTATTTGAATTTGTTTGACTATATTTTACTCTTTGGTTATTAATAAGAGCATGTTTGTCTATTTATTTTTATTCTCTTTACAGTTAATGTTGCTACAATATCTGCCAATAAGAATTTAATTTTTATGTTTAATAGGATAATCTTTAAGGGCGAAAAAGAAAATAAATACAAAAGCTGCTAAGGGTCCAGCTCAAAAGAAACAACAATATAAAACTAAGGATTTTTTCTTTTGTGACAAGCCATGACTCATAAAGAAGAAATGTACAAAGTACCACGCATGGCGTTTAAAGAAAAGTACATTTTCAAATTAGGTCTGTTCTGAGGTTAATTTAGATTTAGTACCTAAAAAACACGTGGTGGTTAGATTCTGGTGCTACTACCCACATTAGTGTTTATAGACAAGGTTGTCTGAGCTACCGAAGCCAATTGATGGTGAAAGATACATCTATGTGGGTGACGACAAATCGGTAGAAGTGAAAGCAATATGACATTTTATGTTATTTTTAGGAACCGATTATTATTTGGATTTGATAGACACTTTTATTGTACCGTCTTTTAGACGAAATTCAGTTTCAGTTTCCTTAATGAACAAATCTGGTTATCATTGTTCATTTAGAAATAATAAGTTTAGTCTATCTTTAAATCCAAATATTATTGGTAACGGTTTCCTTATGGTTTATGATAACCTATATTCATTTAAAACTATTGCATCTTACAATAAAACCTTGCAAGTGGAGTCATGTGGTACTAAATGCAAAATTAACAATAAATGTATTTAGCCTCATTATGACATAAGCGATTAGGTCACATCTCTAGAAATAGAGTTGAACGACTTGTGTTTGATGAGATTTGGATTTCATTGACTTTATAGACTTTAATGTCTATATTAGTGTGTAAAGGAAATACAGACCAAAGTTAAATTATAAGCAGCTACTTTATTGGTTATGCTACAGATCAAGGGGTTGATAATTATACAATCCCATACTAAGAATTATTATTTTTAGACGAGAAGTATAATATTTTTTGAGGATGTTGAGTTTGGGGGAGAAATATAGTCAGGATCATTGTCTTTGAGAAGGAATCAATTACGATTCCTACTATCACTTTTGACGATGTGCAGGATTCTATACCTGTCATGATCAAGAAGTGAATTCGCAGTCTCAATAAGACAATGTCGACTTAGCTCTATAAGTCGTTGTTGAGATACCTTAACAATGACAACGTAGCGGCACCCCATTCAAGATAAGGTAATTATTCCTAAGGAACAAACTCAACCACCTCAAGAACCGGTAATATTAAGATGTCCACCAGAGAAAGGAGAAATATAAT
Source organism: Iris pallida (assembly GCA_029216955.1). Classification (NCBI taxonomy): domain Eukaryota; kingdom Viridiplantae; phylum Streptophyta; class Magnoliopsida; order Asparagales; family Iridaceae; genus Iris; species Iris pallida. Next base: position 27,816,093 of record JANAVB010040619.1, read on the forward strand.
TTCGAACAATATTGTCATATTTCATTAGGAACGCGAAAAAAATTATAGAATATTGGAAGGTGATTCAATCATCTTCCGTCGGGCCATGGAAAGTTCCAACTCTTAAAAGTGGATTGAGGAAATAAATAAGGAGTATAAGTCTATGCAAGACAATAAAGTTTAGGAACTTGTCACATTATCAAAAGATACGAAGTTCATTGGTTGAAAATGGACATTTAAAACAAGAAAGATTCGAAAGGATAATGTGGAAAGGTATAAAGTACATCTTGCAGCTAGTGACTTTACTCAAAAGTCAACGATTGATTTTAAAAAAACTTTCTCTTCGATATCTTTGAAAGACTCTTTTAAAACAATCACAACACTTATTGCACATTTTGATCTTGAATTACATTAAATGGATGTCAAAATTGTATTTCTCAATGGTAACATCGACGAAACAATTTATGGTGCATGCAGAAAAATTTGTGTCGAAAGACCCAAATAATATTGTTTGCATATTGACAAAATCTATTCATGGACTCAAGTAGGATTTTCGTCGAAGGTACTTAAAGTTTTACCAAGTGATTATCTCGTTTGGTTTTGAGATAAACACTATTGAAGATTGTGTGTATCACAAGTTCAGTGGGAGTAGGAATAATTTTTTGGTTTTGTATATTGATTAAAGTATTCAATGCAAACCAGGTGACACCTCTTGTTAAAGGAGACAAATTCGGTTTCAATCAAGTGCCCTAAGGTTAGCCTTAAAATTAAGAAAATACAATAGATTTTTCTTTCATGATCAGTTGTAGGGAGTCTAATGTATGCTCAAGTATGTACGCGTCAGGATATTGCGTACATATTAGGATGTTAGGCAGATATCTAAGCAAATATGGATGGATCATTGGATAGCAGCCAAACTACTTAAGTAATTAATAGAGAACAAGAAATTATATGCTCTTTGTAGGAGATCGAATAATTCTAGAGATCATAAAGTATTCCGACTCCGATTTTGTTGGATGCCAACACATCAGGAGATTCATATCAGATTCTGCTGACTAATGGAGGTATATTTTGAATTAGTGTCAAACATGCACTCATAATTTCTTCCACCATGAAAGCAAGATTTATAACATGCTTTGGGGTATCTATTCAGGGTATATGGTTGCGAAATTGTCACAAGGCTGCGCCTACAGTACGGTGTTAAAAGACCACATAAAATTATGGTGTGACAATAAATCAGCAGTACTGTATTCCAATAACAACAGAAACTTGTATATCAAAGGATATTGACACAAAGTTTCTAGTTGCATGTGAAGAAAAGAATTCAGAATGATTATAATGTCCATATAGCACATTAGGACAAACTCCATATTAGCGGATCCGCTCACAAAAGCATTATCACCCAGGGTTTTTCATGAGCATACTGCTCATATGGGTGTTAATCAAGAATATGGCAATATAGTGGGAGTTTGTATTTTTATGTATTTGGGTACTATTTGGTTTTGGACACATTTATGTATTAAAGTATTTTGGATTTTTATCTGATCAGATATATGGAATTCAGTTCATTCTGTTTTCATTATGTTAAAGTATTTGATCTCACTAAAGTTAAGGAGGACCAGTTAGAAATAGACATGTATTGATCACATTGCATGTAATTTTCATGCTACGTATCCATGATTGATCTATGTCGTTTAGCTATATTGGTATATGTGACCATTGATGATTTAGTTACGTTATATGTGACGAAGGCCGCTTTGATCCTATGTTGATATGGTTAATAGACGAGATTGTCCGGATATACCCTAAGGATTAAGATAGCAATTTATGAGCTCACTAAGGTTAACACAATTATAAGGTTACATATGTGGCCCAGTGGGAGATTGTTAGAATTATTCAATATTTAAGGGGCCACACACGTAAAATTAATTGTGTTTGGGCTATCTAAATAATTAAGCCAAATTGAAGTGGTCTATTTGGAAATTGGCTTAAGGGTATAATTGTCATGGAATTAATGTGTAGATACCGGAGATAATTCTAATTTGATGAGGGGCCAAATTAGAAATATCAAAACACACATGTATATATATATATATATATATATATATATATATATATATATATATATATATATATATATATATATATATATATCTGTGTGTGTGTGTGTGTGTGTGTGTGTGTGTGTGTGTGTGTGTGTGTATTCGTTAGGGTTATGGTCCCCAACTTATACGGCCACCAAAAGAGAGGTTTTCTCTTTTTCTCTTCTGCATCCCCATCAACAGAAAGAGAGGGACAGAGAATTTGGAATCATCTTTGTCATTAAGGGTCGTAGCAAGTTGGAAGATCGAACCCAATAAACAGACGATCGCTTCAAGATCCATCAAGCCTAGCAATGGATTCAGGTACGCTTCCGCAATCAATTTAATTTATGTTCTTCATCTCATGAATCGACAGGGCACAATAAAATTCTAACATAATAAGAATATTATAATTCCTATAGCTGTTAATAGTAACTAAATCCATTCTCTTAAAATAAAAGCTTATTTGAAAATTATACTTTTAATAAACTTAATAAAACTAACTAGTTTTGGAAGAAACGAATTTAAATCAGGATATGGGGGTTACAAATCTATCCCCTTTAGAAAAATTTCGTCCTTGAAATTTCGAATGATACGACTAGGCACGACCAAGAATATAATCAAAAGATGATACGATCAATCGATACGAATATGCATGATAAAGAATATAGTTAAGAAGATGGTACGATTTATGATCAGTTAGTCAGGCATAATCAAAGATAAAATCGAAAGAAAATATGTGAATTAGCATGATCGAAATATAATCAAAATAGTCTAGTCGCGATCAAAAGCGTTTAAGAATGATCAAACCGAAATCGTTTTGGCACGATTCGTTGTTTAACCCAAATCATTTAGGCACAATTATCAAACCTAGATACGATTATGTATCTAGTGAAAAGAAATCAAAATAGGTTTTAAAAGATTACAGGAAACCTAATAACGACATAAAAATAAAAGATAAGAAAGAAAGGTTCAAGAAATAAAGATAAGAACTAAATCAAATTCAAGAGAGGGTGCATGAAATTGAGAACCATGAAAATCAATAGTCATATGCCAAAAAGGATGCAGTCTCTATAATATTCGAAAATCGTAAACATATCCGAAGTCATTTTAGGACTTGTTTGATAAACAAAAAATAGATTAGGATTTGGATTTTGAAAATTCATATTTGGTTTTTGGTCTAAATTATGAATATATAGTTTCAAAATTTTGGACCAATATCTATTTGGTACACTTCAATTTTGGCATTGGAAGTGAACATAATTCAATTTCTTTGTTTGAATAGTAGGTTGTTTTTACAAGAAAAAAAAATATGGTACATTAATTAATAATATAAATAATTGATATTAACAAAATATTATGGTTAACTAATAATCATATAATATTCATTACCTAATTTCTAATTAACAAATAGTATGGTTAACTAATAATCATAATTACTAAGTAAATATAATTAATGTGAAAATATTATTTTATTAGTTAATTATAACTTGAAAAATTAATTAATTAATTAAAATATTAATGAACCATTTAGTTTTAATTAACCATTATAATTATATAATAGTATATACTATTTCATTATTGATAATTACCTACTAATATTATATATTTAATTTAATTTTTTTATCAATTAATTATATTTAATATTTATTTATATTAATTAAATATCCTAACAACTTAGTCGTAGTAAATAAGAAAAAAATAAATTAAAATGTCATATAAATAATAATTAATTGCATCAAGTTAGTATGGTGATTATTGTTAATAATTATTTAATATAAAAAAATTATTAAGAAAATCTAAATCTAGCTTTCTTCCTCCGGGTTGGAGAGAAGGATGTGGGATAGCCTCCAAAGTTTGATTTTGTATTTGAAAAATAATTGTTTTTCACTTTCCAAATCTAATTTCATGGCCCAACCAAACAGAGAATTCAGGGATTCAATTCTAAATCCATAAAATTTTCAAAACCATGGCCAAATCCATGGAACCAAATTGCATCAAGTTAGTATGGTAAGGATTTTTTTTTTTTTTTTACTTTTATTTTTATTTCGATCTTGTTAAACTTGGTCACATTATGTTTTTATCATTTTGTAACTTATATTTTATTTGTTCTTTTAACTTATACTTGGTACTTTAAAACTTGGAAAAGATTGTCACGTGTAACTCTGTTGAGCCGCTCTTTAATGTAGGAAGACTTCACGTGTAACACTGTTAAACAAGTAAGTTTGTTTAGTCCGAGCTCTCTAGCCTAATGGTATTAGAGCGGACACCCGGAGGGACCGGCAAGGTTCGAGTCCCCCATGTGTGTGTGTGTGCGTGAGATTTCAAAAAAAAAAAAAGTAAGTTTGTTTAGTTATCAAAATTGGACAGCCCGTGAGTGTTGATATATGTTAAAGAATAAATTACTTTTATTTATGTTATGTATTTATTATGTAATTTGTTTTTCTTTCTTAGGTTAGATTAGTATACTTTGCATTTCTTAAAAAAAAATTCTATATAATATAATTTTTTTAAAAATATTGCTAAAAAAGTAAAATTGATATACATGTTTGCTTAAATAATTATTTATATAGGAATAATAAATAATTTGCACCCTCCACTAGTTTAAATTTATAAACTAATTGTAACTTTCTCATCTCTTAGGTCGGTAACTTTTCTCTCTCTCTCTCTCTAATCTTCTCTTTTTTGCATCTAAGAAAATAAAAAGAAGGAAAGAACATAAAACAAAGTTCTCCAAACATCTCATGCTGACTTAAGAGATATTTTTTAGATGCATATGTGACATAACTGCTCATATCTTATTATATCATTTTATTGCAGACTTTTGTATGATAGGCTTTAGAAAAAATAAATTCAGCAACTTCTGAAAAGAAATGGAGATATTCAACCGGGCTTCATCAGGTGAGAACCAATTTTTGTATATGCACATATTTTTTAACATATTTATTCATATCTTACTATATTATTTTATTGTAGACTTTTCAGCAACGTGTGAAAATAAATGGAGCCTTCAAAAGATTCAAGCCCTCATGAACTATATGCCAAGTAAAATTTTTTATGGTTTTTCTATGTGCTTTTTCTTTAAAATATCTAATTGTTGATTTTTTATATTTTTTAGTTCTCCGACTTTAGGCCGTTGATTTGAAGTATATCTACAGAACAAACAATCACAAAATATTAAAAAAAATATTTGAAGTATATTTACGAAATCATCATGAAATCATGTTTGGTACGTTCTTAAACCTATTTAAACTTACCCTCTTAAAATTTGAGGTTGATTCAGATTATATTAAGTAATATATAAATTTTAATTAGATTAGAATAGAATAGATTAATTTTAATTTTAATTTAAATTAGATTAAATTTAAAACTTAAACGATGAATTAAATTATAATACTAAATTAAATTTTAAGTAGCTAATTAAATGTTAACTACGCGATAGATAAAATGACTCGCTTAAGTTAAGTTTAAATTTTATCTATCTCATGTTGAATTCAGATGGGTGAGAATCCATTTTTGTATATGCAAATATTTTTAGAAGCATATGTGAAGTATATCTACAGAAAAAACAATCACAGAACATTAAAAAAATGTTTGAAATATATTTAGAAGTCATCTTGAAATCCTGTTTGGTGCGTTCTTAAACCTATTTAAACTTACCCTCTTAAAGTTTTAGTATATTAAGTAATAGATAATTTTTAATTAGATTAGATTAATTTAAATTTAAACTAGATTAAATTTAAAACTTAAATGATGGATTAAATTATAATACTAAATTAAATTTTAAATAGATATTTAAATGTTAACTATGCGGTAGATAAAATTACTCGCTTAAGTTAAGTTTAAATTTTATTTATCTCATGTTGGATTCGGATGAGTGAGAATCCATTTTTGTATATGCAAATAATTTTAGATGCATATGTTACATTATTGTTCATATCTTACTATATTATTTTATTGCAGACTTTTGTATGATAGAATACTTTAGAAAGCAGATTAATTCAGAAATTTCTGAAAAGAAATGGAGATCTTCAAAAAGCGGTTCATCTGGTGAGAACAAATTTTTGTATATGCAAATATTTTTTAGATGCATATGTGACATAATTTATCATTTCCAACTATATTAATTTATTGCAGACTTTTCAGCAACTTGTCAAAAGAAATGGAGATCTTCAAATTCAAGCGCTCAAGAAATATATGCCAAATAAGAATTTTTTTTGTTTGTCTTTTTATACGGTTTATATTTAAAATATCTATTTGTTGATTTCTGAATTTTTCATTCTCCGTCTCTAGGCCTCAGATTTGAAGTATATTTATAGACCAAACAATCACACAACATTAAAAAAAATTATTTGGAGTATATTTACGAAATCATCATGAAATTATTTTTGGTACATACTTAAACATATTTAAATTTACTTTCTTAAAATTTCAGGTTGATTCATATTATATTAAGTAATAGATAATTTTGAATTGGATAAGATTAACTTAAATTTGAATTAGATTAAATTTAAAACTACTTAAATGATGGATCAAATTTTAATAGTAAATTAAATTGTAAATAACTAATTAAATATTGATTATGCGAGAGATAAAATTACTCTATTAAGTTAAGTTTACATTTTATCTAACCAGCGTAGATCACGTTTAAATTAAATTTAGATTTAAAATTTTAGTCATTTTAAATTAAATTAATTTTTTTTGATTCTTATTTATGAAATAATATTGATGTTAGGATAAAAATTTAACTTGCGGAAGTTAAATTTTGACTAAGTTAAGTGATTAAATTATTGATAATTCATTATTATCCAATATCTTACACTTAAGCATATCCATCTCAAATAAACCAATATCTCTATACCAACAAAATCTGGACCAAATCAATCACGTAAAGAAAAATATTATTTGAAGTATATGTAGGAAAAATCATCATTTTTTCATATGTTCTTAAACCTATTCAAACTTACCCTCTCAAAGTTTGATGTTGATTCAAATTATATTAAGTAATAGATAACTTTTAGATATAGATGAAATAATAAATTCGATTAGATTAACTTAAATTTTAATTAGAATAAATTTAAAACTTAAAAGATGGATTAAAGTATAATAGTAAATTAAATTTTAAATAGCTAATTAAATGTTGAATATGCATTAGATAAAATTACTTTCTTAAGTTAAAATGTTATGTAACTTGCGTTAGACTAGGTTTAAATTAATAGATTACAAATTTTAGACATTTTAAATTAAATTAAAAAGATAGTTTCTAAGCTAAGAATATTTATGTGCGGATAAAAAATTAAGTTGCGGAAGTTTAAATTTCACTACGTTAACTGCTTAAAATAAATGTGGACAATTCATTATTATTATTATCCGATGGCTTATAGTTTCCTTAAACATTTCCACCTCAAATAAACTAATGTCTCTGTACCAACCAAATCTATGAGGAAACCAATCACATGAAAAAAAAATTATTTAAAGTATATTTAGGAAGTCATCATGAAATCTTTTTTCATATGTTCTTAAACCTATTTAAACTTACTTTCTTAAAGTTTTATATTAAGTAATAGATAACTTTAGATAATAGATGAAATGATAAATTAGATTAGATTAACTTAAAATTTAAGTAGATTAAATTTAAAACTTAAATGATGAATTAAATTATAATAGTAAATTATATTTTAAATAGCTAATTAAATGTTGACTATGCATTAGATAAAATTACTTTCTTAAGTTAAGTTAAATTTTTATTTAACTTGCTTAGATTATGTTTAAATTTAATTTGAGAAATTTTGTTAAATTTAAAATTTTCAGATTCTTAACACTGAATTAATATTTATGAATTTAGGATGCACTATCTTTTACAAAAGGGTGTTGTTAAATCACCACTATTTTTATTCACTTTATCGATTTTGTTGACTTTGTTAAGTTTACCTTAAAATTTTCAATTCACCTACTTTCTCTCTACCACCTGTATTCCTAATTTCTTAAGTCAATTAAATATTTTTCTTATCATATTAACTCTTTTTTTTATTATCACCACTTTCGTCCATGATATTTCTATATTTTTTTAGCTTCCGAATTTTCTAACAACCATTGCTCATTTCCTTCATCTTCACTATGGATAGAACGTTTCGATATTTATTTTTTTATTTCAAATTTTACTAATAAAATTTGATGAAGGGAATATTTAGATTTTTTTTCTATTTGTTTAAGGTAGAAAGACTAAAAATTATCCTGTTCCCTCAGTAAAGAAAAAATTCGACCAAAAATTTAATCAAAAGTTAAAATAAATTAGTTGTAGGTTTATTTTATTTTATTTTAGTTGGGGGTGGGGTAAACATGTAGTTTAATTTTTGAAAAATTTGTAAAACTGGTCAATTCTTGTGCATTTAATAACATCCTTAGAAAAAATCAATTTAGCTTAACATATTCCTATCTTTTAGGATGGACATATAACATATTTTTTCATTCAACTTATCCAAACAAAAAGAATTTCAACCTGGACCTTCTTCGAAAGCTTTAAACACGCATTTACACATATATTACGTGTGCCAAGACACTAATATATATATATATATATATATATATATATATATATATATATATATATATATATGTAGGAAATAATAATGCCTTGTTCTCATTGCTAGGGTTTGTTACAATATATATAGTGTCTACATTTGTGCTTATGGATATGGGCCATATTTACATTACAAATATAATCTAATACCCCCCCCCTCAAGTTGGAGCATGCAAGTCACAAATGCCCAACTTGGGAAGAAAACAATCAAACACTTGCTTTCCAAGGGGCTTGGTGAAGATGTCAGCCAGTTGAGAAGAAGTAAGAACATGCGAGAATATTACGGTGCCATCTCTAATAGCATCGCGAACAAAATGCAAATCCACCTGAATATGCTTACTGTGCTCATAAAATACCGGGTTCTGAGCCAGGTGCAGGGCTGACTGACTGTCACAATACACCGTCATAGCAGACTCCTGGCGAACGCCCAAACACACCATTAACTCCTTCAACCATTTCAACTCACAAACAAGTGCAGCAAGAGATCGGTATTCAGCTTCAGCGGAAGATCGGAAAACAGTTGATTGCTTCTTGGTCTTCGAAGAAATAGGAGACCCCCCCAGAAACACCAACCAGCCTGTAACAGAGCGGCGAGTCAAAGGACAACTTGCCCAGTCGGAATCACACCAACCAGAAAGACGGAGATCACAATCAGCTTTCAAAAAAATACCATGTCCTGGTGCATTTTTGAGATATCTGACAACTCTCAAAGCAGCATGCCAATGATCTTGTCGAGGCTCCTGTAAGAATTGAGACAAGATATGCACAGCATAGGCCAAGTCAGGGCGAGTAAATGATAGATAAATCAACCTTCTAACCAGTCTCCGATAAGTCTCTGCATCCGCCATCCTTGGACTAGTCGATTCTGCCAGCTTGTGATTGGGCTCCATGGGAAAACCAGCAGGGCGAGAACCCAGCAAACCACATTCTGAAATAATATCCAAAGCATACTTCCTTTGACACAAGGAAATTCCTTCCGCACTCCGAGCCACCTCTATGCCAAGAAAGTACTTCAACACACCAAGGTCTTTCATGTGAAAGCAAGAACTAAGGTAATTTTTGAAAGCATCTAAAGCACCTGTGTCATTACCAGACACAATCATATCATCCACATAGATCAAAACATGCAACTCTACCTTCCCCTTAAAAAAGAGAAAAGGAAATAATCGGAATGTGATTGAATAAATCTATAGGATATCAGAGAAGCAGTAAGCTTAGCGAACCAACAACGTGGTGCCTGTTTCAATCCATATAGAGACTTACGCAGGCGACACACTTTGTTTGATTCACTATGCGAAAACCTGGCGGCAACTTCATATATACTTCTTTCTGTCAGATCTCCATGAAGAAAAGTATTGTGCACATCCATCTGGTGCAAAGTCCAGCCTTTCACAGCTGCAACAGCCAAGAACGTCCGAACTGTAGGCATCTTAGCTACCGGGGCGAATGTTTCTGAATATTCGATCCCCTCAACCTGATGATTACCGAACACAACCAGCCGTGCCTTTAAGCGCTCAACACTGTCGTCGAATTTGTACTTTATTTTGTACACCCATCTACTTCCCAATGCTTTCTTCCCAGGAGGCAAATTGACAAGACTCCATGTCCCATTATCTTTCAGAGCCTGTATTTCAGTTTGCATAGCTGCGCGCCAGCCTGAATCTCACGAGGCCTGGCGATATGAAGTAGGCTCAACACCGGCAGTGATAGCTGCAAGAAAATCTCTGTATCCAACAGTAAATATGTCATAACTTAGAAATTATGTTAGAGAATACGAAGTACTTGAGGAAGTGACGGGAACAGATGAACTGTGGTGAAGGAGGGACTTTTACTTCGAACAACATTCGTCACAAAATCCTGTAATCGTACTGGCTGTAATTTCTTTCTCATTCCTCTTCCCAACACTACCTCATCTGGCACATCTGGCACATCTGGCAACACTATATCCCCTGTATCATTAGCAGTATCCGCATCACCCCCAGCGGACTCTCCTGTCAATACTTCTGCATCTACTTGTGCATCCGTGCCACTCGGTATCGAGCCACCAACAACCACTCCGATTTCAGCAACCGTGGCCGGCACCATCCCAAAAGTCTCTATATCGTCTCCCGGCACCTCAACAGATGTATTGCATGTCGCAGAAGACATCTCGCTAGCAGAGCCACACCCAGGAAATTCTTTTTCATAAAAAGTAACATCACGGGACACAAAAAATTCACCAATCTCCAAATCATATAGTTTCTATCCCTTTTTATCAAGTGGATACCCAACAAAGATACATTTTCTACTCCTGCTAGCAAATTTATCATGTCGAGATTTCAAATCATACGCATAGCACAGACAACCAAAAATACATAGATGATCATACGAAGGAGCCGAACCATATAAAACTTCATAAGGAGACTTAAAATGCAAGATACTAGAAGGGATTCTATTTATCAAATAACATGCACCCAGAACACATTTTCCCCAAAAATCTACGGAAAGAGAACCCTAAAATCGTAATGCCCTGGCTACATTTAAAATATGTCGATATTTTTTTCCACCCTTCCATTCTGTTGTGGTGTCCCAACACAGGATGTTTGGAACAATATACCTTGAGATAAAAAATAATCTCGTAAACAATTAAATTCAGTGCCATTGTCACTCCGCACCCGACGGATATAAGCTCCAAACTGACGCTTCACCATAGCAATGAATTGAAGAAACGCAGAATAAACAGCACACTTATCCGTTAATAAAATAACCCAAACAGCTCTAGAAAAATCATCCACCAGAGTCAAAAAATATCGTACCCCATTAGATGACGGAACACGATATGGTCCCCACAGATCACAGTATATAAGTTCAAAGCATCTCAAAGCACGACTACTACTACCAGGAAAGGCATCACGAGTCTGTTTAGCTTGATGACAAATATCACAAGCCTTATGAGAAAACACACTACTACCAGAGATAAAAGGTAAAGTTTGTATTACTTTATCTGAAGGATACCCCAGTCTACTATGCCAAACCTCAGAATCACTCTCTTTGCATGCCAGGATCACCGAAGCCAAAGAAGCTGGAACCTCCCCCAAGAAGTAAAGTCCACCCCTTTGTTCACCTGTTCCAGTCACCATCCTCGTACCTCGGTCCTGAACAAAACATAAATCAGGAGTAAATAACATATCATAATTTCTAGCACCAATCAATTGTGAGACAGAGATCAAATTGTAAGTCAATGTCGGAACGTAGAGAACATCCGTCAACACCAATGAAGTAGTCAAAAGTACTTTGCCTCGCAGAACAGCCTCAACAGTGCTCCCATCAGGAAAAATTATAGGACTGACAGGGCCCTCAAAGCAATCAACTAAACAGTCACGAGAGCCTGTCGCATGAGGAGTAGCCCCAGTATCAAATATCCAAGTGACAGAAGAATTCTTACCAATCAGACGATCAGAGTTTGAAGAACCAGGGGTAGAAGAATTGTCGTTATCCAGCAGGCTCATCAGTTTCTGCCATTGTTCACCTGAGAGTGGTGAAGGAAACCCTCCATGCATCATATCCGCCGAACTCCTAGCAAGACCAGCAGGAATACCATGACCAGCAACAGCGACATGATGAACAACCCCTGCTCCATCAGTACCGCATCCTCCATCACGTCTCTGCTGTGGTGCCAGGCCTCTGCCACCACCAGCACCACGTCCGCCCTCACGCCGAGGACGAGTCTTCCACCACTCTGGATAGCCAATTTTGGCAAAGCAAGTTGTAACATCGTGACATGTTTTCTTGCAATGAGTACAGATCATACCCAATTTGTCCCTAGAATCTGAGGTTCTACTATTAGAAGTAGTAGCAAGACGAGGGGAAGTCTTGATAGCCAGCGCCAACACCACCTCAGCAGCGGATTGGACCTGAGATTTACGCATATCCTCCTCCTCACGGACTGCCTGGTATGCCCTATCTAAACTTGGCTGAGGATCCTGAGCCAGAAGATTAGATCGGGTATGACCATACAACTCAGCATTCAACCCATACATAAAGTCCTGAAAGTGGTCTTCATCCCTCATAGCCTACAGCTTTGCAGCAAGTTCACCACAGGTACAAATAGGCAATGGAAAATAAGCAGCTCGTTCATCCCACAAAGACTGCAAATTTCTAAAGTAGGTTTCCACAGACATCGAAGCCGTTTGTTTACACTCAGCCAAAGCCACCTTAATTTGTTGCTTCCGAGTACCATTGCTAACAACAAATCTTTTCTCCAACAAGTTCCACAATGGATAAACCTCCTCAAAGTACAACAAAGATTTCTTCAGAGACGGATCAATGGTATTAAGAACCCATTGAACCAATAGTGCTTGCACGCATCTCCAATCAAATAATTTACTAGCATCTTTAATAGGTTTGACTTCAGTACTTTCCAGAAAAGTGATCTTTCGCCTAGAGATCAGGGAGAGACGTATCGACCGAGACCACTCAGCATAGTTCGGTCCACGAAAAACAAAAGGAGTAATGATATTTCCTGGTTGATCGACAGAACTCAGAAAATATGGATCCTTTAGATTAGGATAATTTGGGTTGTGTGCACCGCCACCGCCAGTCGTGACGGAGTAGCTGGATGCAGCATCATCTGCCATCGCGGATGTCGGATGTACAAAAATTTTGTACAACTTCGATGAATCGGCCGCTGATGGACGGGGTCGGCGACAAATCGGCCACGATCAGGGGCCCCGGATCTGGCGCATAGGGGCGAGCGGATGTCGGGTGTATAAAAATTTGTACAACTCCGACGAATATGCCGGCGCGTAGGGGTCTGGGTCAGTGGCGGGGTCAGGTGCGGTCAGGCACGGGATCGTCGCGGGATCGGCCGCGTACGCGCCAGCCGGTGTCTAAGAAGCCCCCACGTTGCTGCACCTGCAAATTAACCTGCATCATGAAAATTAACGTGCAAATCAACGTACAAATTAATCAGGAAGCCCCCACGTTGAAAGTAAAAATTAATCATTTTCCTTTCCGTGAACTGAAAGAATCAAACACTTTTATTTGCATTAAAAGAAGAAGCCCCCACGTTGAAGCTGAAAATTAATCAGTTTCCTTTTCGTGAACTAAAAATTTTCCAAAAGCTAGAGGTGAGAGAGCGGACGTCGCGGTCGACGCGGTCGGGCGTCAGGCACGGTCTGTGTCAGGCGTGGTCGGCGCGGGAGCAGGTGATGCCTTCTTCAAGAGATGGCGGCTAGGTTTTTTTTTGGGAGATGGCGGCTAGGGTTTTTCGGGAGGCTCTGATACCATGTAGGAAATAATAATGCCTTATTCTCATTGCTAGGGTTTGTTACAATATATATAGTGTCTACATTTGGGCTTATGGATATGGGCCATATTTACATTACAAATATAATCTAACAATATATATATATATATATATATATACTAGTAAATTCATATGTTTTGTATATATAATAATGTATAATAAGAATATTATTCAATCATAGTTAAATAGCTCTTCTAACTCATGTGGTTATGGTGGGAGGTATTCTTCTGATTTGGTTGTGTTTGATTCCCCATGTTGAATATATATAATAATTTTAAACTTTTTTTCAATATATGTTTACATAGTTTATTTATTTTAAATAAAATAGACAATATAATGATGGCTTAGACAACTTATTTTTGAGCCGTTTTGAAATCTCATTTTATATATATATTGTTAGAAATTGCTTGTACTTTACTTTTGAGTTCTGCGAAGTTGAAAATGTCGTCGAGGCTTGAATCGTGCATTTAGCAGCACTTTTCTTAAAGTGTTTCGGGCACTCCGGTAACGTCTTGGAGTCAGCACGCCAGAACACCCAGGATAAGACAGCCTTCTGCTGGAGGTTCACCAGACGTTGTGAGATACCGGCGTAGGAAAGAACACCTTTCTGGAAAACTTTGGAAGAGAAAAGAAAGAGAGAATGAATACTGAGATTCTGTGTATTTTAGACTCAGAGATCTTTAGTATATATAGATGGATTCGTGTTGTTTCGTGAAGTTGCGACCCTTCCGAAACAACATTCATTCACCTGTTCGCAGGTTCATTCACCCTTTCATCTGTCTGGGCCGCTGCAAAAATAGGAATTCTCGGGGTGAGAATCGCCGCGAGGAGCCCGAGGCCCGAGCCTACGCCGCTCGTCCGATGCCACGTTGCCCAAGTGCACAAGTGCGTCTACAATGCGCCACTATCGCCTCTACGCCCGAGCCGGAACCGGAGCCGGTGTTGCCGGTGGCAACACCGGCTACATTTTCATAAAGAAGGTAAAACAACAACCAATGGTCACCCACTAGCAACGTTTTGGTTGTTGCACACTCATCATGAGTGCACATACCTATTTAAGCACCCTCAAACCTTTCTCTCTTTCCGATGTTGGACTAAAGTCCCTTCTCTTTCCTTTTCATCCTTATGAACATTAAATGGAATTAATAATTCTAACAATCCCCTACTTGTTCCATAAATGATGGAAAAGAATTTCAGAATACATCACTTAAAGAATGTTAATACAATTAGGTATCTTTCGATTTGAACCTAACCTTAGTAGATGCAACACAAGATTTTATCGAAATCTCTGGTAGCTGGGCTTTGAACCAGTTATTCCTTGTGATAAAATCGGTATTACTTTACACACATTCTTTTGTAGTTCTTCGCCTACATCTCTCGTTTAGCACTATTAATGGCCATGTGCTAATCCTGTCTCGTGAATTTTTATAAGATACTCCATATCTTACTGAGACGGCACCATCTCTAAATTCACATAGGTGAAATTCTTTCAGTATCTCTGTTGCTTTACAGATACATGTCAACATTACTGAACTTCATTAAGAGTTTTATAAACTTAACCCTCAAATTGCAATAGACGACATTATCATGTCGTATATATCCAAATTAACAGTTTGTTGTTACCCATTGAATCTAAGGTTAAGGTTTTCTTAATATTAGATTGGGTTGCCACTGTTGTTGGAACTCTTACTCAAGGAGTTTCAATCCCATACCTCTCGAGGTAGATTTTACTAAATCCCTAGCTAGTGGTTTAGTAAAGGGATCAGCTAAGTTATAGCTGGTAAGCACATACGTAAGAGAAATGATTCCATCTTTAATCAATTTTCTTACGTAGGTATGTCTTAGACTTATATGTCTAGACTTCCCATTATACACTTCGTTGTAGGCTCTTGCTAGAGTAGCTTGACTATCGCAATGTATTGACACTTTTGATACATTGTCCTTAGCCAGCGGAACTTCTAATAGAAGATCCCTCAACCACTCAGCTTCTTGTCCTATAGAAGCTAGAGCCACAAACTCTGACTCCATGGTCGAATGGGTAATGCACGTTTGTTTATTGCTCTTCCAAGAAACTGCCCTCCGGCAAGCGTAAATACCCAACCTGTCGTAGATTTGTTATCTCCGACACTTGATATCCAACTAGCGTCGGTATATCCTTCTAATACGGCAGGAAATCTACCATACTGTAATCCAAGATTCTTGGTTTTGAAAAGATAACCAAAAATTCTTCCGATAGCCCTCCAATGCTCATTATTAGGGTTGCTAGTAAATCTACTCATTTTACTAACTGCAAATGCTATATCAGGTTTTGTGCATTGCATCAAATACATAAGACATCCAATACACTTGCGTATTCTAATTGAGCGACGGCTCTTCCAGAATTCTTTTCTAGTTTAACACTTGGATCAAATGGAGTGTTTACTTCTTTGAACTTTAGGTGTTTGAACTTGTCTAGCACTTTCTCAAAATAGTACGACCGCGTAAGTTCAAAACCCCCACTGTTTTATATTACTTTGATCCCCAAAATAGTGTCAACTATTCCAAGATCTTTCATCTTGAATGTGGAAGTTAGAAACCTCTTCGTTTCTGTAATTCTACTCATCTCGTTGCTAATGATCAACATATCATCAACGTAGAGACAAAGAAATATCACGATATTTCCATATACTTTAGTGTATAAACACTTATCACAAACATTGTGAACAAAGCCATTAGAAATTATGACTGAGTCAAATTTCTGATGCCACTGCTTTGGTACTTATTTTAATCCGTACAAGGATTTAACAAGTTTGTATACCTTTTGTTCATTTTCCAGGAGCACGAACCCTTTCGGTTGCTCCATGTAAATCTCCTCATCGAGATCTCCATTTAAGAATGTCGTTCTGACATCCATCTGATGAACATTAAGATGATGCAATGAAGCTAACGCAAACAATATTCTAATTGTAGTCGTTCTTGCTACTGGTGCATATGTGTCAAAATAATCAATTCCTTCTCTTTGTCGAAATCCTTTGGCTACTAGTCTAGCCTTGTAGGTGTTTAAAGTACCATCACTATGATACTTTCTCCTGAACACCCACTTACATCCAATAGGTCTTAACCCTTTGGGCAGATCGACAATTTCCCAAGTGTGGTTAGACATTATCGAATCCATCTCATCTTGGATAGCATCTTTCCAAAAAGATGAGTCCCGCGAAGCTATTGCTTCCTTAAAGGTTTTAGGATCATCTTCCACCTGAAGAATGATAGGAATCTTTCGAATAAATTTTTCTGTATTTCCTTCTACTAAGTAAAAAGAAATTAGTTGAGAATCTATTTGGTCAGATCCTAGATCCTTAGCCTTTCGAACTCTCTTGCTGATCCGAAGCTCGGGTTGTTTTTCAACTAACCGTGAAGAGCTCTCCTCACGAGACTCTTCATTAGCAGAAATATCAGAATCCTTATTCTTAGTAATAAGGTTCTCGAAAAATTCCACATCTCTGGATTCGACAATAATGTTAGACTCTAAGTTTAAAAGTCTATATGCCTTACTATTGGCAGCATAACCTACAAAAGCACTTTTGATTCCACGAGACCTAATTTTGTCCTTTTAGGATCCGTGTTTTTGTAATAAGCTATGCACCCCCATACTCTAAAATAACTGATATTAGGCTTACGGCCTTTCCATATCTCATAAGGTGAAATACCAGTTTTCTTCAAAGGAATTCGGTTCATTATATGGCATGCAGTAATTAGAGCTTCTCCCCACAAACTAAATGATAATTTAGAATGCATTCGCATTACATTTATCATTTCTTGATATGTTCTATTTTTTCTTTCGGATAGTCCGTTCTGTTGTGGTGTCCGTGGTGCAGAACATTCGTGAATAATGCCGTTCTCTTCACAGAAGGTATTAAATTCAAAAGAAAAGTATTCACCACCTCTATTACTTCTAAGTATTTTAATGTTTCTACCAAGTTGATTTTCAACCTCTGATTTGTATATTTTAAAAGCATTAAAGGCTTCATCTTTATGCTTTAATAAATATACATATATAAATCTAGAGCAATCATTAATGAAGGTAATAAAGTATTTATTACCTCCTCGAGATAATGTGCCATTAAATTCACATAAATCAGAGTGAACTAAATCTAGTAGGTTGGTATTACGCTCTACACTATGAAAAAGTTTTTTTTAATCATTTTGGATTTTGCACAAGTTTCACACTTATCTAAGTCTTCAGAATTGCATGAAATTAATCCAGATTTAATTAATCTTTTCATAGTGCTAATACCTATATGCGTTAATCTACTATGTCATAAAGTAGAGGACTCAATCGTGTAAGCAGAAGTAGAAACTTTATTGATATTATTTTCAATGATACAAAGTTTGATCATACCCTTATCGGTATATCTCTTTCCAACAAACACACCATTACGGGTCAAAATTAATTTGTCCGACTCAAAGACAGATTTTATTCCTGGTTTACCCAACAAGACTCCACTGACGAGGTTCCTACTCATATCCGGGATGTGAAGTGCGTTAGTCAGAGTAACTTTCTTTCCGGAGGTGAATTGGATTTCCATATCACCTGTTCCCACGACCGTTGAGTGTCCTTTATTTCCCATCTGAACTTCTTGTCCATCATTGACTTCCGAATAGGTCTTGAATACTGCTTTGTCGTATGAAACATGAACGGTAGCACAAGCATCGTACCACCATCCTGGAGCCTTCCCTTTGACCGCCATGAGTTTGCTCACTGTAGCAATTATGTCATCTGTCTCAGTGAGATTTATCTTGCTGTTTTGGGTCTTTCGAACCCGACAGTCTCTGGCATAATGTCCTGCTTTGCCACATACAAAATAACCGGTCTTGGGTCCTTTGGCGGTGCTGGAGTTCTTGAACTTTTGTTGGTCCTTCTTAGGACCGAGAAAGTTTTTCTTTCCTGCAGGCCTCTTGCCTTTCGCGCTCATCGCGTTAGTTTTAGAAACTCTGTTGTTCTCAAATTTCTGTCTTTCCTTCGATTCATCTTCGATTCGAAGGTGTTTTTGAATCTGTTCTAGTGAGAAATCCTCAGAGCTGTGAAGTAGTTTCTTCCGATAACTATTCCAAGATGCTGACAATTTAGTAATTATAACACCAACTTGGAATGGTTTCGGAAGTTCTATCTTTACTGTCCTAAGTTTATTGACTAGAACTTGTAGCTCGTGTACTTGGGCGAGTATAGGCTTTGTATCAATTATTTTAAAATTAAAATACTTTGATATAAGAAATTTCTTTGTACCTTCTTCTTCTGCTCTGAATTTGAAATCCGGAGCCTTCCAGATGTCAATCGTTGAAGGATTTTCTGTATAGAGGTCGTACAGTCTGTCCGACAGGGTGTTCAGAATG
Source organism: Iris pallida (assembly GCA_029216955.1). Classification (NCBI taxonomy): domain Eukaryota; kingdom Viridiplantae; phylum Streptophyta; class Magnoliopsida; order Asparagales; family Iridaceae; genus Iris; species Iris pallida. The sequence continues at coordinate 27,835,390 of JANAVB010040619.1, forward strand.
TGACCACGGCACAGCAGTTCGTTCTCTTTGCACTTTTTGTGTTCTGCCTTGACTGTATTAGAATCTGCTGGTGTGGGTTCTGGAACAGGTGGCAGATCTGGGTCGAGGACGTAGTAGATCTTCAGCACCGTCAGGAGGAAGATCATCTTGTCCTGCCAGCGTGTGAAGTTCGTCCGGTCGAAGCGATCCAGTTTGACTAGATCCTGATTCATGACTTTGATGCTCGAAATGGCAGCCTCAGACGCCATTATTTGTAATACTTTAAGATTGTTAGAAATTGCTTGTACTTCACTTTTTGAGTTCTACGAAGTTGAAAATATCGTCGAGGCTTGAATCGTGCATTTAGCAGCACTTTCCTTAAAGTGTTTCGGACACTCCGGTCTTGGGTCCTTTGGCGGTGCTGGAGTTCTTGAACTTTTGTTGGTCCTTCTTAGGACCGAGAAAGTTCTTCTTTCCTGCAGGCCTCTTGCCTTTCGCGCTCACCGCGGTACTTTTAGAAACTCCATTGTTCTCGGATTTCTGTCTTTCCTTCGATTCCTCTTCGATTCAAAGGTGTTTTTGAATCTGTTCTAGTGAGAAATCCTCAGAGCTGTGAAGTAGTTTCTTCCGGTAACTATTCCAAGATACTGACAATTTAGTAATTATAGCACCAACTTAGAATGGTTCCGGAAGTTCTATCTTTACTGCCCTGAGTTTATTGACTAGAAATTGTAGTTCGTGTACTTGGGCGAGTATAGGCTTTGTATCAACCTTTTTTTTTAAGAAACAGAACAATATATTCAAGTATTCAAAGGATTACAAAAGGATCTATCAATAACTAAAAGGTCATTAATACAATCTGGTGGAGAATCATGAACAATAAGAGTATTTGTTGGATTACTGGACAGAGCCAGAGTTGCTAATTTGTGTGCACATTGATTTTCATTTCTGTTGACGTAGGAGAAGGAGATGTCTTCCGAAGATTTAGTAGCTTTCCTAGCATTGAGGATAGTATGACGAACCAACCATATGGTAGGAAGCCCACTGGATGATATAGAATCAGTCAAAGTTTTGCAATCTCCCTCTACAATGGTATGGAAGAGTTGCTTCCTTTCAATGAGTATAATAGAAAGATGGATACCAAGAGCTTCAGCTTCAATAAGAGATCCTCCCATCTGAGTCTTTGATAGAGCACCCAAGAAGTGCCCATCCCCATTCCTCATGATAGTTGCAGCACTCATTTTCCCATCATTGTAAGCCCCATCGAATGAGTTTATTGCAAGCAGGAGGGATCCATGATTCAAGACATATAGCATTGTGAGATTTGCCATCATTGTGAGATGAAAATTTGGCCTGCAGGGAAGCAGCTTCATTGAGGATTCTAGTGCAGCTTATCTTCACATCTTCAAAAACAGCTTTGTTTCTTGCCTTCCAAATCGACCACATTTGGTAAAGACACATTGTTATCAAGGATTGATCCGCCTCCTTAAGAAGATTGGTGTGAAACCCGTAATTTCAGTTTTGTTATTTTTTCTAATTATTAAATTTCGTGTTTGCTATTTTGCCAGATTATTATTAAATAGAAAATTATTAGTTTTAAAATAAATAATCATGGATTTTTGTTTTGGCTGACCCAGACCAGAACTCATTTCCGAGTCCCGAACCCGTCTATATCCCTTCATTTTTTTCAATTAATTAATTGAATATTTAATTAGCTAATTAATATTCTAAATTATTATTAGTTGTTAATTTAGAAAAATTGTATTTTTAGAGAAAATATTATTTAATCCTGGAATTTTGTTGAGTTGGACTAGACCTGTCCCGAACCCGTTTCAGGAAACTCAATTTAGTTTTTCGAAATAATCTCTTTGAGTATTTATTATAAAGAAAATATTATAATTTTCCTTTAATAAAAAAAATAATAAAAAGTAATAATTGGTATTAAAACTTTCCTTTCACTTAACTATTATTAACCTCTTTACTCATTCCAATTTGTTTCATTCAGCATAAAGGAAAGAGCTCTTTCTTTCTTTCCCCAACGTGCGCCCTTTTGATCGCCGCTCAGCCGCGCCCCTCTCCGTTCCCCTTTCCGAACGTCCGAGCCTCCACGGCTCCCAAACCGCCGGAGACTCTTCCTTCCCGAAACCTCCAAACTCTTCTGCACCCTATATATATAACCCTCTCTTCATCCCTCCATTCACCACCAACCCCCAAACCCCTGTGCCCTAGAATCTGACCCGCACCTTTTTCCGGTGAACCCCGACCCGTCGTCGCTTCCAGGCCGACCCCATGCCGGATCCGCCGCCTCCTCTGCCCGGCGCCACCCTTTCCGAGGCCGACGCCCCACCGGCGACCAACCCGGCCGCCGTTTTTCTGCGGCCGTACGCGCCAACCCGACACGGGCGGCCTCTCCGTTCTTCGGTTCTGTTCCGCGACATCCCGCCGCTATCTTTTCCAAGCTCGGGTGCTGTACACGCAGCCGAACCCCGGCGAGGCATTGACACGAGCCCGAGACGCTGTCCATGTGTTCTTTTTCTCTAAAATTCACCTGAGAGCTCTAGCCGAGCAATTTCTGGTATATTTTCGTTGTCCCGTTTCCATTTTTATAGTCTGTGATGAATTTGGTCCACGAATTTCCTCGAGAATTCGGTAAACGAGACATTTTCGGGTTTTTCGAAACCCTTTCGGAAACGTTCTATGAGTTCTTGGAAGATTTCATTGGTTTAGCTTTCCAATTCCATTTCGGAAATGGTTCTGTGGCTTTGATTTCGAGTTGGATTGGTTCTGTGGATTTTCCGAGTTAATTTCGGTTTTTTCGAATTTCCTTCGGAAACGTTCTGTCGGCTTTTCGGGAATTTCCGAGTTAGCTTCGGAATAGCTCTGTGATTTTTTTGGTTTAAATCTGTAGTTTTGTTTTGGTTTACTTCTGTGATATTTTGGATTTTCGGGTAATTTCGGTTTTTCGAATATCCTTCGGAAACGTGCTGTGATTATATATTTTCGGGTTCGATATTATTTTCGGGTTCTGGATATTATTATTTTCTGGTTGGAAACTGGGTTTCCCTAGTATGGGACTTGTGATTGGTGCTTGTGGCACATTTTCCCAGTTTTGGGTTGTCCCGAAAATAGAGGGAATGCTGCCGAAATTTTTATAAAACTTTATAAATGGATTTCAAATTGGTTTTCGAAAATATTTATAAATTGGATTTTTGGCGACGACCGTATCGGTCAATGGGCCTTAGCGAAATACAAACGAAACCGGTTTTACCGGACGTTGAGGCATTAGCTATTTTTGATGATTGGACCAATATCTGAGACTCGTAAATTAATTCAATTTAATTTAAATTATTATTATTTTATTTTGTAATTCAATTGTAGGATAATTTTTAGAGACTAAAAAAAGTTTTCTTCTTATTTAAATTTATGTAAAATGGTCTGTAAAGGGCATAAGCCCAGTTTTATTATTTTCTATGGTTTTGTAATAAGTTAGTAAAATTTTATTCTTTTCTGGTTTGTGGTTGACGTAAACACGTAAAATAGTAAAATAATTATTTTATAGAAAATCAATATTATTTTCTCACATTAAATAAATTAGGAAAAATTACAAGTTATTATTTAAACAAGTTTCACGTTTTTCTCATTTAAAGAAAAATATAGTTTTATTATATAAATTATAAAATACCAAGTTTTGCCAATAAACCGATAAATACAAAGTTTTATGAAATTAAATATAAAATGATCTTTCCATCATAATTAAATATAACGCATTAGATAATCGAGTTTTGTTTGTGTTAGTATAATAAAGATTAAAAATTGACTAGGACAAATTTAGAGATTGTAACTAGCACATCTAGCATGGAAATTTTTGGAAATCTAAGACAGACTTCTCGATTGTAAGATTTCGAGGACAAGTTTGAAATTCATCCCGGAGACATTCCAAATCCAGTCATAATCAAAGGCAAGTACATTTTGTGTTAGTTTACAATTATTTAATAATCGTTTTATTGCAAGTTTAAACTACGATGCAACACGGAACTCTCTCTGAGAGCACTGACTGATTGACTGTTGGATACTGGGGGAGTAGTGTAATGAGTATGACCACATCCAAAGTAATAATTTAGAACTGTATTAGCTTACCCCTCATACACACGGGGATAAGCCATATCATTCACTGTACAACCCAATCCGGTCATATTTATTGCCTATTCACATCACAATATTTTAACTGCTGGAGAAATGTTTATTTCAAATTGTTTAAAAGTGCATAACTCTATTATTATTTTAATTGTTGGATTATCATGGATTGTACTTTGCTCCCTCCTAATTGGAGACTATATTTTTAGGTTCTATTGATGATGCAGAGCTTCTGACTAATAGCTACTATGACCCTGAGTTGTACCCAGCTGTTCTACCAGAGGATGATGATGAGGAGACTGCTAATTAAATTATTTTCAGTTTATGATTACGTGGAAAATAATATTTTATTTCAGTTGTGGTTTGTATTTTAAACTTTTGTTGGAAAAGTTTTATTTATCAAAATATTAAGTTGTGGCAATTAGTCTGTGTTGTTGATTACCTGTATGAGTGATACAGCTTACTGCCGCCGTCTCAACAACGGTGCAGGCTGGGCATGATCCGATTCGACCCAAGAAATGGGACCGGGTCGTGGCAAATTTTTAGTGGTGGCCCATGCAGGTCCTTCTCTCAACAACAACTTAGGAGAACACCTCTAGAATATTTAGAACACTAGAACATTAATTTGTCACAACATAGGACCGAATTATATTATAAATAAATATTTTTGGTTGTTATAGACTGGTAGGCTTGTAAAACCCCTATTTTTTAAAATTATTTTTATTATTTATTAGACTTAAAAAAATGAATTTATACAATTTATGGTTTTATATATTTTTCGACCCGATTTGGCCAATTCAGCCCGAACAGGGCCCGAACCAAATTTTAGCCCATGTAAACAGGTAGTGTGACAAATGTGGCCATGTGGACATATTTTATGTACTTAGAAATATCTCCTAAATTATTTTAGAATTTTATGTACAATTTCTAATTATTTAAATATTTGTACAATTATTGGTATTTTATTTTAATTAATAGTTTACAAGATTGTACATGTTACTGGACCCGGATAAGGGTGTATGGTACAGTTCCCCCATTGGAGCAATTTTTATTAATTTATTATTTTTTAAATTTATTTTGTAGAGATTTATTAAACGTGTTTATTCTAATAAGATATTATTATTACTTTGAGTGGATTTCTTGTGAATTGAATTTATATGTACCTGTAGATATGTTTAAATATATATTCAATATTTGGTTAGATAATATTTAAATTATTATTTGGATTTTAAATAGATTTGTTGGTGTATTTATAGATATATACATATATAAATATAGATATATATAAAAGTAGATTTGATAAAAAAAAATAATGGCATGTGGTCGTCCCCACCAAGTGGGAAACCGACCACACAAGAACTTAACAGCAGCAGCAAGAAAGGGGCCGACCCCCCTTTTTCTCAAGCACAGTAGTTCGGCCAAACCCCCCATTTTACTAAAGCATAGTAAGTCTAATAAGGCCGAACACCCCCCTTAGCCCTTTTGTTATATATATCAACATATATATACAAACCCTAATTTTTCTTCCTTCAATCTTCTTCCTCCTGTCCTCCTTTCTCTTCCCCACTCCATGGCGAAGCTCGGACGCACCATGGCGAAGCCGTGCTCGCGAAGAAGACAAATGAACCATCGACAACAACAAAAACAGATTCCCACTTTAAGGTATCCCACTTCTCCGATCGATTTCTTTGTCAATTCTACTCCGTTTTTAGATTCGTAAATTTGTGTAAAAAGCCCACACGACCCTCTTCGAGATCCCCAGGTGGATTTCAACATGGCCATCCAACTTGCTCGAAAAATCGAGGCGAAGTTGGAGAAAAACCCACTTTTCTGAATATTAAAAACTGTTTCAAAACACCAACTTGTCGGCCACTTTTCTTGCTGTCCATTAAACTTTCATAAAAACTAATTGAAGGCAGTCAAAGAAAACCTAACCGAGATTGTAACGCACCTTTTTGATTCACTTTTCATCTAGTATGTAGAAAGTTACACGTTGTTAAAGTTTTCCGAAAAACTGTAAATTCTGTTTTCAAAAAGTAGAGAAACACTCCGATACGACGTCTGTCCTGACAAACCGGGCGACGTGGTCGCGCATTATATGCATCGAAAGACGCGTATGGATGTTGTCGACATGTGGGAACTGACGGAACTCGATTTTATTGCATGTGCGCGACAAAATCAATGCGTATCCGTCGAGATACCCCGTATCGACTCTTTGCAAATTAAGTCACAACTTTGTGCACACTCATCATATCGCGATGAAACTTGCGCCATTGGACTCAAAATATTTTTCTGGTCCTGTGAGCCAAGTTTGGTCCGATTCTGAGACCGTTGATTGGGACACCATTTTGGCGGGCCCACAATCCCACTCAACGGGCGATTTTCTGCACAGTCCACCGGAATCCAAAATTGGACATACCGCTGGGTTTGTCTTATCAAAAAAAATACGTAGACATATAGTTTGATAACTTTAGAGACCGTAGATTCCGGCACGTATTTCGGTGCAAAGCGGATCCAACGGTGGACATCATTTTGACCCAAAATTACGATTTTGCCCCTGTTCCAGAATTTAACTTTTGGACAGGCGTTTCCTAGGTATATTTTTTATTCCAAACTCATTCGTGATGTTTGTTTCAGCGTCCGAAGCTTCTTATGGATTTTGACTTTCGTGTTGACGATTCTGATTGTTAGATTTTGTTGCTTCTCGCACCACCCGCAGGCAAGATACCTTGCCTTATTTACTGTTTATAATTAGATGCATCTTTATTTAATTATTTACTGCATATTTATTATCTGTTTTTAGTTGGATCCATTACTTGCTATTTTTAGTTCATTTTATTTTGCTTCAGTTATTTTTCCTTCTTGTCTTTTGTATGCATATGGACCTAGTCTTAGCGAGCTACCTTTTGTTAGTATCCTTGGGAGAGAGAAGACAGTTAAATTTATGGGCTACCCCAAATCTAAAAGCTGTAGTAACTGCGTACTACGGTAGTCGAGTCGCGAGGGTCACTAGCCTCGAGCTATGTGGACTGATGGGTCACGTGGGCCGCTTGCCTCGAGTTATGCCGGCTGATTGTATTGTTACTGACGTGTGCGTGTTGTGAGTTGTTACTTTTCCTGGGGGAGTCAGCCTTCACCTGCCCATACATCGAGATGTCTTCTAAATTGCCTACTAGAAAGGTTAGGAGAGACCTTAGCAAATTTTATGTTCCAATCATGGCATGGAAAAATATCACATCGTAGAATAGTAAGTTATCCCTTGTCTTTGTTTGGTTGTAGGGGTAGCCCACGGTTCCGATGATGGGATATTGAACCGTGTTATAGTTTGGACACTTTTACTTTATCTTTATTTTATGGTGCATTTATATTCAGTTCATATGGCATGTTCTTCCTGTATCTTGTTACGTCCCTCTGAGGACCTGGTTATCTTTCCAGGTGTGTGTGCTTCTGTGATATTGCAGGTGTTCTAGTCGAGGCCGTGATCTTCTCAATCCTTTCGAAGGTAATTATACTTGGCTAGTCTTGTTATTTCATCTATTCCTTCTTGTACATTTTATTTGAGATAGTTGGTAGTGGACTTTGTCTCCGCCCAACGATTGTATACATGACAAATTCAAAGTTGCTTTTTTTATCATTTTTTTATCTATTGGATGAGATTTAGTTATTATGGTTCTACTGTATTTTACAGCTTATCTATATATACAAGGTTTCCATATATTGGAGTGTACTTCGTATGTATACAGCTGGCATGGATACGTATCTAGTCCTAAGTATTTTGGGGCTGGAGCATTACATGTTTTTGTGGTGGCCCATGCCGGTCGAGTTTGTCACTTCGGTTACGTAATTGTACCGATGTGAGCCTGCAACATAGGATTAGAATCTAGGAATCTCATCCATACAGCTTGACCTCTTCCCTTGGCTTCAAATTTCGAACTCATGTTCGACCTCCTTGAACTGCATCTTGCTTGATTCCTTTCTACCGTTGATTCTTATTTTCGTGCATAGTTTCAACTAGGAAGATGGCTACACTAGTATATGCTCATAGGTCAAACACATGGCTAGAATGGTTATATTGGCAATTGGAATACATTCAATACTCTAATTGAGTTAAAACGGCTTTTTAGTGTGATTTAATGATTAGTAATTTGTAAAGTAGGATATTACCAAGGAAAGTTTTTATCTTGAGATTTCTAAATAGTAAACACAATAGGATTGATACTGCAGAAAGGAGAGAAAAAAAATATAGCTAGAATCTTTATACCATTGATTTAAGAAATTGATTGGATTTTTGAGTTTTGATATTTACGAATTATGGAGTTATAGCTATACATCATTGAACAAATATAAAATTGATTTGCATTTCGAATGGTGATATTTATAATTTTGGGGTGATAGATATACATCTTTGAACAAATATAAAATTTATTGATTTTCGAGTTTTGATGATTATGATTTATTGGATTATGGTTATACACCTTTGAACGGTTATAAATTTGGTTTGAAAATGATCTTAGCTTTTAAAAATGGCCGTAGGAATTATTTAAATTGAGTTGTACAACTTGCGATTTTTGTGTTTAGTAAATTTTGAATTTTAAGTGGAAGTAATGACGGTAAATTTTGGTTTAAAATATTTGAAAGTTATGAAAGCGATTTTTTAGAATTCTTTTTTATTTTGAATGGTGTCCTATGATTGAGGATTTACAAATCTATTTAGATTTTTGGTTAAAAAAAGAGAGATTTTGACTGATAAGATTATTTGAAAATTTAGATTAATGTGGGATTGCTATTATTAAAAATTTTGGCAGAATTTTGAAGGATGTGATGGAAAGTTATTTGATTAGTTAAAGGAAGTTACCATTTAAGGGTTATGATTTTGCTGGAATAACTTAGCATGAATAGAAGTTCAAATTTATAAGGACATTGAGCTTAATTTTTGAGATTGTTTTTAATATGCTAAGAGTTTTATTATGAGTTATAAAAAATAAAATAAAAAAATTTAGAGTGATAAATTTTTGATTGAGTGTGAAATCTTTATGGTTTCGTAAATTAGGAACTCTTGAGTTAAATAGTTGAATTTTAAACGTAAATTTTGGAAAATGTTAGTAGTAACGTAATAAAATTTTGCTTTGATATTTATGAGAGTGATTAAATTTTTATGATGGATTTGAACGGCTTGGAGTTAATACAAATTTTGGGTGGTTTATTTTTGAAAGTTTAATTTGAAACTTTTGGAGGAAACTGGAGTTAAATTTGTAATGGTAGGCCCCATGATTGTTGACACAAAGTCACAGTCAACCAAATATTGACAATATTGACTAAAATATATCTGTAATAATTCAATACGACACACGACGTCTGCATGAAGCTCAAGACAGAAGACAGCTCAGCTTTCGTGTCTCAGTTGATTCGAGTCTGTATTTTACACTTTCTTTGAGTCTAGACTAATGTAATCTGAGTCATGCTGAGCTCTTGAAACTTAGACTATAGCCTACCCAAAAATCCCAAAGCTCCACCAAACCAGAAATTCCCAAATGGTCCCCTTTGAACCACTCTGTGCTCTGGAGACAGAGTTCGGGCCGAACTCTGCCTCCATACAGAGTTCGGGCCGAACTCTGTCCCCTAGAAATCAGGAACCCTAATTTTAGGGTTAGCTGGTTGCTAGTTATCCAACGGCCAAATATTTGAATTTTCCTACCCGAATTCTGGCCGAATTCTGCCTATAAAAACACTATAAATAGGGCATGAATTCTCTCATTCCAATCCATCCTATCTTCTCTTCTCTTCTCTCTTGTAGCTGAAATAAGCCATACCCTTCCCATCTACTAGCCACAAGCCTCCTAAGTCTCGAGTGCTCAGCATCTCTCAGTTAGGATTCTTGTGCAAGAGTCGAAGAAGTCGCTTGGCCAATTCCAAGCAAATCGCCACTGCGATCCTCTGTTAGAAGTTGACGTGCTCTTCTGAAGTAAAGGCACGGTTGTAAACTACTATTTCAGAAATAGTAGATTTGAATCCTGAGCTAGAGTTCTCAGGCCTGGACTAGTCCTCCACGAGGAAAACCAGGTTAAAATCGCTGTGGTTGCGTATGCTCTTTTGATCTCCTTTTATTTTCCGCACTTTACTCTGATTATTTATTATTGGTGAAAGAGTTATTTTAATTGGTCATTTTTCTATATATACTCTATTCACCCCTCTCTAGAGTTGCCAAACTGTTCTTCAATTGGTATCAGAGCTCTGCTCTCTTTATAAGGACTAACATCCTTAGAGCTGATCCATGGCAACCACACAATCCTTGATTTCCAATCATGGTGAAGGTCTGTCCACTCATAGGCCTCCCCTATTTGATGGAACTAACTATACATATTGGAAAACAAGGATGAGCTTCTATCTTAAGTCTCTAGACTTTGACCTGTGGACTGTCGTCACTGACGGTTACAAAAAGCCCGTCAGGATAGTTGTCGATGGTGACCTCATTGAGAAACCACACGACAAATATTATGTCGAGGAGAAGAAACAGGCAAGTCTAGATGCTAGGGCTATTAATGCTTTATTCTGTGCTATAGACAGGAATGAATTCAACAGGGTCTCCACATGCACCACTGCTCATGAAGTATGGAGACTTCTAGAAGTGACGCATGAGGGAACCACACAAGTCAAAGAATCTAAAATAAGCCGTCTCACTCAAGAATACGAAGCCTTCAAGATGAAGCCAAATGAGACGATCACTCAAATGTTTACAAGATTCCTCGACATCATCAATCCTCTATCCTCGCTTGGTAAGCAGTACTCAAACCACGAGAAGATTCGTAAGTTACTCAGAGGGTTGCCAAAGATTTGGAACCCTAAGGTGACGGCCATCATAGAAGGAAACGATCTCACATCAATGTCAATGGAGACCTTGATGGGTAAGCTCATGACTCACGAGCTTGACCTCAAGGACTTCGAAGAGCCTGCTCCGAAGACCACGGAGATCGCACTCAAAGCTCATCGACGAAGGGCTGATCACGATGAGACCGAAGACGATAACTCGGATGATGAAGACCAAGCTCTCATGTTTCGCAACTTCAGAAAATTCCTTCGCTTCAATCGAAGGAAGAAGGATTCACAAGAAGATGATGAAGAAGAGCCAACCTGTTACGGTTGCAAGAAGACTGGACATGTCCGAAAAGACTGCCCATTCTTGAAGAAGAGCAACCGCTATGAGAAGCCATACAAAAAGAACTCATCAAAGAAATATGCCAACACAGGAATTTGGCATGAAAGTGAAGCGAGTGACTCCGAGGAAGAAAAGGACTCTCCTCAAGATACAGCAAATGTGTGCCTAATGGCAACTTCCAACAAGGTATCTAACGAAACTCTAGATGACTTCTCTTTTGATAAACTTGGCGATGCTTTCACTGATTTACTCGATGATCACAAAAAGGTCATTGGTAAATACAAACATGCCAAGGACAAAATCAAAAGTCTGGAAGATGAGATACAAAGAATTTCTTTACTTCTTGATGATGTTAGAGACACGTCACCCACTGATGCCACTAATGAAGTATCCAAGCTTAAAATAAGCTTACATGATGCTGAAGTACGTATTGAGCAACAAGCTCAAGAAATCACTACACTCAACACGTTGCTTGCTGAAGAAAAGAGTAGACACAAGATTTCCATGACTAAGATATATGGCTTAAATATTAAGGTTGATGAACTGCAAGCTGTTTCTAAAAGATTAGAAACCAAATTGGGTAAACAGGTTGTTCAACCTCAAACCCAATCACATGGGCACAACACCACTTATGCTAGTCAACCACGTCATTCTCATGCAGCACATAACCATGCATTTATATACACAAACTTTCACAAACCACGTGCACGTAAGAATAATTCTCACTCAGTACACAATCATCACGCACAAAGACACAATCAACATCACTCCACACATAGGAATCATCATGTCATGCCATATAGACAAGATCATCATGCAATGCCATATAGACAAGATCATCATATGCCATATAGACAAAATCATCATGCCATGCCATATAGACAATATCAGCATATCACACATCATAGACAATACCATCATAATATGCCTCATATACACCATCACCATGCCATTCATTCTATGCATAATCATCATCTACATGCTAACTCTTCACATCATGTTCATCCTCATCCTGTTGCTTACAGATATTACTCTCATGCTCCTAGTATAAATAAAAATGCTATCTGTACCTACTGTGGATCACATGGACACATCTCACCACAGTGCAGAGTTAGAAGACTGGTAGATAAAAAGATATATGCTTGGTTTCCAAAGACTAACTTTTCAGGACCCTCAAGAACTTGGGTACCAAAGGTCACATCTACTCTTGATGTAGGTGGACCTTCCCTCCTCAACTGAAAGTAAGTGGATTCTCGATAGTGGATGCTCGCGACATATGACGGGAGACGCAAATCTTTTTGCATCACTATCGATGAAGAGAGAAGGATATGTATCCTTCGGTAACAATCTCAAAGGGCACATAATAGGTAGATGTCTATATGCCCACAAAGACGAACGACTACTTTGGCACCAGCGTCTTGGTCATGCCAACATGGATGCTATATCCAGGCTGTCTACCAAGAAGCTAGTGAGAGGATTGCCTGATATCACATTCAAAAAGGATACGGTATGTGCCGAATGTGAACTAAACAAGGCAACTAAATCCTCATTTTATTCCATCAACTCTGTAAGTACTACTAGACCCTTGCAACTACTTCATATAGATTTATTTGGTCCTAGTAGAATAGCTAGCCTTGGTGGCAAACTTTATGCATTTGTTATTGTTGATGATTTTTCGAGATTTACTTGGGTTTTCTTTCTCGCTAATAAGAGCGATGCTATTTCTATTTTCAAAGTTTTTGTAAAGAAAGTTCAAAATGAAAAAGGCTACATGATTACTCGAATCCGAAGTGATCATGGAGGCGAATTCGTAAATTATGATTTTGAAAATTTTTGTAATGCAAATGGTTTTGATCATAAATTTTCTTGTCCTAGAACTCCTCAACAAAATGGTGTTGTGGAGCGGAAGAATAGAACTCTCGGCGATATGGCCAGAGTCATGTTGAATAAATTTTCACTTCCGAAATACTTTTGGGCAGAAGCTGTCAGTACAGCATGCCACATTTTGAATAGGGTGCTGATTCGTCCCATTACGAAGAAAACACCCTATGAGCTTTGGTTTGGGAGAACCCCTAATGTTTCTTATTTTAAATTTTTTGGTTGTAGATGTTTTGTCCTTAACACCAAAGACAACTTAGGCAAATTTGATGCCAAAGTTGACGATGGTATCTTTCGTGGTTATGCCGCCAAGAGTAAGGGATATAGAGTTTTTAATAAACGGTCACTTATTGTGGAAGAGTCAACAAATGTGACTTTTGATGAAAATAACAGTGCAGTAAGTACTCTTGATGATGACGTTGAGCCATCAACTTCTACTCCAATGAATACTTCAACCGAAACTGATTCTCTGGAGGGTTTGCCTAAGAAATTCTCTTTCAAACCTTCTCATCCAGAAAATTTAGTAATAGGAGAAGTTTCACGTGGAGTAACTACTAGATCATCACTAAGAGACTCCGTTGCTAGCACTGCCTTTATTTCACAAGTAGAGCCTAAAAACATTTCTGAAGCCTTTAATGATGAATTTTGGATTTCTGCTATGCAAGAAGAACTCAACCAATTCGAGAGAAGCCAAGTATGGGAACTCGTTCCTAAACCGGTTAATCACTCGATAATTGGTACTAAATGGGTCAGTCACACGTAACAAAGCTCGTCTAGTAGCTCAAGGATACAACCAAGAGGAAGGTATCGACTACGATGAGACGTATGCTCCTGTTGCTAGACTAGAATCCATTCGGATGCTTTGTGCTTTTGCTAATTTTCAAAACTTTAAATTATTTCAAATGGATGTGAAAAGTGCTTTCTTGAATGGTTTTATTAAGGAAGAAGTTTATGTGAAACAACCTCCTGGCTTTGAAAATCACAAATTTCTCGACCACGTGTTCAAGCTAAAGAAAGCGCTTTATGGCCTCAAACAAGCCCCCAGAGCTTGGTATGAAAGGCTAAGTAGCTTCTTACTTGAGAAAGGTTTTTCAAAAGGGAAAATTGATACTACACTGTTTATAAAATCTTTTAAAGGCACTATTCTGTTGATTCAAATCTATGTTGATGATATCATTTTTGGGTCTACTGATGAAACCCTCTGTCAAGAATTTGCCAAGTATATGCAGACGAAATTTGAGATGAGCATGATGGGAGAGCTCAACTACTTTCTTGGCCTACAAGTGAAACAAATGGCTAATAGAACTTTCATCTGTCAATCGAAGTATACCAAGGACATGCTGAAGAAGTTCGATCTTGACAACGTCAAACCAATCAGCACTCCAATGGCTACTTCAACCAAACTCGAACCATATGAGAGCGGCAAACCTGTTGATCAACGTAAGTATCGAGGTATGATAGGCAGCTTACTTTATTTAACTGCTAGTCGTCCCGATATCATGTTTAGTGTTTGCCTATGTGCTAGATATCAAGCTAATCCTATGGAATCACACATGACCGCGGTTAAGCGTATCTTTCGATACCTTAAAGGTACGGTTACAGTGGACCTATGGTATCCCAAGTCCACATCATTTGACCTTATTGGTTACTCTGATGCTGACTTCGCTGGATGCAAGGTCGACCGTAAAAGTATGAGCGGCATGTGTCATTTATTAGGAAAGGCTTTAGTCTCCTGGTTTAGCAAGAAGCAGAACTCTGTCGCACTATCCACAACAGAAGCTGAATACTTAGCAGCTGGGCGTTGTTGTGCACAAATTCTGTGGATGAAGCAAACCCTTGAAGACTATAAGTTATCTTTCATGCATATTCCTATATTCTGTGACAACACTAGTGCTATTAATTTGACTAAGAACCCTGTCTGTCACTCACGCACTAAACACATTGAGATCAGACACCACTTTTTGCGTGATCATCAGCAAAATGGCATGATTAACTTAGAGTTTATTGACACTGATCATCAGCTAGCAGATTTCTTTACTAAGCCATTATCCGAAGAGCGCTTCAATTTTCTTTGTCGTGAACTCGGAATTTTGGATGAAGCAGTTATAAGTTGAGACTCACCTGCGTAAATATCGAGTATATTTTGATTCTTTTACGACAAATTTGGTATGGGTACAAGCCGAAAAGGGACCTTCTGACAACAAGGCGTAAAAGCCTAAGCGACACGGTGCACTAGTCCTCAGGACTACCGCTAGCTGGGATCCGGCCCCTGGAGCTAACCCATGGCAAATTTGAAATATTGAATTACAATATATTTCTTTGTTTGTTATATGGTTTGTTTCGATTTAATATTGCCTAATTGATTTTTCTAAAGTTCATTCTGACTTTTGTGTACCTCTCTATGTACTTCAATGCATTTATCATACTTTTATCCTCTCTACCTTTTTTCTTCAACACTTAACCTTTTTTTTCATCTCTTCAGCCTATTTTAAGTTCTGGACCACTAATCCAGAACTCGGGCCGAACTCTGCCCCTAACAGAGTTCGGACCGAGTTCGGTCCCTATTGGTCCAGCGTTGGGATCAGCCTCTGCCGTTGGATCAGTTTAGATCATACGGTCAAAATTTCTTCCGACCAATAAAAACCCTCTCTTATATTTCGGGTTTTCATCTCTCTCCTTCACTATTACCTCCTTCCTCACCTCTCCAAACTCTTTCCTTCAAACCCTAACCCTAGTTTTTGATCTAGAAGGCTCTATTACTTCTCAAAATCAAGGGAAAGGGGTTTCTCATCATTCTCTTCCACTGTTTGTTGTTGATTTCAGGTATATCCCCTTCTTTCTCTCCATTTCAAGTTCTCTATTTTCTTGCAAATGGCTCCTCGCTTGCCCAATCGTGGGAAAAGGACTCGAACTGAGGGAGCTTCCTCTTCGAATCCTCCTCCTCCAATTGAGCAAGTAGTTGAACAACAACCCATTCATCCGTTGTTCAACCCGCCTTGTCCCTATGATCTGAATACATATGACGAGCGATTATTTGTGTCGCTAGACGCATCTAATGCATGGTTTAGCGACTTTCGGACTCGTCCGGTGTTCGGGGGACATCCGATAAATTTTACAATCTTTTCTCAATATGAATTATTGTTTCGTGATCTATGTTTGGATGCGTTAGTTGCCTCAAACTTTGTCATTTATCGTAGCGCAATCCAAATGTTTTATTGCAATTTAACTTTCGATGCAACCCACATCTATTCCCGGGTTGCCGGTATTGACATTGCTTTCAATGATTCTGAGTTGGGGGATTTTCTTGATCTTTTTAATCTCGATGCTTGGGGTAAACTTGTGGAAGCTCGTCAATTTCAATTTGTTGGCGATACTTCTCTTGAAGGTTTCAAGGAGGAATTATGTGCTCCTAACATAAGTCCTCGTAAACTTATGGCCAAGCACCTCAACCCATATTTCTATGAACTTCATCGAATCATTTTTAACACTATCTTGCCAAAAGCTGGCTCCACTGATGACGTTACCTACTTTGAGATATCTGCTTTGTATCACCTTCATTATCGTATCCCCTTCAATCTTTCTAGGACAATGATGGACTGGATGATAAATTGTAGGAAAAAACCAAGAGCATTGGTTTATCCTTTATATCTTCCTATCGTTTTTCGTGCATTCATTATTCCTATTCATGACTGTCAGTTCTTGCCTGCTCCTGCTTTCCTGTCCAAGGCACGACGTACTCAGGCAGTCGTCGCCTCTCCTGAGGCTTCTGAGCATTCTGATGATGAGGAGCCTGACGCCCCTCCACTCGGTCAGGATGCACCACTTCCACCTGCCACTCTTGAGTCTATCCAGACTATGCTCCGGGATCGTTTTACTCTTGAGGACGATCGCTGGACACAGCTGGACTATCGTACTACTCTGCAGATGAGTGCCCTCGGAAACTCTCTACATGATATACGGTATTCCCTGTCTCGTCATCTGCACATTTCCATGGAGCGGGATCCTGAGCGCACGGGCCATCGCATTGATGATCCATGGGTCATGCGTTACATGGATTCGGATGCTGCATTTTTGGACCCCCGTCGCTCCTTCCCCGGTCCTTTAGATGCTCCAGGACCTTCTCGTGCTCCGTGATGGAGATTGGCTCGATCTGCTGCTGCTACTGATGATGATCTTAGTTGATGCTTTTTTATTTCAGTTATTTAGTTTATTATGGATTTATGTACTTGGTTTTATGTACTCAAACTCTGGTTGTGTGTTTGACACTTGGTTTTGTGGATGACATTTTATGCTCATTATCATAGTTTTACTTTATGCTAGTGACTCATTTTGTTTAGTCATACACTGTTTCTTCTCTGCTTGGTGTGGTTGCATCACTCTTCATTGTCTATACTGCAGTTTATATGATCTTTTCATTCATATGCAGTCTATATTGCTAACTGCCAAAAGGGGGAGAACTATGTATATTCTGGCTAGATATATTTAGTATCATATTTTTCGCTTTCGTATATCTGTGCTTGTTTGTGCTTTTTGGAGATATTATACAGGTTCAATGCATTCTTTACGGGGGAGCTATCTCTTCTAGCTCAGCGCCGTTCACTGATCACGGGGGAGCTCTTATTTCTAGCTCGGCATCGATTATGGGGGAGCTATGTTGCTATGATCAACTGTGTCCAGGTATGAATGTTGAATATACATATATTATTTTGTCAATTATCAATATGGGGGAGATTGTTGACACAAAGTCACAGTCAACCAAATATTGACAATATTGACTAAATAATATCTGTAATAATTCAATACGACACACGACGTTTGTATTAAGCTCAAGACAGAAGACAGCTCAGCTTCCGTGTCTCAGTTGATTCGAGTCTGTATTTTACACTTTCTTTGAGTCTAGACTAATATAATCTGAGTCATGCTGAGCTCTTGAAACTTAGACTATAGCCTACCCAAAAATCCCAAAGCTCCACCAAACCAGAAATTCCCAAATGGTCCCCTTTGAACCACTCTGTGCTCTGGAGACAGAGTTCGGGCCGAACTCTGCCTCCACACAGAGTTCGGGCCGAACTCTGTCCCCTAGAAATCAGGAACCCTAATTTTAGGGTTAGCTGGTTGCTAGTTGTCCAACGGCCAAATATTTGAATTTTCCTACCCGAATTCTGGCCGAATTCTGCCTATAAAAATACTATAAATAGGGCATAAATTCTCTCATTCCAATCCATCCTATCTTCTCTTCTCTCTCTCTTGTAGCTGAAATAAGCCATACCCTTCCCATCTACTAGCCACAAGCCTCCTAAGTCTCGAGTGCTCAGCATCTCTCAGTTAGGATTCTTATGCAAGAGTCGAAGAAGTCGCTTGGACAATTCCAAGCAAATCGCCACTGCGATCCTCTGTTAGAAGTTGACGTGCTCTTCTGAAGTAAAGGCACGGTTGTAAACTACTATTTCACAAATAGTGGATTTGAATCCTGAGCTAGAGTTCTCAGGCCTGGACTAGTCCTCCACGAGGGAAACCAGGTTAAAATCGCTGTGTTTGCGTATGCTCTTTTGATCTCCTTTTCTTTTCCGCACTTTACTCTGATTATTTATTATTGGTGAAAGAGTTATTTTAATTGGTCATTTTTCTATATATACTCTATTCACCCCCCTCTAGAGTTGCCAAACTGTTCTTCAATGATAACCCTACTGAGTATTCCACACTAATTGCCATGTCACTCATGACCATGATAGTAATATATACCCAAGTGTTGTTAGTCATCTACCCAGCAATGTGACCGTATCTCCACCTTGACTTACTCGACCTTCCTTCAATTCTAGATCTTTTAATTGCGACCTTCTAACCCAATTGCAATTTGAATAATGATTTAATGGTTCCTTAACTGTATTCATCTAGAAGACTATATTCCTCCTGGAACTGTGATCCTAAATTATTTACTGGATTTCTTAATTTTATTGCATGCTTTAACTTGATCTTCTTGATTTTTGTGCATTAATTATCATCTCATGAACTCCCACTATCTATTTTTGATCTTTTGGCGTCCCTTACCGTGACTTGGATATTTGGAGCACAACATTAAATTTTTTTCTTTCAACAAATTTCATATGTAAGACCTAGACGAGCCTACTTTCTTGTAGATATATCATGTCCCACCAAAACCCATCTCCTTGTACTCTATTTCTTGACATGACCTTATGGTCAAAATGGCCAAACTATAATCTTTACCATGATGTCGATATATTTTTGACCACGGATAGGGATTCAATCTCGACTCAATTCTTTCGACCCGATATGTGTTTGTGTTCTACTAAATTCCTTAAATGCTTAAAATTGTGCTTTATCTTGATTGCTTGACCCATTGTCCCATCACACTACTAGTTTAACTCTTGTAAGTTGGGTAGAATACCTAACAAACCTTTTTTCTTGGGAACCACATTGGTAAGTTCACTTAGACTATAAATTCAGAGGACCCTATCTTATCTAGTCTACCAAGCCATAAATGAAGAAATACTAGGATAACTGTATAGGCCCATACTCCGGGCAAGACTTGATTTTAAAAGAGATCTTAGACTATTTAAATTTTCCTGCATCAGTACCTCCCTTGCTCATACTTTGACTATCTCATGCTGCTAATGTAGCTTCAGTGTTGCAAGCTTATTTCGTTATCAAGCTTGATCATGACATATTTTATTGGGTGCACCTACTAACATATTGTCTAATCAGAACCGGTACATGATGGTCTGATCAACCTATTGCACTTTGGTTCGCTTATCATATCCTATTCAATGCGGATGGAGACATAGTTAAACTTGCCTTAGAGTCTGAGTCTCATTTGCGACCGTCTTGACAATTCTCTTTTGAATTATTTTGCCACCTATGAACCCCGCAATTCGTGCTCAATATATAACACCGTCTTTGAAACCTTTGTTGTTCTTGTCTTTTCTTATTTAGAAAGGCAAGGCACTGTACTTGCTAGATAGACTCAGGGTATCATCATTAGTTGCCATATCAGTTATTTATATACAAGTGTAGATAGCCACCGACCGACTCATGTGGCTATATCCTCGCTTTTAACCACTTCTCGTTTTCTCGACCCTAGAATTATTATCGTGTCCTTCCAATTATTCTTGAGCATTCGTGAATGATTCTAATCATTCACTTAAATCAAACCCTCGACCAAGACGATTAGTATCCAGTTCTCCCTTAAGGAATCACATCTCCTAAACGTCTAATTTATTCTCTGTGGTCTACTCACATCCTTACTATTTCCTAAACTGGACTATTAAATTTTGCTGCCATCACTAGCAACTCTTATTCAATTCTATAACCATGATATATTTTTTGTATATATTGATTCCCCAAATTTTCTAATGCATGGTTATGTTGAACGTCGTTTTATCGCCTCTTTCAAAAATTTAATTACATTTTGGTATTGAGGAACTCTTCCTATCCCTCAACCCTATCTACCCTATTAATCCTAAATTTCGAGGACGAAATTCTTGTAAGTTGGGTAGGATGTAAAACCCCTATTTTTTAAAATTATTTTTATTATTTATTAGACTTTAAAAAAATAAATTTATACAATTTATGGTTTTATATATTTTTCGACCCGATTTGGCCAATTCAGCCCGATCAGGGCCCGAACTAAATTTTAGCCCATGTAAACAGGTAGTGTGACAAATGTGGCCATGTAGACATATTTTATGTACTTAGAAATATCTCCTAAATTATTTTAGAATTTTATGTACAATTTCTAATTATTTAAATATTTGTACAATTATTGGTATTTTATTTTAATTAATAGTTTACAAGATTGTACATGTTCCTGGACCCGGATAAGGGTGTGTGGTACAGTTCCCCCATTGGAGCAATTTTTATTAATTTATTATTTTTAAATTTATTTTGTAGAGATTTATTAAACGTGTTTATTCTAATAAGATATTATTATTACTTTGAGTGGATTTATTGTGAATTGAATTTATATGTACATGTAGATATGTTTAAATATATATTCAATATTTGGTTAGATAATATTTAAATTATTATTTGGATTTAAATAGATTTGTTGGTGTATTTATAGATATATACATATATAAATATAGATATATATAAAAGTAGATTTGATAAAAAAAAATAATGGCATGTGGTCGGCCCCACCAAGTGGGAAACCGATCACACAAGAACTTAGCAGCGGCAGCAAGTAAGGGGCCGACCCTCCTTTTTCTCAAGCACAGTAGTTCGGCCAAACCCCCCTTTTACTAAAGCACAGTAAGTCTAATAAGGCCGAATACCCCCCTTAGCCCTTTTGTTATATATATCAACATATATATACAAACCCTAATTTTTCTTCCTTCAATCTTCTTCCTCCTCTCCTCCTTTCTCTTCCCCACTCTACGGCGAAGCTCGGACGCACCATGGCGAAGCCGTGCTCGCGAAGAAGACAAAGGAACCATCGACAACAACAAAAACAGATTCCCACTTTAAGGTATCCCACTTCTCCGATCGATTTCTTTGTCAATTCTACTCCGTTTTTAGATTCGTAAATTTGTGTAGAAAGCCCACACGACCCTCTTCGAGATCCCCCATGTGGATTTCAACATGGCCATCCAACTTGCTCGAAAAATCGAGGCGAAGTTGGAGAAAAACCCAGTTTTCTGAATATTAAAAACTGTTTCAAAACACCAACTTGTCGGCCACTTTTCTCGCTGTCCATTAAACTTTCATAAAAACTAATTGAAGGCAGTCAAAGACAACCTAACCGAGATTGTAACGCACCTTTTTGATTCACTTTTCATCTAGTATGTAGAAAGTTACACGTTGTTAAAGAAAGTTACACGTTGTTAAAGTTTTCCGAAAAACTATAAATTCTGTTTTCAAAAAGTAGAGAAACACTCCGATACGGCGTCTGTCCAGACAAATCGGGCGACGTGGTCGCGCACTATACGCATCGAAAGACACGTATGGATGTTGTCGACGTGTGAGAACTGACGGAACTCGATTTTATTGTATGTGCGCGACGAAATCAATGTGTATCCGTCGAGATACCCCGTATCGACTCTTTGCAAATTAAGTCACAACTTTGTGCACACTCATCATATCGCGATGAAACTTGCGCCATTGGACTCAAAATATTTTTCTGGTCCTGTGAGCCAAGTTTGGTCCGATTCTGAGACCGTTGACTGGGACACCATTTTGGCGGGCCCACAATCCCACTCAACGGGCGATTTTGTGCACAGCCCACCGGAATCCAAAATTGGATATATCGTTGGGTTCGTCTCATCAAAATAAATATGTAGATATGTAGTTTGACGACTTTAGAGACCGTAGGTTCCGGTACGCATTTCGGTGCAAAGCGGATCCAACGGCGGACATTGTTTTGACCCAAAATTACGATTTTGCCCCTGTTTCAGAATTTAACTTTTGGACAGGCGTTTCCTAGGTATATCTTTTATTCCAAACTCGTTCGTGATGTTTGTTTCAGCATCCGGAGCTTCTTGTGGATTTTGACTTTCGTGTTGACGATTCTGATTGTTGGATTTTGCTGCTTCTCGCACCACCCGCAGGCAAGATACCTTGCCTTATTTACTGTTTATAATTAGATGCATCTTTATTTAATTATTTACTGCATATTTATTATCTGTTTTTAGTTGGATCCATTACTTGCTATTTTTAGTTCATTTTATTTTGCTTCAGTTATTTTTCCTTCTTGTCTTTTTGTATGCATATGGACCTAGTCTTAGCGAACTACCTTTTGTTAGTGTCCTTGGGAGGGAGAAGACAGTTAAATGTATGGGATACCCCAAATCCAAAAGCTGTAGTAACTGCGTACTACGGTAGTCGAGTCGCGAGGGTCACTAGCCTCGAGCTATGTGGACTGATGGGTCACGTGGGCCGCTAGCCTCGAGTTATGTCGGCTGATAGTATTGGTACTGACGTGTGCGTGTTGTAAGTTGTTACTTTTCCTGGGGGAGTCAGCCTTCACCTGCCCATACATCGAGATGTCTTCTAAATTGCCTACTAGAAAGGTTAGGAGAGACCTTAGCAAATTTTATGTTCCAATCATGGCATGGAAAAATATCACATCGCGGAATAGTAAGTTATCTCTTTTCCTTGTTTGGTTGTAGGGGTAGCCTACGGTTCCGATGATGGGATATTGAGCCGTGTTATAGTTTGGACACTTTTACTTTATCTTTATTTTATGGTGCATTTATATTCAGTTCATATGGCATGTTCTTCCTGTATCTTGTTACGTCCCTCTGAGGACCTAGTTATCTCTCCAGGTGTGTGTGCTTCTGTGATATTGCAGGTGTTCTAGTTGAGGCCGTGATCTTCTCTATCCTTTCGAAGATAATTGCACTTGGCTAGTCTTGTTATTTCATCTATTCCTTCTTGTATATTTTATTTGAGATAGTTGGTAGTGGACTTTGTCTCCGCCCAACGATTGTATACATGACAAATTCAAAGTTGCTTTTTATATCATTTATTTATCTAGTGGATGAGATTTAGTTATTATGGTTCTACTACATTTTACAGCTTATGTATACATACAAGGTTTCCATATATTGGAGTGTACTTCGTATGTATACAGCTGGCATGGATACGTACATAGTCCTAAGTATTTTGGGACTAGAGCATTACAAGGCTACCTTGCTTATGTTTGCTTCCTAAACCTTTCAGACTATGACTAGAGGAAAGACAACCCGTTCCAGTCCTACTGATGACAAGGTGTTATCTTCTGATCACACCCCTCTTCCTCAGGCCCGTTCCAATCCTTCTCCTTTGCAGCTCATCAATTCCCCCTTTGCTACACAAGTCCCTGGCACAGCTCATACTATAGCCGAACCTATTCCGTCCACGACAATTTTACCATCTCCTGTTATGATAGCTACTCCTGTTGCCCCACCAGTACCAGCAGACACTTCCCAAATGGTTGCCCTATTTCAAGGAATCCTGGAGTCCCAGAAGGCCCAAGCCAAGGCCCAGCAGAGACAGATTGATATCACGAGAGATATTATGAAGGATGTCAATGACGTAGCCTTGGCTATCTTAAATCGAGTTGGTGCAGAACCTCACCCTAGGAGGGATACCCCTGAATCTAGAAGATATTTGGGTCCCATTAAGTACTCTACTTTCCGACAGTCATGTCGTAAGAAGTTATTGGCTTGTGACTACTGCAAGAGGCCTGGTCATCTAGCCAATAGTTGCCGCAAGAGATTGGGACAATGTTTGGCATGTGGATCCGCTGAACATCGGGTAAAAGACTGCCTCTTATCTTTCCATCGTACCAGAGCACCTATCCCAGCAACACCTGCTACGCCGCAACCTAGGGACTCTCTTCCTATCGAGCAGACCTTGCCTCCTACACCCACTGCAGAAAGGCATGATGCAGACTTGAGGATCATTGAAGAAGATGAAGCAGTTGGAGACTGCTCGTACAAGAGCCAGAGCCATGAAGACTAGTGCCTAGAACTGTTGAGTAGCATTATCTATTGTTATAAGAAGTTGTAACAGGATGTCCTTAGAATAATCATGAGAGTCTTGCTGTAATTCTCCAATATGAATAAAATTCTTGGTTACACCCTATGGTAGATATCTTTCCCAAAGTCTTTCCCCTACGATACAATTTCTGAGGATTGTAATCTTAATGAGAAGGTATGTAAGGCGGTATTTATCAATGATATATTGGTGATTAAGAATTGGAAGAATAGAATTTTGGAATACCCAGATATTAGTTGGTACTTATAACAATTGGGAGTGATAATGACATAAGGAGTGAATTTTGACCTTAACCAGTTTAGGCCGACTGTATGATAGTATATGTTACTACATATTTTATTCCTAGATTTTTGTATCTTTTAGCGTCCCATGATTTTCAGAAATTATCTCCTTCCCATATCTTTAACAGATTTTTAGCATCCCTTAGGATTTATGTTTTTTTTTTCGCTATTTTTGGACCAATATTAGAACTTTTTAATCTTCTTCATCAGCAAACCTATTTTTTTCAAATTTCTCCACTAGTCGATCAAATCTTATTTTTCTATCTTTATTTGGAATCCAGACTCGTTTGCTATCTAGAGATTCTAATTCTAATAAACCCTTATCTATCCGATTACTTCTACGACTAGCGTTTCCAATCATTCGCCTTAATCTCATTTTAATTGACTTTCTCGGAACTAATCCTGAACCAAATTCTTCTGGAACTATAAAGCCTCAAGGTTAATTATTACCAAAAGAATTGGTTCAGTTTAGTTAGTTCATGATTTCCCTAAAAGATATTTTCAAAAATACTTTCAATACTGATTGTTATCACCTAGGGTATTCCAAATAGTTCATTTTGATCCCCTCAACTCAATCTGAAGCCCTACTCTCTCTCTATGCAACTTCTTGATCAATTCAAGGCCTAGGCAGTTTTTAAAACTCAATGCTTGAGTATCGTGAAGTACGAACGGTCAGAGAATTGATTCCATCCAATTATTAAATCTTCTTTAAATCATTGAAAACTTTTAAATTGTTGAACCATCCCCTTGTTGGATTTACTAAAACATTTTAATCTGAATCCATAAAGACATACTTCTTTTGTGTCAACCCTACTTACCCATCACATTCTCAAAACTTTCCTTGGATAAGAAATTATTTCTTCAAATAATTTTGGTAAACGTCTGTACCCTTTAAGTGATTTGTCCGGAATATTCTCATTGGCTTCTTCAACTCAATTCAAAGCTCTGATTCTTCTACCTTACCCTGTGTCCAACTCAATTAGTCATACTCAAGTTTGATCAATTTCTTCAAAATCAAATCTCTTAAATCTCAAGAGCTACTGGAACACATATTTTTCCTGATAAATTTTCTTGAAACCAGAAGAACATACATCAACATCTTTTCCTATCATGACTAGAACCTTAGAACTCGTTTGAATTTTTTCGAAAACTCCTTTGAATTCTTATAGACAAAGTTTGGAAAAATATTTCGTGATCTAATATGACTTCGTACATTGCGTTATAGTCAATTGTCTGAATTATGGAAACTACGAGTTTACTGCAGCCAATTGCGCACTGGCGAGGCAAAAGACTCTAAAGTTGAAGTGATTTCAGGTGTTCATAGGTTCCCGGATATTATCGTGACTATGTCCTAAATGCACAATGTTGATCTTCTATGTTACTTAGCCATGAAATGGATAAAGTTGACAGACTACTCGGTAACCTAAAATTATTCAAGTTATTGGGTCAAAAATTCACTGCAGTCAGGTGCACTCTGGCGAGGCATGAATTTGAGACAAAATGACTTCAAACATATTTGGTTTCCGAATATTATTCAGACTATATTCATACCATGGTGGTCTTTTGCACCATCAAATCATTCTGACTTTTGCCTGATTAGAGGATTTACATTTCTAGCGGTTATCCCCATTTACAGAAATCTCTTGTCACAACCAGAAAGAAAAGATTTTCTACAAAATTCTACTTGATCTTCCTAAAAACTTATTAGGACCATATCAATCTCTTTTACCTCAATCTCTTTTCTATTTCAATCTTAGTACGTTGCATACATATATTCTTATATCTTAGTTATTTATTCATTTATTTATTATTATTATTATTATTATTATTATTATTATTATTACTTAGTTACAGATTTTGGAAGCTATAGATAGTTATCTTGTAAGTCTTTTCCCGCATATCTTATCTTCTGACCGTTGAACAGTGAAACGACATACTTCCTATCCTCTTTGATCTTCACTCGGCCCTCAATGGAAATATTTTACTCGATTACATTCCTATCATAGGTATAATATTCTAATCATCTCTAATATCCTACTATCGTACAACTTTTCTATCCTTCCTGAGTCACAAATCTTTGTACCCCATATTCCAATTGGATTTGACATTTAGGTTCCTCATCTCAAAAGATTCTATTACCTTCTGCCTTCTCAATAAAATGTTGACCTCCGCTCCTTTCTTGTCTTTCCTGTTTCATGAAACCTTATTTGGTTCTCTCATATTCTATGATCCTGGTTGTACCTAGGTTCTTTCTCGTGCCTAAAATGATTTTTATTACAAAACATTCCAATCCCATTTTAGATCATATTCTGATAATCTCGATCGTGCCTGCTGATTTAAAGATCATTTTTGTTTAAGGCTAAGTTTTTTGATTGTACCCCGGCCCTTATCTTTGAAATTTCGAGGACGAAATTTTCTAAGGAGGGAAGGTTGTGAAACCCGTAATTTTAGTTTTGTTATTTTTCTAATTATTAAATTTCGTGTTTGCTATTTTTCTAGATTATTATTAAATAGAAAATTATTAGTTTTAAAATAAATAATCATGGATTTTTGTTTTGGCTGACCCAGACCAGAACTCGTTTTCGAGTCCCGAACCCGTCTAGAACCCTTCATTTTTTTCAATTAATTAATTGAATATTTAATTAGCTAATTATTATTCTAAATTATTATTAGTTGTTAATTTAGGAGAATTGTATTTTTAGAGAAAATATTATTTAATCTTGGAATTTTCTTGAGTTGGACCAGACCTGTCCCGAACCCGTTTCAGACCCGTTTCAGGAAACTCAATTTAGTTTTTCGAAATAATCTATTTGAGTATTTATTATAAAGAAAATATTATAATTTTCCTTTCATAAAAAATAATAAAAAATAATAATTGGTATTAAAACTTTCCTTTCACTTAACTATTATTAAACCTCTTTACTCATTCCAATTTGTTTCATTCAGCATAAAGGAAAGAGCTTTTTCTTTCTTTTTCCAACGTGTGCCCTTTTGATCCCGAGCGTTAGCCGCTCAGCCGCGCCCCTCTCCGTTCCCCTTCCCGAACGTCCGAGCCTCCTCGGCTCCCAAACCGTCGGAGACTCTTCCTTCCCGAAACCCCCAAACTCTTCTCCACCCTATATATATATAACCCTCTCTTCATCCCTCCATTCACCACCAACCCCCAAACCCCTGTGCCCTAGAATCTGACCCGTGCCTTTTTCCGGCGAACCCCGACCCGTCGTCGCTTCCAGGCCGACCCCAGGCCGGATTCGCCGCCTCCTCTGCCCGGCGCCACCCTTTCCGAGGCCGACGCCCCACCGGCGACCAACCCGGCCGCCGTTTTTCTGCGGCCGTACGCGCCAACCCGACCCGGGCGGCCTCTCCGTTCTTCTGTGTTGTTCCGCGACATCCCGCCGCTGTCTTTTCCAAGCTCGGGTGCTGTACACGCAGCCGAACCCCGGCGAGGCGTTGACACGAGCCCGAGACGCTGTCCATGTGTTCTTTTTCTCTAAAATTCACCTGAGAGCTCTAGCCGAGCAATTTCTGGTATATTTTCGTTGCCCCGTTTCCATTTTTATAGTCTGTGATGAATTTGGTCCACGAATTTCCTCGAGAATTCGGTAAACGAGACATTTTTGGGTTTTCCAAAACCCTTTCGGAAACGTTCTGTGAGTTCTCGGAAGATTTTATTGGTTTAGTTTTCCAATTCCATTTCGGAAATGGTTCTGTGGCTTTGATTTCGAGTTGGATTGGTTCTGTGGATTTTTCGAGTTAATTTCGTGTTTTTCGAATTTCCTTCGGAAACGTTTTGTCGGCTTCTCGGGAATTTCCGAGTTAGCTTCGGAATAGCTCTGTGATTTTCTTGGTTTAAATCTGTAGTTTTGTTTTGGTTTACTTCTGTGATATTTTGTGTTTCCGGGTAATTTCGGTTTTCTGAATATCCTTCGGAAACGTGCTGTGATTATATATTTTCGGGTTCGATATTATTTTCGGGTTCTGGATATTATTATTTTCTGGTTGGAAATTGGGTTTCCCTAGTATGGGACTTGTGATTGGTGGTTGTGGAACATTTTCCCAGTTTTGGGTTGTCCCAAAAATAGAGGGAATGCTGCCGAAATTTTTATAAAACTTTATAAATGGATTTTAAATCGGTTTTCAAAAATATTTATAAATTGGATTTTTGGAGACGACCGTATCGGTCAATGGGCCTTAGCGAAATGCAAACGAAACCGGTTTTACCGGACGTTGATGCATTAGCTATTTTTGATGATTGGACCAATATCTGAGACTCGTAAATTAATTAAATTCAATTTAAATTATTATTATTTTATTTTGGAATTAAATTGTAGGATAATTTTTAGAGACTAACAAAAGTTTTCTTCTTATTTAAATTTATGTAAAATGGTCTGTAAAGGGCATAAGCCCAGTTTTATTATTTTCTGTGGTTTTGTAATAAGTTAGTAAAATTTTATTCTTTTCTGGTTTGTGGTTGACGTAAACACGTAAAATAGTAAAATAATTATTTTATAGAAAATCAATATTGTTTTCTCACATTAAATAAATTAGGAAAAATTACAAGTTATTATTTAAACAAGTTCTACGTTTTTCTCATTTAAAGAAAAATGTAGTTTTATTATATAAATTATAAAATACCAAGTTTTGCCAATAAACCGATAAATACAAAGTTTTCCAAAATTAAATATAAAATGATCTTTCCATCATAATTAAATACAACGCATTAGATAATCGAGTTTTGTTTGTGTTAGTATAATAAAGATTAAAAATTGACTAGGACAAATTTAGATATTGTAACTAGCACATCTAACATGGAAATTTTTGTAAATCTAAGGCACACTTCTCGATTGTAGGATTTCGAGGACAAGTCTGAAATTCATCCCGGAGACATTCCAAATCCAGTCATAATCAAAGGCAAGTACATTTTGTGTTAGTTTACAATTATTTAATAATCGTTTTATTGCAAGTTTAAACCACGATGCAACACGGAACTCTCTCTGAGAGCACTGACTGATTGACTGTTGGGTACTGGGGGAGTAGTGTAATGAGTACGACCACATCCAAAGTAATAATTTAGAACTGTATTAGCTTACCCCTCATACACACGGGGATAAGCCATATCATTCACTGTACAACCCAATCCGGTCATATTTATTGCCTATTCACATCACAATATTTTAACTACTGGAGAACTGTTTATTTGAAATTGTTTAAAAGTCTGTAACTCTATTATTATTTTAATTATTGGATTATCATGAATTGTACTTTGCTCCCTCCTGACTGGAGACTATATTTTTAGGTTCTATTGATGATGCAGAGCTTCTGATTAATAGCTACTATGACCCTGAGTTGTACCCGGCTGTTCTACCAGAGGATGATGATGAGGAGACTGCTAATTAAATTATTTTCAGTTTATGATTATGTGGAAAATAATATTTTATTTCAGTTGTGGTTTGTATTTTAAAACTTTTGTTGGACAAGTTTTATTTATCGAAATATTAAGTTGTGGCAGTTAGTCTGTGTTGTTGATTACCTGCATGAGTGATACAGCTTACTGCCGCCGTCTCAACAACGGTGCAGGCTGGGCATGATCTGATTCGACCCAAGAAATTGGGACCGGGTCGTGACAATTGGTGATGAGAGAGGAAACAGTTGAATGGGACTGAATGTGTAATGCATTTACTGGACTCCTTCTCCAAGAAGCACCTGTTAAAGTACAATGAAGAAGAAGATGGTCAATTATTTCTTCACATACCTGGCATAATGGACACGCAGCATCAATATGGTTGATTCTTCTATGGATATTAGATTAGGTAGAGAGTTGGTGAGAGCTCTCCAACCGAACATAAGTACTCTTGGACATATATGATTTAGCCTCCAGAATTTCTTCCATTCTAAGAAGACAGGAATGATAGAAGGATGGTGAACATTGTTGAGAGAATCATGAATAGCATGATAAGCTGACTTTGTAGTGAAAACTCCATCTGTGGTATGCTTCCAGATTAGTTGATCCATTATGCAGTTGGGAGACAAAGGAATTTTCAATATAGCCTCTGCTTCAGATGTAGGGAATAGCAGCAGTAATAAATTCTCTTTCCATTGGAAGATGTCGATGTTAATGAGATCTCTGACAGAACAAACCCAATTTCTCGTAAAGGGAAAACCTGATACTCTATGTCCTGGTATACTGGGAACCCAAGGATCCGACCAAATGTTGATTTGAGAACCATCCCCCACTGACCAAATAACATTCTCTTTTAGAAGTGATCTGCTGTTTAAGATACTGGACCAAATGAAGGATGCATTATGACACTACCAAAATAAGTTATATTACCGACGTAATTAGCTACATTTTAAGAAAACATCGCAGGAAAAAAAATAATTTAGCGATATTTTTTTATAACGTCGCAAGACATCATTATTAGCGACTGACAGCGACGTATTTAAACTACGTTTGCGTTTTAAAGAGCTCACGTCGCGTATAAGTCGGTAACGTCGCTAATATTAGTGATATTAGCGACGTTTACCGACGTATTTATTACTTCATCGCTAATATCACTGATATTAGCGACGTTTACCGACGTTCTAATATGACGTCGCTAAATTGAAAATATAGGTCAGGTTTGAGTTTTCATTCCCCCTATTATTTTTGCCCACAAATTTCTTTCATCCTTCTCCCCCCGACCCCGATCCGGTGACCCCCACCCCCCTCGGCCCCCGACCGACCGCCCTTGGTGACCCCTACCGACCTCGGCGACCCCCACCCCCTTGGCGACCCCTCTCATCTCCCCAACCCAAACCATTCCCTCTCCTCTCTCCAACCCTCCCCCTCCCCCCATCAGCTCCCCGACCCCCTCCTTCGGTGACCGCCGCTCCCCGACCCCCTCCTCCGGAGACCGTCGACCCCCTCCTCCTCCTTGCCATCGCCGCGCCCGATCCCTCGTTCGAGCGTCCCTTCCGTTCGCCAGAGCCAGCTCCAGCCACCTCCACCGCCGCTCCCCCTCGCCGTCGCCGCTCCCCTTCGTCGTCGCCCCTTCCCTCCTGCCACGGTTGATCAGGTAAACCCTAACCCTAACCGGCTTGTATACACACGGATACGACACTTTGACACAACACTTTGACACACACACACTTTGACACATGACACAACACTGACGCGCACACACTATGACACCTATGTGCTCAAATTTTGGCTAAATTAGGGTATTCTAGATATAAGATAAATAATATGCTAAATTACTACCCAAACTTTATTCTCATATTGATACATAATATTCACAAATACCATAGTTACAGACATTACTATTGGTGTTATTGGACTCCTAGCTTAGCTTAGCCCATTAAGCCCTAACCCATATCTTATACTTAGTACATGATTATGCAGAGTAACTCCTCTAATATGACTCATGCAGAGTCACAGTCTTTCTACTGAAGCTAACTCATACAAATATCCATCTTCTTTCACAGTTTAGTTAGTCTACATCTAACACCAACTGTTTGGCCCTCCACATACTAATATGGTTGTCTGAAATAAATCCAACTACCTAATGTTGATTCACCACTTCATAAATTATTCCAAACATCATTCCTACTGTTAACATTAGTACAACCTGTCTAGGTGAGTACTCAATTGGAAACATTAAATGCTTACTCTCAGCTAAGGTTAACATCATTAATTTGACATGGAGAAGGATTCAGTTGTGAACAAAGAGCTTGCAAGAGTTCTTTTTCCAAAAGCACAACTTGACTTGTTCCAGCTTTGAGACCCTCATTTTCGTGCGTCATCAGTTCATGTCGGTCTTCACTTTCTTCAGTAACTTCCTCCAATTAACTCTATCCCTCGGTTGAGCTACTAATTCAAAGCTTTGACACTTGCATATCATTCACTACCTTGATGTATCTATCTTACAGAATTATGGAGCTGAATTACTATCTGCGGAATCGTACTTGAATTTACAACCGTCATCCTGATGACATGTGCGGTGTGCGGAATGAATTCATAGAGGGTGTACACCAGTTCCTGCAGTTTGCCAAGGCGTTCCCTCAGTACATGGATGGTACCAAAATTAAGTGTCCATGTGTGAGATGTCGCAGCTTGAAATATCATCCAGAAGTGGATGTCAAGCATCATTTATACTCGAAGGGTTTCACGCCGAATTACTATCAGTGGAGCGAGCACGAAGAACTTGTGTCTTTAGCATCGGAGTACGAGCCTTATGTGGATGTCCACAACAACGCTCCTTACGATGATGGGTTGGTGAACATGGTTTTTGACGCGGCCGGGCCTAGTTTCGATCCGGATGATCATGATGCACCTGAGGAGGCACCGAACCCCGATACTGCACAGTTTATGGAGTTGCTAGAGAATGCAAGGACTCTATTATATCCTGGTTGTGAGGATCATTCACCGTTGGAGGTGGTTACAAGATTGTTGAGCATCAAGTCCGATTTTAACATGTCGTAAGATTGCTACAACCGTCTTATGGAGTTGCTTATAGAAATATTGCCTGAGGGTGCGAAGTTGCCTAAAGACTTCTACCGGTCTAAGAGGATGGTTAGATCGCTCTGGATGGGATACGAAAAAATTGATGCCTGTCGCAACGGGTCCATGTTGTACTACAAAGATGACAAGGATGAAGACGTCTGCAGATTTTGTGGTGTCGATCGCTACAAGGCATGTGGTAGAGGAAAGTCTGTCGGTGCCAGGAAGCCTACCTCTTCGATACACTACTTGCCATTGACGCCGCGGTTGCAGCGGTTGTTTATGGTGAAGGAAACTGCAAAAAACATGAGTTGGCATAAGCGGGAACATACCGAAGGAGTGTTGGATCACCCATCTGATGGAGAAGCATGGAAGCACTTTGATCGAGAATATCTAAATTTTGCTTCTGATCCGCGTAATGTCAGATTTGGTCTCTGCTCCGACGGTTTTACCCCATTCGGACTTTCAGGATCCCAGTATTCGTGTTGGCCTGTGATCGTCATCCCGTATAATCTACCGCCTTGGATGTGCATGAAGACTCCGTATATGTTCCTCACCATTATTATCGCAGGTCTGAACAATCCGAAAAGGAACATCGATGTGTATTTACAGCCATTGATTGATGAGTTGAATCATCTGTGGGAAGTAGGTTCCAACACGTACGATGTATCTAGAAAACAAAATTTCCAGATGCGGGCAGCACTTATGTGGACCATCAACGACTTTCCGGCCTATAGAATGTTATCTGGATGGAGCACGCATGGTCGTCTTTCATGTCCATATTGCATGGACAGCACTAAGGCTTTCCGTTTGAAACACGGAGGCAAACCGTGCTTCTTCGATTATCATCGACAATTCCTGTCGAAGGATCATCCGTACCGGAGGAACAATAATGCTTTTCGTACTGGCGTTGTGGAGAAGGCTAATCCCCCGCCAAGGTGGCCCGGATACACGATATGAGAAGAGGTAAAAGATTTACCAAGAGCTATTGAGCAGCCTGCTACGGGCTACAAGTGTGACGGATTTGGTCGTACTCATAACTGGACGAAAAGGAGTATATTCTGGGATCTTCCATATTGGAGCACCAATCTGATTAGACATGACCTTGATGTCATTCATATCGAGAAGAATGTGTTTGACAACATAATTAATACTGTAATGGACGTAAAGGGGAAGACGAAAGACAATCCAAAGGCTAGATTGGACTTGGAAGAAATATGTAGACGTCCCGTATTGCATTTGATAGAGGACAGGAATTGGAAGTTGAAGCAGCCTAAGGCAATTTTTTCACTGGAGAAGGAGGATAAAGTGAGGCTTTGTAGGTGGATTCAAGGTCTGAAATTTCCAGATTGGTATATTTTGAACTTGAGAAGATGCGTCGACCTCAAGGAGAACAAACTGACAGGTATGAAGAGCCATGATTGTCACGTATTCATGGAGCGGTTAATTCCGATTACATTTTAGGAAATCTTACCGCAGGCAGTTTGGGATCCATTGACGGAGCTTAGCATATTCTTCAGGGACCTTTGTTCTAAGAAATTGCTCGTTGATCGTCTAGAAAAGCAAGAGAAGGACATTGCGGTAACACTGTGCAAGCTAGAGAGGGTGTTTCTTCCTAGATTCTTCGACTCTATGGAGCATTTACCGATTTATCTTTCCTACGAGGCACGTGTTGGTGGACCCGTCGAATATCGATGGATGTACCCGTTCGAGCGATATTTGAATCACCTAAAAAGAAAGGTGAAAAATAAGGCTCGGGTCGAGGGTTCTATTTGTGAAGCCTATATTCTCGAGGAGATTACAAATTTCTGCTCCTCCTATTTCAAACCTCATGTTGCTACGAATAGAACGAGGGCTCCGAAAAATGACGACGGATATCAAGAATTTAATGATGGAATACTGAAAGTATTCAATGTGTCTGAAAAGCCTTCGAGGAAAATGAAGAAGAGATATTTGAATGAAGAAGAGCTAAGGGCTGCTCAGTTGTATGTATTACTTAATTACGATGAGGATGAAGTGGAGAAGCTAGAGGGGTAAGTAAGGAATGATGAGTTTACGTCATCTCAATGTAATAGTATAAGCTAATATTATTGTACTAATCGGCGGTTGCTTAGTTGTTTTCTAGCACATATAATGATGAGTTGAGGCTGGTTAGACCCTACCTAACAGACGAAGCATTAGAACAAGAAATGAGACGTCATTTTCCTTCTTGGTTGAGCGAATATGTAAGTAGCTCGGTAATTACTGGCCTCTTCTAATGCAACTGCGCAATAAATAACTTATTATCTCTTCTTTGATATTCAGGTCAATCGTCTAATTTCACCCGAGATTGAATTAATTAGAACTCTTGCCAAGGGACCAATTACTTTTGTTAAAATATGGCCAAGTTACTGTGTCAATGGCTTTCGGTTCAAGTCGACAAATGCTCTGATCAGAGACAGCTTCCTGGATCTTGATTCCACGAAAAACAGTTGTTAGTGTATCAAGTTTTAGAACTACAAAGATGTCGATCCAGGAAATGATTTCTTTGGCATATTGTGAGAGATTGTGGAGTTGTCATATAATAATGGCAGAGAACCTGAAAAGATCGTGTTGTTCAAGTGTGAATGGTTCGATCCGATTGAAAATCAAGGTTGGAAAATTGACAAGCATGGTCTTGTGGATATAAACTACAAGCGTAGATATCAAGGCTACGAACCGTTTGTCCTAGAAACTCAGGCTCAGCTCGTGTGCTTCACAGCTTATCCGAGACGGGGAGCAACGAAGTCTAAGTGGTGGGCAGTATGCAAGACTAAAGCTAGAGATACTTTTGATGTTGACGAAAAAGCTTACCAGGAGGACGAGCTACCTCTTGTAACCAATATTGTCGATGTGGACTCCACGGAAGTTACGCATTACACGACACATAATGTAGAAGATGTAGAATTATCCGAAGAGGAAGACGAAGCCGACGAAGGCGAAGATGAAAGTGAAGATGAGGAGGAAGAGGAAGATGAGGTCGAGGAAGACGAACAAGATAATTATTCTGAAGATGATTGAGAGAGATATACTTATATGAACTTAGATGTTTCTTCTATAATATATTATCTGGACTTAGATATTTATTGTAGAATGTATCATCATATGTTGTCTTGGTTATTATCTTGTCTTTGTTGTACTTTCATATTTTTAGTCTCTATTATTTGTTGTATTATCATATGCTGTTATCAGGTATGGCAGGTCGTCGCAGATCGTTCCGAAAAGGGGGACGACGAGGTCATGATCCTCCGGTACTTCCTACAGGTACTGCTAGAGGACGGGGTTTTTCTTCGGTACCTCCTACTGGTACCGGCTCTGGATCCTGGTCGCCGATTACTCTGACATATCGGACAGTAGCAGGGCCTGCTGGGACGACGTCACATGGCATATCTCCTGGGATGAGTAGTTCCATGCCTAATGAGAGTGCTCACCCGTCTAGCGTTCCTGCTGCTGATACGACGATGGAGACGGATGAGCAGATGGCGGAGGCTGCACCGACGGCCGAGGCGGCTGCGCCGACGGCCGGCCAGCATCATGCGGATGATGCTTGTGCACCTCCGGAGGAGAGGAGGACGGAGATCTCGGCCGACGGTACAAAGTAGGTATTTTGGTTTATAATTTTTTTCTTCTGTTTTTATTATAATTTAACATTTTTCATGAATATAATATATCTGTATAGATATCGTCCCCCAGAGGTACAGAGACGCCTAGGCCACATGCTGAGGCATAATTATGGTGGTCCTTGGATTAACTACTCTGATGCTCCAGACGAAAGGAAGAAATATTGGTTTACGTGCTTTAAGGTTAAAATAGATTTACTTTTAATATGAATCATATAATTGATTCATATTATATATAACTGATAAATATTTGGTTTGCGCTCTTCTAGGATTTGTTTTTCTATCCATCGCACCGGGCCGAGCTTATCGAGGGGATGTTTCATGCCGTCGCTGCCAAGCTGTTCCACGACGCTATTAATGATCAGAAGGCTCGTGATCGTGCCGGAAAGCCGATCCAAGGTTGGATCACCCCTGATCAGTGGAATGCGATGAAGGCTCGATTCGACGAGCCAAGGTACAAAGAGAAGTCGGAGAAGGCCAAGGCGGCTAGGCAACATGCCTCGAAGTGCTACGGTGGGTCAATTCCGATGACGGAACATTTTCGTCGTCTGGTATGTCTTTCTCTTTTAAAAATATTATTTTAATGCAAATTCGATAAATTATTACTATGATAATATATTTAATTACAGGTAAGGACGGTCGGTAACGTCGACATGGTGACCGTCTTCCTGGCCACCCATCGGAAGGACGAAGGCCTTATTGACGAGAGGGCCGAGCAGACCTATGTAAGTATTACAATACGTTATCTTAATTTAATACTTCGTATCAATTTTAATATAACTTAGTAAATATGATACAAATAAATATTCATGTAGTTAGTAATAATAAGTACATTAATTAGAAATTAGAAATTATAGAGTACTATCCATACTTTCTAGGCCGAGTATCAGAGGCTGCAGGAACGGGCGGCTGCTAGTGCACCTAATGCAGGAGAGGCCGATACTTCCTCGCAGCCCACTCAAGCTCCATCGGCAGACGAGCTGTGGATGACTGTTTGCCATTAAAATTCTTTTATTGCAAATTTTAATACAAACAGAACAGTGTTACATTATAGGACTTAGATGTAGTACTAGGAGTACACTTTTGTTTATCTGGGTCCCTTGTGCCGATGGAGTGAGTGGTAATACGTTGACTCCGTTGACGATCTGACGACGGTTATCGGTTCTCTGAAGGTCTGGATTGCTCTGGGTGCTGGAGCTTGCTGAGAGGAAGAAGACGTTGAGTGTCTGTATCTGCCTCTCTGGTGGTGTGTTCGTTCATTTTTCTCGTTCGTCTGTGAGAATGAAATGATCCCTCTATTTATAGCTTTGCAGGCTGGCTGCTTATGCGCGTATATGTAGGATGCACCTGGACGCGGGGACGCCATGTGGTGATTGCTGATGGAGGAGTATGGACGCTGCGCCCTGATTGAAGGGTTGAATTCTTCATACTGCTGTTGTGAGCTAGCACGTAGCAGGAGAGAAGATCTTTCTATTGCTGAGATCTTGGGTGAGTTGAGTCAAAGGATACGTGTCATCGACCCATGGCTCAGAGATCTCGGATTTGACGTAGAGTGATCTGGTAGGATGCGCTTGGGATTGGGCGCATGAGGAGACTTTGGCTCGTAACCTTTGGGAGTCACGAACCATTCGGGGTGCATGGCTTTTATGGCGCATGCGAGGCTTCAGTAATGACTTAACTCCTGTCTTTCGGGATCAGAGAGAAGTCTGGAGCGCATGGCTTTTGAGGCGCATGTAGAGCTTTAATGGTGACTTTCCTTCTGTCTTTAGGGATCAGTGAAAAGTCTGAGTCGTATGGCTTTTAAGGCGCATACAGATTTAGGCACATGGCTACGGAGGCGCATGCGAGACGGTTGGACGGCCGCGTGGCAGTAGCCTTCGGAGGAAAGTAATGATGATGCTGACGTTGACGACGCTTCGTCTTCTGAATTGTTCAGACTTCGGGAGGCGTGCTGCCAACTCTGTCAGTTCAGCATTTAATATTTTTTTGACATTCGATGGATAGCTGAGTGGGCACATCGGTTGGCGTTCCACTCGGCATGGGGACGCATGGGGGCGCATCCCCTGTGATGCGCTTGGTGCTGAAGGGCACGTCTGTGTGATGCGCTTGATGTTTAAAGGGCGCGTCTGTGTGATGCGCGGTCGGGCCGGCGCATCCGCTTCGTGACACGTCTTTAATGGTACGACTGTTACGATCTTCGAGTGCTTTAAATAGCTATTTTGACTTAGCTGAATTCGAAGCGTTCGGTTCATCCATTTATTGAAATTTATTGTACGGAATTCGGAGAGCCATCCACTTGGCGCTTGGGTTTGATTTGCCCGGCCTATAAATAGTGGCATGGAGAGAGTTTGCTTCCCGTTCTCTCACGTTCTTCCGATATGAACTTGTTTACTCGGGTGCATTCTGTTGATGAGATGCTCCCGAGGGTGAAGATGCGACAAAATATCTTCATTGATGCACTTGAAGGTGACTGTTACATCCAAAAGTCGGAGTCGAGGGCTTCTGAGGCAGGCAGAAGGTGCCTGTTGCATCCAAAGATAGAGATGCACGAGCCTCGTCTCCGTCATGTGGGAAGGGCCGCAGATCGGAATTGCGGTGCTGCGGCTTTGGGGGCTCTTTCTTCCTTCAAAATGGGTGTCGCCCATTCTGGTTGTGTTGAAAGCTGCTCCTTTAGCCGCGGTTTCGATTACGGTCTTCCTTTGCCTTTGGAGGCTCTTTCGAAGCCTCTCCTGGCCACAGGTTGGCTTGCGGTGCCCTTCTCTTCCTCGGTTTGGGGAGCTCTTCCTCCAGCTAGAGGGTTGATTTCCACCCTCGTTCTGCTCAATAAATGCTTCATTAGTCGAAGCATTTAGACGGCGGTGAGCCTGGCTGGAAGAGCGGCACATAACTGGACTGCTGAAGGGATGCACATAACTGAGCTGCCGAAGGGATGCACATAACTGAGGATGCACATGACTGAGCTGCTGAAAAGGATGCGCCTTGCTGAGGGCGCATGGTGGGATGCGTCTGACTGAGAGCGCGTGGTGGGATGTGCCTGACTGAGGGCATATGGTGATCGCTGTGCCTGACTGTAGACTTAGGATCTTTTCTTTTTGTAGAAGTTCTCCTTTGTACAACCTTTTCTAGACATGTAATAGACTTTTATATGTAATAGAAAGCCCTCTTTCAAATGTCTATATTTGTTGTCTTTGCTGTGTGAAGTACATTGTTCGAGCTCTGCGGCACATGTAGGGTTTGGCGCATAGGATTTCTGGTCCTGAAATTCCATGCTTCTATAAGACCCCCTTCAAAGTTTTCAAAACCTTTGGACAAGTTTTGGAATACTTTGAATAAGAAGCATGGTAGTTGGGGCGCATGACTGTCGGGGCGCATAGATACTCCGCGTATCAGTGACAGGGCGCATGCTCCGCTCAGTTAATGCAAATGATAACGCCTCGATAACCAAGAAAGATAAATGATAATCTTTTTGGTTTTATTTACGGTTATCTCTTCACAGAACCCGAGGCGACGGCTGAGGTCACACTTCATCGGTTCACGCATGCGACCATGCCTATAAATAGGCGTGAGATGGAGAGAGAGAGAGTTCTTCCTCTCCTTACCTTTGGTTTTTAGAGTTCTTCTTCACAAAAAACCCTAGCTTTCTTCTCTCAAGGAATGGCTCCCAAGACTCCTCACGGCGGTGCTGGCAAGGGAAGAGGCAAAGGAAAAGAACCCGTAGAGGCTGTTGTGGCTGATGTTTCCCGTCCAACTGTTGAAGTTCGGCCATCGGTGGTTGGTGAGTTTCATCATCTCGTTCTTGTATCATACATACGCCGACGCGCATGGACCTTCAGTCTTGATGATGTGCTGAGGTTCGCCGACGCGCATGGGTTTAAACCCTGAAATGCGCCGAGGCTCTACTGCTGACGCGCATGGGTTTAAGCCCTGAAGATGCACCGAAGCTCTACTGCTGACACGCATGGGTTTAAACCCTGAAGATGCACCGAGGCTCCATTGCTGATGCGCATGGGTTTAAGCCCTGAAGATGCGCCGAAGCTCTACTGCTGACGTGCATGGGTTTAAACCCTGAAGATGCGTCGAGGCTCCATTGCTGACGCGTATGGGTTTAAGCCCTGAAGATGCGCCGAGGCTCCATTGCTGACACACATGGGTTTATGCCCTGAAGATATGCCAAAGCTCTACCGCTGACGCATATGGGTTTAAGCCCTGAAGATGCACCGAGGCTCCATTGCTGACGCACATGGGTTTAAGCCCTGAAGATGCGCCGAAGCTCTACCGCTGACGCACATGGGTTTAAGCCCTGAAGATGCGCCGAGGCTCCATTGCTGACGCGCATGATCCTGATGCGCTCTTTGGTGAGAAACGTGGCTTAGATTCTTTTGTTGTTTAACATCGCTGAATCTTTGCCTTCTTTGTTTGAACACCAGTGTCGATGACTGTCCCACTCCTGAACGAGGTGCTTCTGGATGCTGCCCTCTGCCAGATGGGAGTAGATTACGATGAGGAGGTGATAAATCCTGTTCGAACTGCTATCATGCTAGATCAGCCTCCCGAAAGGATGACTCAAATCCGGGAACAACCGTATGGGTTCCTCAAACGGATGATGGAGCATGGTGTTTTGAAGTCTGCCACATCTGATAAAGTGACCTTCTTGAAGCCTGAGTTCCTGTTTGGGGACCGCCTTACCTCTACTGAAGCAAAGGTGTTGAAGGTCAAGGAAGATTGGTTTTTTACAGCAAGAGGAGTACATATGACCGTTAAGCAGCTCGAACGTCAATAGCCTTTGACGGCTTTCTGTCATCTTGCTTCCAAGAGGAGGATGTCTTGGGATCTTACCCCATCTCAGGGGGGAGCGGTGGCAGGCATCCTAAAGATCGACTCTATCTCAGATCAAAGGGATACTTTGACCGCCGTGCGGGCTGGGCCTTCTTTTACCTGACAGACTCTATGCCCTGGGAGCATTTATAGTGACGTTCCCGTCAATACATTTGCCTTCGGCGCTTCGACTTTTGCCAATCGCATGCTGTTGATGGAGCGATCGTACCCGAAAGGTGAATTTCGGGTAGAGGGTTGGTGTCATTACGTTGCCAAATGGGACAAGCTGACACTCTGGATGCTGTCACGGTTTCAAACCGAACTCCAAGAGATGGGGTTGACTGCCGCGATCCGTGCTACTCAGGCAGGTGTTGACATCAACCGGCATATGTTTCTCGTGCTCCTAGAGATGTTTGATACCCATATCGGGACCTTCTTTACTCCGGTGGGGGAGCTAGGCCTTGCACTTCATGAAATGCACGAGGTATCAAAGCTCCCTTGGGGATCAAAACCCTATGAGGAGTACTTTTCGACCAACGAGGAATTCCAAGTCCTGGGGGACAAAGCTGAAGAAATGATGACCGTCTTAAAGGAAGTGGCGAGTCATCATTACTATATGCAGAAGAGGGATAAGAGCGGATTGCAACCTCATGTGACCGCCTGGAGGGATTACGTCTTCAAGCAAGACAAGGAGGATCCCTCTCAATTTACCACTACGCCAGCGCTTTCCCGTAGCGAAGTGCATTCCGAAATGAACAGGTTAGGAGAGAAGAATCCCCGGAAAAATGAGGATCGAGAGTCGGATGAACGCTCCTATAGCTGTTTCTGGCACCTTACTCATCGGATGTCGTCGAAAGCAGTATTAGCTGCATATATGATGGTTTGGCTTCGAGATTACGTTTTCTCGGGCGGGTCAGGCTCAGTAGAGAGGGTAACCCGGAACTTAATCCTGCCAGCAGTGAAGTTGGTTTTCGGCCGGCGTTTGGCTCTTCTCCCCGCGATGGTGTGTAACCTGCTACGAGGTTTACTGGAGTTTATGGGAAACGTGGTTCATGATCGCGGTAGGAATGACAACTTTCCACGTGCCGAACTGCCATTTCACTATCTGATGGGGTGGTTAATTTTACACCATCCAAATGTAATGACTCCGGGTTCGGAAGAAGACCATAGGGCCGGAGATGCATTCTTTCGTCGTTTCCACCAGAGGAGCTGGTTGCATTCTGGCGTCCCTGTTTGCAGGAAGGTTTTATCCCGCCTTCAGGGGTGGGAGATCACCAAAGTAGGACCAGTCTTCTTAGGTTTTGAGGCCGGTGAAGATTTGATGGATTCGGGTGAAGACGCCACCACTCTACCTCTATTGGGATTCCGCTGGTTGCAAAGTATTCGGCCATCCCATCTGGTGTACCGGAACAGGAATCAGTGCTATCTGGAACCGTATTTACCGTATTCCCACACCCGAGAAATATATCCAAAATCAGACTATATGTCCTCA
The DNA here is from genome assembly GCA_029216955.1 of Iris pallida. Classification (NCBI taxonomy): domain Eukaryota; kingdom Viridiplantae; phylum Streptophyta; class Magnoliopsida; order Asparagales; family Iridaceae; genus Iris; species Iris pallida. Next base: position 27,878,735 of record JANAVB010040619.1, read on the forward strand.
CCATGCTGGCTAATGTGACTATGGAAGACTAGATTCCATAATTTAGATGACCTAGCCCATATAATTTCATCTTGACAAAATTTAAATTAAATCAACAATGAATACCCAAAATCAAATCAAATTTATCAACGAACATCAAGATTCAAAAATGAACAAAAATTCTTCAAATCATATAAATACAAACTCGGATGCTACAGCTAACATCAAGATTCAAAATTCAACAATCTTTCATCAAAATCAATAAATACAAACTCAAATTCAACAATAATCTATAAAAATCAAATTTAACAACAGGAAGTAAAGATAATCAAATCAAGGGAAAAATAGTTTTCAAATCGAAGTTAAAATAAGATTCTCAAGGGTCGTCCCAGGAATCTCTCAAGGAGGCCTAACTGTGATTGAGTACCTTCAAAACTATATCCTAATCCTACTGCAGGCTGTAGTGGTACTCTAGTTCGAATACCACTACACTTTTAGTCTCGACTTGTATGGGCCACCACTAAAAACGTGTCACGACCCGCACCCTAGAGTAAGGGCACGAGAACGTAACAACGCCCAGCCTACGCCGCAGTGTCGGCGGTAGAACGCTGTCCTAGGTCTCATGCATCTAACAGTATAAGGCTAAGCAGTGGCTAAGCAGTTTATACTCCCCGAATGGGGGTGACATAGAAGAACGTAAACTCAATCACATCTAATGGTAGAGCATAATGGAAGATAGATAAAACATGAAATCCAAAAGAGATACAGCAGATAGAAGTCTAAGTGTCTAAGATACACAAACCCAGAAATATATCTCAAAGCTCAAATACAGAAATCCATAAATACAACTGAAAATAAACTGAGCAAAATCCTAGCTACCTATACAACCTCTACTGTGTCTCCTCTAGGCTAGCAGGCAACCTCCATGCTATCTGTAAAATTTATCAATAGGTCCAGTCAGGACAGGCGCGAGCACATTACATCTCAACAGTTCATAGCAGGTTAGAAAATATAATCATGCAGTAAAGTAAGATACAGGTACTGAAAGAAATGCTGTATGTAAACAGAGAGAGAGCTGTAATAGAAATATCTACTATAAATAGAGACTAACAGTGGCTAGTGAGTCAGAGTACAATATAGACATGTAAATGGCATAGGAGATTCTGATAAGACACTATGGAAGAGATTCTGATAAGATACTAGTTGGGTATTATTCACATGACTACTTCTACTCCCCCGTACCCCCAATCAATACACAAAGATCCAACCAGGTTATGTTATGATTCCATGCAAAGGCCCCCGAAGGGTGATACATGGATGTCCCATAAATGGGGATTCTAGGAGATTCTAGGATACCCAGTAAATGGAATAAGAGATTCTAGGAGACTCTGTGATCATAAGAGTATATGTCACAAGTGATCAAAGAACCAGTGAAGCATAGTGATACGCCATGTAAGTGAAATGCACAGAACATGTAGTACCCGATGCTCCCTAAGGATAACATCTCAAGAAGGGATCCATATAGTACCAATCCGTATGACCAACATGACAGTACAAGTAAAGTACATTAATGCAGAAAATAATTCTAAGCAGGATATGAAATGATCAGAGAATGTACTCGCCTGATAACCTGAACAGCTGATAAGTATAGGGGGTCCAACTGAAGCCACAGATTCTTATTTAAAGCAACACAAGTTACAAGGTGTTCAAGTTGTAATAAATGAAACTCTACAAGCAATCTATATTATTCTAGGTTCTTCTAAGTCAATCAACTCTAGGTCAACTTCGGTCAACAATCTAGTCAAACTAGGTCAACTGTTGACATAAAGTTGATTTTTGGTCAACTGGTCAACTCTGGTCAAACAGGTCAATTCTAGTCTAATTATTAAAGATATAAAGTGTACTTCGTTATTCGTACGTCGAAACTTACGACACGTAAATCGAGATGAGACGATCAACGGTAAAGTTGATCAATCTTATTATGGTGATCCACGTATCCATCTTGTCAATTTCAGCGATGTGAGATCACTGGAATTGACTGAGCTCAGTTTCGTTGTACTAATCCCGAAATACGAACATTATAAGAATTAATTATTAATAAATTATAAAAAGGTTAAACACAGAGAATTTATCAACAAATATTGTCGAACGATAAAATAGACATCGCCAACGTGTCCAGAATGGTCAAATCAGCTAGGATAGCCTACCCATCGGTCCAATTTGGATACAAGGGCAAAAAGGTAATTTCGGGTCAAAATGGTGTCCGTGTCGGAGCCATTTTGCACCAAAAAAGTGCAAAAAAAAGTCTATAAAATATAACAAATTATATGTCCACGAAACCAGAATGACGATACGAACCCAACGGTATCTCCAGAATTGGATTTCGTTGACCCGATCTCAATTTGGTCCGTTGACCAGAACTTGGAATTCCGGTTTCCACGGAAATGCGTGCCGAAGCCAAAGTTCTCAAAACTCAGTAAACTACATGTCAACGAGTCCAGAATGATGATACGAACTCAACTGTATATCCAGAATTGGATTCCGATGAGCCAATCTCAAAATGACTCGTTGACCCGGATATTGGTATCCGATTTACACCGAAATGCGTGTCGAATCCAATGTCCACCAAAACCTAGCAAATTATATGTCAACGAGTCCAGAATGATGATACGAACTCAACGGTATCTCCAGAATTAGATTCCGATGAGCCGACGTCAAAAAGTACCGTTGACCCGGACTGTGGGACCCACTTTGTACCGAAAAACGTGCCAGGGCCCACATTCTCCAAATCTAACAAATTTTATATGAAAACATGCCAGAACGATGCCACGAGTCTAATGGTGGTGTCAGAAATGAAATCTGGAGTCCCATGTTCATAAATAGAATTTTACAAGTTGGAAATTACGAATTCGGACGGCCAACTTTGGCGTCGAATTCAACCAATCAAACAAGCTCACAATGAAACAAAACTGGAGGGGTAGCAAGAGGGTTATACCAGCTTCGCACAGGAACTGGTAGCACGCCAAGAGGAGCTGCAGTGGAGGAGATACAAGCTGACGAAGTTGGCCCTGCGAAACTGTCCAAATTTAATACAATTTAAACGGTCAACTTGGTGGCCGGTTTTGATGTATCAAACGATAAAATTAACAGACAAAAATTGACTGGGGTGAAGGTGGATATACCGAGATTGCGACGGAGCAAAGAAATTGCCGATCCAACAGTCAAATTTCTGAAAAAATGAGTACGAAGTCGCTGCGACGGAACGTAAATTCTGAATCAATCCCGCGCGCGTCACGACGGAACATCGTGCGAAACGCACGAATCGTCCCGACGGCGCATCCCGGAGGACGGTGGCCGTCAGGGGGCTGCTCGCCGGAGTGGGGTGCACGTCCAGGGTGGCCACGACAGCCATGCGACGGCGCGGTGGTGCACGTGCGCGCCTGCATACGTGCGGCTGTGGTGGCGCGGCCTGGACTGGCCGGCGACGTCGGGGGCTGCGCGGCCATGGGGCGACGGCGGCTGTATAGCCTCGACGAGGGTCAAGCGGCGCACGACGAGATGGAGGAGGTGGTGATCGGTTGACGAAGTGGTGGTGATGGCTATAGTGAAGGTGGTTGGCTCGGGTTGTTGGGAGGAGGAAGGAGGAGGAGTTGGAGGCCGCTGTGGGTGGCGATGATGGCCGACCGAGCTCGGCCAAGAGGGGGGTGGTCGGGCTCGACCATGAGAGTGAGGTCGGGTGTGGTGTTTTTGTTGCTGTGGTGATGTTTAGTTGTGGGGAGAAAAGAAATAGTGAGAGAGAGAAAGAGATGTAATAAATTAAAGAAAGAGATAGAGAGAAAAAGGAACTTGGGAGTTAGGGCCGTCCAATGCATAGGGGTGTTGGGGAAAAAGTTTACATGTAGGGTTTAATGGGTAGGATTAAATGGGAAGATCCTATGGCTAGGAATTAATAGGAAAAATAGGTCATTCCAATAGGAATTTAAATCAACAGAAATTTCTATTAAATATAGAAAAATAGGTAGAAGAGTACTTGATATTTTTCGAGGATATTTAGGCTGAGGGTGTCATGATGGAGGATAGCACGAAACTGGGCTGGACTTGGTGGAGCCAGATTGGGTCAAAATTAGATATTATACAATAATCGAATTAAAATTAGGTGTTGATGATCATGGGTAAATAAGTAGCACATAGAGATTCCAATAAATAGGACACAAGTGTCGGACGGGTAGTAGACTCAATGTAGGCCATGTCCATAATTGGGGCTGACAGGTTTTGGTCGACAGGGTACCCACAAATCAAGTTGGAAGATAAATGTGACACCGTAGGGTAAAATAAAATCGGGTCACGTGTCAGGAAAGTTGTGTGAAGCAAATGGAGCACAAAATAGCGTGTCTGAGTGGGACACGAAGGTCATGGGTGACGAGCGTCTCTAGAAGATCATGCATGAGAAGTTGGTTTCAAGAAACTGACTGGTCTTGTGCTCTCAAATTAAAAGTCACGGTAACGTGCTAAAAATGATCAAGGAAAAGAGTGGAAAAATTAATTAATAATCAAATGGTCTAAATCGATCCGAAGTTGTACGAAGCAGAAATAGTACAAGGAAACACGTTTGAGTGTGACATTATATACCGTCGTGAAGGTAATCATGTCCACTATAAAACTCGTGAAGAAGATTTCCAGAGTTGAACAACCCTGACACTCCAAATATCAATGGCACGGGAAAGCACATTTACAGATAAATAAACAGAATAAATTATTTAATGAAGCTAAACAATCAAAAAAATAAAATAAAAAATAAAAAAAATCACCCCGAAATTTAGGATGCTTACACTGATGTTGGATAATCCCAGTATCACCCTGGAGTATGCTGGAAGTTTGTTGGATGGTGCACGAGCTTGGCATTACTATAATGCCGGATGTACCAGAGCTCGCTTTACATTGCCCGTCCAGAATTTGCGGCCGCCTATTCTTTACTCGGCCGCCAAGTTTTACTGTGTTATGGCTGCCGTGCCTCCCGGATATGATAGGAAGACAAGTCTTATCGCAGGCACCCAGTTAGCGGTGGCCGGGAACATGTTGGCGAAAGCTCGATCGTACCGTCCGCCAGAGGCGGGTTATCGAGGTGCCCCTACCATGTCCACAGGGGGTCAGGCAGAACCCTCGGTCGATCAATCAAAAAGACGTGCAGATACAGAGGCTGGATCTCCTGCATCGAAAAGGCAGAAAAAGGCATCGTCACCGACGGTGTCATTGGACTCAGCATCTATAGAGGTAAGGATGTCCCACATAGTCTGGTTTAGGTTCAACATTTCATGTAACTAATGCTTCCTTTTTGTAGGAGCCGCTAAAAAGGAGGCTCCGTACTCCAACATCTGGCGGGAGCAGGCCAAAGGAGATGGCGGGCTCGTCTGAAGTGCGCATCCCGCCGATTATGATGTCTCCCATAGAGGAGAACCCGTATGTGTGAGCACCCTAAATTTTGGGTTAATTTTTTTATTTTTTTTGATTGATTTTAATTTCAATAAATATTTTATTCTGTTATTTTCCTTAAGTGTACTTTCCCATGCCTTTGATATTTGGAGTGTCAGGGATGTTCAACTCTGGAAATCTTCTTTACGAGTTTTGGAGTGGACATGATTACCTTCATGACGGTATATAATGTCCCATCCAAACTTGTTCCCTTGTGCTCTTTTTGCTTCGCTAAACTTCGGGTCAATTTAGACCATTTGATTATTATTTATTTTCTCACTCTTTTCCTTGATCATTTTCAGCGCGTTACCATGACTTTTAATTTGGGAGCGCAAGACCAGTCAGTTTCTTGAAACCAACTTCTCATGCTTGATCTACTCGAGACGCTCGTCACCCATGACCTTCGTGTCCCACTCAGACACGTCATTTTATGCTCCATTTGATTCGTACAACTTTCCCGACACGTGACCTGATTTTATTTCACTCTACGGCGTCATATTCATTTTCCAACTTGATTTATGGGTCCCCTGTCGACCAAAACCTGTCCGTCCCAATTATGGACATGGCCTACATTGAGCCTATTATCCGTCCGCCACTTGTGTCCCATTTATTGGAATCCCCATGTGCTACTTATTTACCCTTGATCATCAACGTCTAATTTTTAATTTGATTTTGCTCAATGTCCAGTTTTGACCCAATCCGGCTCCACCGAGTCTAGTCCAGCTTCGTGCTACCCTCCATCGTAGCACCCTCATATTTTATTGCCCAAAAAAATATCAGGTACTCTCCTATATATTTTTCTATATTTATTGGAGAATTTTAATTATTTAATTTCTTTTGGAATGACAAATTTACTCTAAATTAATCCTAGCCCTTGGATCATTCTAATCTAAATCCCAACCATTATTTTCCAAACCCCCCATAGCAGCAAGGAGCCGGCCCTAATTTCTAGGGAGAGCTACTTTCTTATCCTCTCTCTCTCTCACTTTATTGAATGCTATTTTCTCTCTCTCCTTCCTTTTCTTTCCAAAACCAAAAACAATGCAAAACCATGCAATTTCTCCACACCAGCAACTAAAACTCACCCGACCACTCGAGCCATGGCCAACCTCCCTCTCCTTCCTTGCCGTGGCTCGGCCACCCCTGGCCAGCCTAGCTCGGCCACAGTCGCCATCTCCACGCTCAACCTCTCCTCCATCTCCTCCACTTCAATACAAGCCACTACCACCACTTCGTCTCCAACCCGAGCGCGCCACCACCCCGCGCGTCGGCCCCCACCGCCGTGCCCCGCCGCCAGGGCCACGCGCCACCACAGTGGCCGTCGTCGTGCTCGGCCAGGCCGGCCGCGCACAACAGTGCTCGGCAGCAAGAGCGAGCGCAGCCGCGCGTCCCCTTGCGCGCGTGCGCAACGCTGCCGTGACGTCGTCGGCCACGCACCGACGTGGCCGTCGCCTCCCCCAGCCTTGGGCGAACTCCGGCGACCCCCTTGGGTCCGCCACCTCGCTCCCCAGCGCGACGTATAGGCGATTCGTGCGTTTTGCACGACGTCCCGTCGTGACGCGCGCGAAATGAAGTTCGTTTTGGCGCCGCGTCGCGGCAACTTCGCACGCGTTTTCCCGGAGATCCGACCGTTGGATCGGCGATTTCTTTGCTCCGTCGCAATCTCGGTATATCCACCTTCGCTCATGTCAATTTTCGTCCATTAATTGTATCGTTTGATACATCAAAACTGGCCACCAAGTTGACCATTTAAATTATATTAAATTTGGACAGTTTTGCGGGGCCAACTTCGTCAGCTTGTATCTCCTCCACCGCAGCTCCATTTGGCGTGCTACAAGTTTCGGTGCGAAGCTGATATAACCCTCTTACTACCCCTCCAGTTTCGTTTCATTGTGAGCTTGCTTGATTGGTTGAATTCGACGCCAAAGTTGGTCGCCCGAATTCGTAATTTCCAACTTATAAAATTCTATTTTTGAACACGGGACTCCAGATTTCATTTTTGGTACCACCATTAGACTTGTGCCGTCGTTCTGGCATGTTTTCATATAAAGTTTGTTAGATTTGGAGAACGTGGGCCCGGACACGTTTTTCGGTGCAAAGCGGGTCCCACATTCTGGGTCAACGGGACTTTTTGACGTCGGCTCATCGGAATCCAATTCCGGATATACCGTTGAGTTCGTATCGTCATTCTGGACTCGTTGACATATAATTTGCTAGGTTTTGGTGGACATTGGATCGGACATGCATTTCGGTGCAAGTTAGATACCAATGTCCGGGCCTACGGGTCATTTTGAGATTGGCTCATCGAAATCCAATTCTGGAGATACCGTTGAGTTCGTATCATCATTCTGGACTCGTTGACAGGTAGTTTGCTGAGTTTTGAGAACTTTGGCTCCGGCACGCATTTCCGTGCAAACCGGAATTCCAAGTTCTGGTCAACGGGCCAAATTGAGATCGGGTCAACGGAATCCAATTCTGGAGATACCGTTGGGTTCGTATCGACATTCTAGTTTCGTGGACATATAATTTGTTATATTTTATAGACTTATTTTCTTGCACGTTTTTCGGTGCAAAACGGCTCCGACACGGACACCGTTTTGACCCGAAATTACCTTTTGCCCTTGTGTCCAAATTGGACCGTTGGGTAGGCTATCCTAGCTAATTTGACCATTCTGGACACGTTGGCGATGTTCATTTCATCGTCCGACAATATTTGTTGATAATTTCTCTGAGTTTAACCTTATTATAATTAAATTAATAATTAATTCATATAATGTTCGTATTTCGGGATTAGTACAACGAAACTGAGATCAGCCAATTCCAGTGATCTCACATCGCTGAAATTGACAAGTTGGACACGTGGATCACTATAATAAGATTATCAACCTTACCGATAATCTTCTTATCTCGATTTGCGTGTCGTAAGTTTCGACGTACAAATAATGAAGTACACTTTATATTAGACTAGAATTGACCCTGTTTGACCAGAGTTGACCAGTTGACCCAAAGTCAACTGTAAGTCAACACTTGACCTAGTTTGACTAGATTATTGACCGGAGTCGACCTAGAGTTGTTTTGACTTAGAAGAACCTAGAATAATGTAGATTGATTATAGAGATTCATTTATTACAACTTGAACACCTTGTAACCTATGTTGCTTTAAATAGGACTCTGTGGCTTCAGTGGGACCCCCCTATACTTATCAGCTGTTCAGGTTATCGAGGCGAGTACATTCTCTGATCATTTCATATCCTGCTTAGAATTATTTCCTGCAGTAGATTACTTTACTTGTACTGTCACGTTGGTAACACGGATTGGTACTATATGGATCCTTTCTTGAGATGTTATCCTTAGGAAGCATCGGGTACTCTATGTTCTGTGCGTTTCACTTTCATAGCGTATCATATGCTTCTTGGTTCTTTGATCACTTACGATATGTACCCTCATGATCGTAGAGTCTTCCTGGAATCTTATACTGTTGGGTTATCCCCAGAATCCCTATTTTTATGGGACTTACACTGTTGGGTTATCCCCAGAATCCCCATTTTTATGGGACTTACACTGTTGGGTTATTCCCAGAATCCCCATTTTTATGGGACTTTGTCACGACCCGATCCCCAAATTAAAGGGTCGAACCGGACCATGCCCAGCCTGCACCGTGGTGAGACGGCGGCAGTAAGCTGTTCCATTGCAGGTATTCACAACAACACAAGTACATTTATCACAACTGTTATATTCGAAAATTGAAACTTTATTTAATAAAATATTCAGAAGTACAACTGGAAAGGAAATACCAAAATAAAACTACAAACTCCAAATAAAGAAGAAAATGCAGAAAGGAAGAACTATCTAAACATCAGGTTCAGCGGTCCCAGGGTCAGCGTCCTCCAGAGACGGCTCCGGTACCGTCGCAGGGTAGAGAACCGGGTCATAATAGCTATTATGATATAGCTCATCATCCTCAGTGTTACCTAAAATGTTATCTCCAGTCAGGAGGGAGCAAGAACGAAATATGCATCTCATATCTTAAATAATAATTAGAAAGTGCAGGATAAACAGTTTGAAATAATATTTTTCAGCAGTTTAAAACAGTTCAGTGTATTTTGAATATACAAACGTCTATGACCGGTTTGGGTTGAACAGTAGTATCCTAGCGATACGATATGGCTTATCCCCGTGTGTAAGAGCGGTAAGCTAACACAGTTACAGTAGTTTCAGTTGGCTTTGGTCATAAACGCCTACACTATTCCCCCAGTTCAACAATCAGTAACAGTATCAATCAGTAGTTGAACCCCAAGATAGAGTTCCGTGTCAGCAGTGTGGTTTAACATGCAGCTTAACTTTACTAAGTAAAATACAAGAATACATAATCCGAAACTTGCCTTGTATTGAATGACTGGAAAGACGGGTTGATACCGAGGAGGAACGTCAGGTATGCCTTCGAGTTCCTACAGTTGAGAACTCGACTTAGATCCGTTGTATAACCAGACTAAGTGTGCTAGTTGCAATCTCTAGTAGTAAGTCCTAGTCAGGTTTTAAGTTGTATTAATTTACAGCTAACGATTACGTCGCAACTACGTGCGTTGATTAAACCGATTAATTAGGTTATTTGAAAATAATAACAAGGACCAATTAACTTTGGAAAACTTTGTGTTTTTGTAATATATTTATAAAAATATAGTTTCTTATAGTGATAAATCATGAACTAGTTATTTACTAATATTTTATCCATTTATTTAATTCCTAACTAATTATACGATTATGATTACGTTCTAACTACGATTATACGTCTAATCAAAAATACCACCCAAGATCAACATCCACCCAGAAAATAAAGTAAAACCTACGCTAAACAATACATGGGCACAGCTAATCATCCTAGAGTCATGGGCTTATGCCCGGTACAATTCTTTTTACATAAAATAAGAGGAAACGATTTAGTTACTAAATAAAATGCAGTAATTAAATAACTATAATAAATAACCTAAACATTAAATAAAATAATTTAAAAATAAAAGTTGGAGTCTCAGACTCGGTCCATCATCAAAATCCAGCTAATACCACAACGCCCGGTCGGACCGGTGCATTTGCATTTCGCTAGGGCCCACAGACCGGTACGGTCGTCGCCCGAAAATCAGTTTTAAAATTCATTTTCCGAAAACCGATTTGAAATCAAAATAAATAAAGTTTTGTAAAAATTTGGGCAGCATTTCCTCTATTTCGGGACAACCCAAAACTGGGAAATGTGCCACAAAACCTGCAATTATTCCAACCAAATAATAATCCCGAAAATATAACCACCGCAATAATTTTCCAAACCACCAGAACCTTCCCGAAATACCCGAGAAATCCGAAATCAACCAACAACATAAAAAATCTCAGCACCCACATCACAAAAATCTCGCAAACCAACCACACCAAAAGCAAACGTAGCTAACCGAATCTACTACGTAGCTAACCGGATTTCCCAAAGGGAAACCGGGAACCGATATCATCATAGACTCTACGGGAGGGACGAACTACTGTGATTAACAGGGATTACCCAATATCCGTTGGTCGGTGAGCCGCGGGATAACTTAGGGACTCGCGAAGGAGCCGAACAGAAGAACGCGGAACGGGAAGCACTGGACAGCGGATCGGGCAGCGCCAAATCCACGTGCGGAAGTGCTGGACAGCAAGCCAGGGCACGGGTAGGTGCTGGACCGGGCACAGACGGCCACGGATCGGCTCGGGTTCGCCGAGGAGGGCGCCACAGACGGCCACGGATCGGCTCGGGTTCGCCGAGGAGGGCGCCGGAGAGCGCTGGAACCTGCGGGAGAGGGTGCCGCGGAACGCTGGCTCCTTCGGGGTGGCGGCGCACGGTCGGGGTGCTGCCGGAGAAGGGCCGCGGACGGCGGGGTGCGCCGTCGAGCAGGGGGAGGCAGCGGCCTCGGGGTCGCGGGGTAGGGCCGGAGTTGGCGCGGCTGGCGGTCGAGGGATCTGCGCGCGCTGGAGGCGGCGCTCAGGGGCGGATCTGGCCGAAAAGGGGGCCGTGGAGCTTCGGGTGGCCGGAGATGGTCGGGCGGCGCGGGGATCTGCGCTCTGGGCGGTTGGCCGGGGAGAGTCGCGCGGAGAGGGGAGGCCCGCGCGCTGGAGGCCGCGGTCGCCGGAGCTCGGGGAGCTCGCGAATCGGGGCGGCGTGAGGTAGAGCTCACAGGTGAGGCTTGGGCGAGAAGGGGTTAGGTGGGGTTTGATCCAGTAAGATGGAGAGGGAGGGAGAGAATGCGGTTTTGGTGAGGAAAAATTGAGAGAGAAAGGAGAGGTTCGGTGAGTAAAGGGAGATGAAGAGATTTTGAGTGTTGAGTGTGAATGGTGAGAAATAACTTTCTTTCCCTGTGAGATTCGTGGGAGAGAAAAGTGGGGAGTGGGGAAAAATAAAAGGAGTGATGGGAACGTTTGTGTGGTGGGAATATTGTCAGGGAGAGATTAGAGAGTGTAGGGGAATGGGTCTACACACTACTGCTAGTCCTTCGGGACCAGCCAACATTTTTTTAATATAATACTAATAACCAAGTCAAATCTGGGTTTAGGAAAAAGGATGGATTTGGGCTCAGGCCTGGGTCTGGGCTCGGACTCGGGTCTGGGTCCAAAAATCAAAAAGCCCTGTTATTAATATTTTCGAAATCGTTTTCCACTCAAAGATATTTAATAATAATAATAATATTAATAATAATAATTTTAGAAAACGCTAATTAATAACACTAAAATTTTATTTAAATAAATAGCTACAAATAATGGGTTTCACAGACTTACACTGTTGGGTTATCCCCAGAATCCCCATTTTTATGGGACTTACACTGTTGGGTTACCCCCAGAATCCCCATTTTTATGGGACTACTATGTATCACCTTCGGGGTCTACCACCCTTCGGGGGCTTATCACCTTCGGGGTCTATCACCTTCGGGGTCTGTTACATAGCATCATATAACATAACCTGGCTGGATCCTTGTGTATTGATCGGGGGTACGGGGGAGTATTACATGTTCATATTGTACTCTGACTCACTAGTCACTGCTAGTTCCCTATTTATAGTAGATATTTCTATTACAGATCTCTCTCTGTTTACATACAGCATTCTTTCAGTACTTGTATCTTACTTTACTGCATGATTATATTTTCTAACCTGTTATGAACTGTTGAGATGTAATGTGCTTGTTCCAGTCCTTACTGGACCTGTTGATAAATTTTACAGATAGCTTGGGGATTGCCTGCTAGCCTAGAGGAGACACAGTAGAGGTTGTTTAGGTAGTTATTCTTTTTGTCTGGAGCTGTATTTACTTTGTGGATTACTGTATTTGAGTTTTGAGATGTATTTCTGGGTTTATGTATCTTAGACACTTAGACTTCTATCTCCTGTATCTCTTTTGGATTTCATGTTTTATCTATCTTTATCATGCTCTACCTTAGATGTGATTGAGACTGTATCTGCTATGTCACCCCCATTCGGGGAGTATAAACTGTTTAATCTTATACTGTTACATGCATTGAGACCTAGGACAGCGTTCTACCGTCGATACTGCGGCGTAGGCTGGGCGTTGTTACGTTCTCGTGCCCTAACTCTAGGGTGCGGGTCGTGACAGGATAATGTTGTTGTCGTGGAGGTTCCAGCATCCCCAGATTATGTCAGAAGGAAAGCTGAGGATGCAGCAGCTTCCGAGATGATGAAGGCCGCAGCGGGGGCCTTGGATGCCGAGGGTCCAGCAGACACGGGGCTTCATGATGATGAAGTGGAGTGGAGTTCGTCATCTTCGGATGACGTCGCTCCAGAGTTTCAAGAGTCTGTTGCGAGGGCAACAGATGTGGTTGGAACAGATGAGAGGGTTGATTTCTCTCCTTATCATGATGAGGGGAGGTCGGTTGCATCATTGCCGAGCCCTACTCCAGACTCAGCAGCGGAAGCTGAGGTGGCTACCGATCAGGAGGTAGCGACAGATCATGTCCCTGTAGAGGGATTTGATAAGGAAAGTGAGACTCGGCTGCCGGTCCTGACTTCAGGGGCGAGTCAGGAGACAAGTGTTGATATCCCCATTCTGCCAGGGGAGGTACTGGCTGCTGATAGCACGTTGGGGGCTGATGAGGTGGCCACTGACGTCGGGGGTTCTTCCGAGTTTGGGAAGGGTAAGGGTTTGATGGAACCCTCCGCTGCTCCTTCCACTTGGGGTACTATCTCGACCCCTGCCTCGGCTTCTTTGATTCCTTTGGCTCCTCGGGCTAGTAGTCAAGCCCCTGTTGATGAAGAGCCTGTTGATACCGAGGGTCCAGCCTCGCGGATTGAAGCAGACGGGCCTTCTTGCGGTCCGTCTGCTAAAGCAGCTCCTCCAACTCCTGCTATGACGTCGCAGGTGCTGGCGGATACAGATGAATATGTGAAATTCTTCATCGAGGCAGTGTATCAAATACTGCAGAGGGGTGTATCGGCCGTGATGGACGCCAATGGGAGTTTTGCGACGGCAAAAACTCTGGCAATGGCTCATATCAACCTGATCCGTCTTCATCAAGGCCATGATCATATGGCCGACATTCTAGAAGCCTCAGTGGTTGAGTTGGACTAGCGGCTTTTCAAATTGTAGCGTATCCAGCGAGACGACCTCTCCATCCTGATAGATACGGAGAAGGAGAAGCTGATCGCCGAGACTGAGTCTTCTTACCAGGCTACCGTGAGTGTCTAGGAATGCGAAGTGGCTGAGACTGAAGCTGTAGTGGAGCGGTTGTTTCAGTCTACGCGGGAGACGGTGGAGGCGCGAGCTGTGTTGGACACTAGTATCACGGAGATTGATGTCCAGATTCGCTGCCTTGAGGACCAACGGGCCCGACTTCTATTAGATGTCGAACGTGTCCAGGCTGAACACGTAGCATTCAAGAAGGAGGAGGCAGCTTTCACCTACCGGGCTCTTACTTTGGCTCAGCAGCGGCAGCAGTTGGATGAGAAGCATGAGAATGACACTTCTCCTGAGGCCATTGAAGCGATGCGTCAAGAAGCTGAACGTCGAGTCTTGGCGACTGTGGAGACTCGGGCGGCAGATTTGAGGCGTCAAATTGAAGAGCTTTCAGCCAACCCGGGGAATGTTTAGGACTTGTAGTCTCTTCTTTTTGTGTATTTGCAACTCTTACTGGGGATGCTGTTGTCCTTTACTCTTTTTTTAGAAATAAAGAAGTACACAATTTTCTGTGACGTATTCATTTTTGCTGTCATGAACTTGATGGTTTGTGTGGACCTATTATCTTTTGTACACCTTGGTTTGTAGGTACAGATACTAAGTTTGAGAGAATCAACATGTTTGCTCAGAGGTAATATGGACGTGGCACATATGGGATTCAAAATGATAGAATCTTTCCACTCAGAGGTGTTACGGATGTGGTAGGAATGACTCTAGAGGATACACGGAACTACTCAGAGGTAATGTGGACATGGAAGTTCTGCGATTAATGTACGGCAACGCAGGGATTGTCTGTATGGGATGTTTACTCAGAGGTAATGTGGGCGTGGTAAACATAATGGGTAGCGTAGTCTTATGGGATGTAAGATTCTGCTTTGTAGGATATAGGAGGACAACTCAGAGGTGATGTGGACGTGGTTGTCCTTCTACTGGAGGATGCTACGGAACAGCTGGGTTTCGGAAGCATATGATTTTGTGGAAGGGAATTTTCTGTGAGCCCTGATGATTGGGTCCACAGATCCCCTGGTGGAAGCACATGTCTAAAAGATGTCAAGAGTAGTACTTCTTCAGGAACTTGCCGTTGATGGGCATCATGAACAAGTCCCCATTGGATTTGGCGAGGCGGTAAGCACCGTTTGAGTATACCGTCTCGATGATGAAAGGTTCTTCCCACTTGGGCTCTAACTTTTCTGGTATCTTGTGAGTCAACACCATCGGCCTCCTGACTGCCAGAACTAGGTCGCCTACTTGGAAAGTCCTCTGCTTGACCTTCTTGTTGAAAGACTGCGATATACGGGCTTGGTAAAGTTTGATGCATTGTTGAGCTAGGAGACGCTTTTCGTCCAGTGCCTTCAGTTACTGCAGACGACGACGTCGATTGTCCTCATTTGTGAGTTGGTTTGTGATCGCTACACGGAGAGAGGGTATCTGGATCTCGAGAGGTAGTACCACTTCGCTCCCGTAGACCAGGGAGAATGGTGTATTACCCGTCGGGGTCCGTACCGTTGTGCGGTAGGCCCAAAGGCATTCGTCGAGCTTTTCATCCCAGTCGAGTTTGTTGGATGACACGAACTTTTTGAGTAGCCTGACGATAGTCTTGTTGAACGCCTCGGCCAATCCGTTTGCTGCCGGATTGTAGGCGGTTGATGCCACGTTTTGAATATGATTCTTGTCACAGAATCAGTTGAAAATATGGCTGATGAACTGAGGACCATTATCGTGGATGATCCTTCGGGGTACTCTAAAACGGTAGATGACGTGGTGCTTGATGAAGCTGATCACCCTGGAGCTTTTCACTTCTACTAGTGGAATTGCTTCTGCCCATTTGGAGAAGTAGTCGGTGATGGCTAGGATGAAGCAGTGTCCTCTCGATGAAGGAAGGGTGATTGGTCCCACAATATCCATGCCTCAAGCTTCGAAGGGCCAGGAGGCGACTGTAGGATGTAGTGGTTCTGACGGTGTATGAATGAAGTCTGCGTGAAGCTGGCATATATGGCACTTCTTAGCATATTCAACAGCATCAGCGGCCATGGTTGGCCAGTGGTAGCCCATGCGTCGCAGTCGGTCCTACAACTTAGGGCCAGGTTGATGGGCCCCGCAGGTTCCATCATGTTCTTTTCGAAGGGCTTCGGCTGCTTCTTCGTTGGACAGACATCGAAGGAGAAGTCCATCGTAGGAGCATCGATACAGCATTTTAGTAGCCGTATCATTGTAGAATCGAAAGGAGCGTCTCCTGACTGAGACGGCCTCTTTCGGATCTTCTGGGAGAATTCTGTAAACAGCGAAGTCGATGAACGGGAATCTCCAATCTCGGACATTAACACCAGTGCTTGTTGACATGGCATGGGCCACTCATGAGCACAGGTTGTTTTTAGGACAAACCAAGTCTCGACCCACCACTGTGACGTAGTATTGAGTCCCGAGGGGTGCTGCCAAGGAGGCTGCGAGGCCAGCCAGAGCATCAGCCTCAAGATTTTGTAGATGAGGTACGTGTTCGATGAAGAACTCGGTGAAGGTTGAAATGATATTCAATGCAACTTCATGGTAGAGGATCAGATCTTCATGGCGAACCTCGTATTGCCTTCTGACCTGGTTAACGACGAGTTTCGAGTCGTCATAGGCTTTCAGATGATTCACCACCAGCTGTTGCGCCAGCTGGAGTCCCATAATGAGCGTGTTGTACTCAGCAACATTGTTGGAGCACGGCTTTGAAAGGGAGTAAGCACGCTGGATGACCAGCTGATCGGGGGAGACTAATACCACCCCTACTCTAGCGATGATTTGGCCTTTGGGGCATGTTCTTGAAGCACCATCGAAAAACATCCGCCAGACGGAGCCTTCTTCGGTGACGTTTGATTCTTGGACCTCATCCGGGATGTCTTCGTAGAGTTTTGAGGACTCTGGGATGGGGTGTGCAGCTAAAAAATCGGCCAGAGCTTGATCTTTAACAGCTTTTTGTGGAACAAACACCATGTTATATGGTGTTAGCAAGATCGCCCATGTGGCCAGCCGGGAGTTTAATGATCCTGGCTTCGTCATGAGGACTCTGAGCGGATTGACTCAGGAAATGACATGAATTGTCTGGCCCGAGTCATAATGACGAGTCTTTTGGATGGCAAATACCAGAGCCAAGCACTCCTTTTCAACGGGGTTGTACCGGTGTTCGGCCCCGATCAGAGTTCGACTAAGGTAGTAGATTGCTTGCTCATAGCCTGTATCACTATTCTGAGCTAGCAGAGCGCTGAGGGAATGATCCATGGCACGGACGTAGAGGAGAAATGGTTTGTCGGCGACTGGTGCTACCAGGACTGGCGGGCTCGTCAGATAAGCCTTGATGTCGTCGAAAGCCTTTTGGCACTCCTCTGTCCAGACGTAGGAGACTCCCTTCTTCATGAGCTGAGTGAAGGATTGACATTTGCCAGAAAGGTTTGCTATGAACCTCCGTATGTATGCCAGACGCCCCTGTAGGCCTCGAAGTTCTCGAAGGTTCTTCGGAGGGTCCATGTCGAGGATGGCTTTGGTCTTCTCGGGATCGACATGAATGCATTTTGCCGTGATAATGAAACCTAGGAACTTTCCGCTAGAAACCCCCAGGAAGGATTTAGCGGGGTTCATCTTGAGTTGATGCGCCAGCATGAGATCGAAGACTGTCTTGAGGTCTTGCAGGTGATCTCCTTTGAGACGGCTCTTGACTGCGATGTCGTCAACATAGCATTCGACTGTCTTACGAAGATGCTGACGATAAATGGTGCTTATAGCTCGTTGGTATGTCGCACCAGCGTTCTTCAAGCCAAAGGGCATCACTGTGTAGCAGAAAACACCTTTCGGAGTCCTGAATGACGTATGTTTTACGTCATCAGAGAACATCTTGATCTGGTTGTAGCCTGAATACCCGTCCATGAAAGACATGCATTCGAAGCCACATGTGTTGTCGATCATCACGTCGGTAATTGGAAGTGGGAATTCGTCCTTCGGGCAAGCAGAGTTGAGATCCCTGAAGTCGATACAAGCTCGTATTTTCCCATTCTTTTTGGTGACAGGGACGACGTTGGCTACCCAATCTGGGTGTTGTTCTTCACGGATAAAGCCGCTGGTCAAGAGCTTGTCCACCTCCTGATCAATGGCGTTCATGATGTCCGGACGAAAGCGTCGCTGTTGTTGTTTGATAGCCTTGGCATCAGGTAAGATGTTCAGTCTATGCATCGCGATCTGGGGGTCAAGTCCCGGCATATCTTCGTAACTCCAGACGAAGACGTCGATATACTCTTTAGCCAGCTGGATTAAAGATTCTCGGTCTTCTCCTTTTAGGCTTTTACTGACGAAGATGGGTTTGGAAGAAGATCCATTCCCAAGGTCGATCTGCTTGACCTCGTCTTCGGTGGGAGGTTCACGTAGTTCAAAATAAGACTCCCACTATTCTCCCAAGCGTTGAGCCCAGGGTTCTTCTTCAAAGAATTTTGGCGTTTGGCCTTCATCTTCTTGAGGTTGTGCTGATGTCATGTTGGCTGACAGCACTTTCTTGAAGACTGATCCGATGCTGGTATCGAAATCCCAGGTTGATGCTTCGGACGAGTGAGAATGTTCTACCTCTTCCGCGTCTGAACTCTCAGGAGTTGACGGTGGCGTGACATAGCCTACCCCCCGTCGAGTTTTATTGTAGTAGACCAGCGGCTTTCCTTTAGGTGTAGGAAGCCGGAGAGGGAGACGTCGACCCTTGCCGTAGTTCAGGCCTTTATTGCTTTTTAGGTCGTAACCCATCTTTTGGATGAGGTACTTTGCCTTGTCCGTGTACCGATAGACTTACATTCTGCCGGTATCTGGTTCTGGCTCGAGTGGCGGGAGGTCTTGATGACGCTCAACTTTGCCGAAGATGATGGATTCTTCGTCTCGATTCTGTGGCGGGACTATGTAATAGACCCCTTTGGACGGGACTACTCGATTTATATGATGGACGGACGTTATTTGTGTTTGCAATGACCGTAGAGCATTATCTAATGTATACATGGCATTCCAATGTGGAAGACTAGAATAATTAAAAGATACTCTATTACTGATAAAATGCGAGATTTTATCGCGCGGGATTACATTGTCCAGAGAGGGTGCATCTACATCAGCAGAGATATATTCCCCTAGCTCTTCGTCTGTGAGTACTGGAGTAGGATTGGGAGAGTCCACCACTGCGTTGGTCTTGGAGTCCGAGAGGACTATGCGGGCCTTTTCTGGCAGCTTAGATGGCGGCGACTTGCCTTTAAGATGCACCTTCAGAGGTGCCTCCACTGTACCTCCGGTGATTGGCGCCTTCCCCTGTAGTTTTGCCACAAGGGGAGCCGATATTTGAGGCGGCTTTCCTTTGAGCCGTATCTTTAGGGGAGCTTCAGGAGCAGCTGGTGCTTTCCCGGGCAATTTGATGCTCATGGGAGGCAACTTCTGAGGCAGTTTGCCTTTGAGTCAGATCTTCAAAGGAGCGTCGGGAGTGACCTCAGGCTCCATGTCCGGCTCTGCTGCCGTTTCTGCCTCATCGTCAGCATCATTGCCATCTTCCACGTCAGGTGACTTGTACAGGTCAGAATCGGTGAAGTAGGCTTCAATCCCTTTGAAAGGGTTGATGTCCACGAACTCCGTGCGGATGACGTTATTGGTGGACACGTACTTCATACATTGGTGGAGCGTGGATGGCACCACCATATACTCATGCAGCCTTGGACGACCCAACAGGAGGTTGTAGTTGACGTCGGCGTCCACGACATAACAAGTCACCTCAGTTCTGAGGTTACCGATATGGCACTTTAGTCGTATTGGAAGACGCCAACCGGTACATTGGGATCCCCAGTGTTGAGAGCAGCGTCTTCAAAATGATGCTGAGGGAAGACCCCGGATCGATCTGAATCCGCTTCATCTTAACCGAACCGATATACCCTGTATAATACAGCGGCCTGTTGTGTCGGTTGTGCTTGAGCAGCATGTCCTGTTGGGTGAAGGTTATATTGGGGATAACCTCATCTGCACAGTGGCCGTGCGTGCATGCAGTTGGAAGATCTTCAGGCTGCTTGACCTGACTGATGAAGGACTCAGCATCCTTCATGACTTCACAGAGAGCTTCGCGAGTGTCTTTGGAAAGACGAAGGAGCTCAAACAGAGAAAGGTGGGCAGGAGTACTGGCCAGTTGTGCCAGTATGTCGAAGTTGTGGGGCTTGGCTAACCCCGAAGAATTCTTCTTTTATAGAGGCTTATCGAAGCGGGCTTCTATCTGCTTCTGCTTATTGGCTGCTAGAGGTTTAGACGGGCCCTCCTCATGGACAACAGGGACGGTGCAAGGAGGCACCACCTGGACGGCAGCTTCGTCGGGTTGGGCGTTCTGTTGTAAACGCGTCTGTACAGGAAGTGCCTCTTCCACTGAGGAAGAGACCATGCGGCAAGACTTGATCTTCCTGCCTTTGGATTTGGAGGTAGGGCGTACCTCCGGTTGAATCAGCTCGGAGACAAAATCAGGATGAACCCATAGGATCTCTCCCCGAGATGTGGTGAATGGGATGAGTCCACTCACGTTGTCACGAGTAGGTGGTAAGTTAACCACCTCCATTGTCGCCTTAGGGATGGAGATGACGCCATCTTGTGTTGTAGTTGGCGGCAGGGAGCCAAACTGGAGTAAAACCACATTGGCTGACACCGTCTTCTCCTCGTAGTCGACGGAGATTACATCCGTATTGATCATGCGCTGGATGTAATTCTTGAGGACATAGCAGTCCTTAGTTGGGTGTCCGACAAACCGATGGTAGTGACAATACCTCGGGTTGTCCACTTTCCCAACCTCGTCGGGACGCTTCGGGTCCGGCAGCTTGATTTTGTCACACTGCTTCAGTATCTCAAAGAGTTGCAGGGTATCTTCGTCGTTGAACGAATAAACCTTCTTTGGCCTTGGAGCAAGTGGAGGCTTCTGGGTAGGTGCTGACGCACCTTTTGAGGCATTGACAGTCAACGCCTGTTTCCCCTTTGTCTCTCGTCTGGGGTTATTGGCTGCAGGCCGTTTCCCCTTGTCCTCAAAGGTCGGGAAACTGACTCCCAGAAGACGAGCATTGGCCGCCTTCTTTTCCGCGGCTTCTGCTTCAATGATCAAGGAGCTCCAGTCGGGAGGAGGAGTAGAGTTGAGCCAGAGTTTGACTGCAGGCAGCATGTTCATGCTGCAGGAGGAGAGGAGTGCATGTTCTGGCATGCCCGGGGGCAGTCTGAAGCAGGCCTGTCGGAAGCGTTCGATGAACACTCGAACCGTTTTCTTCTCCTTCTGGCGTATCTCTATAAGGGACGCCATTTTCATGTCCTTTATGACGTCGTAGAAACGGTCGAGAAAAAGGTGCGTCAGGTCGTCGAAGGAGGATATGGAATTGTCGGAGAGGCTGCAGTACCAGTCGTACGCCACTCCCTTCAGTGTCCCGACAAATATGCTGGTGAGTAGCGCATCCTCCTTCGGAAGATGTCCCGTCTGAGACTGTAAGTACGTTAGATAGCGACGAGGAGAGTCCTTCCCGTTGTATGGCGTCAGTGTTTGTGGTTTATACTTAGAAGGATAAACCACTTTGTTCTAATCGAGGGGATAAGGCTGGGGAATCCCCATCTTTTGGCGCTCCTCTTGTCTCGTCTTGGACTCAAAGCGCTCGCGCAAGTCCCTTATCATCTCGACCATATCTTCCGTGGAGCTGGGAGTCGGAAAAGGTGGTACCACCTGCAGTTGAGCATTTGAGGGCTCCGATGTCCGAGGTGCTTCTCGGCGATCCGTATCCAAGGACACCCGTTGAAGGGGTACACTTGATTCTCCATTGGCCCCTGGGTCGGGACCGGTAGAAGGTGCCTTGGACAAAGCAGACCGTATCTCAAACACTGCTTGAGTCAGTGTTTGCATTGAGGCAGAAAGGGTTTTGAGTCCTCCCTCTAATGTGTCCATACGCTGGACAAGGTCTGGTGGCGGTGCATCAGACTCGGAATCACCTCCAGCCATGTATACTGTCATGACACGGCTGGAAGTGGATGGATCGGTTGAGGCTTCACTCTCGGCTTCACTCTCTTGTAGGGGAGTTGCCTCTCCTAGAGATTCGTCCTGGCCACCCCCGGCTATATTCTGGAGAACATTCTCGACGGAAGCATCTGCAAGGGCCTGATTACCCTTGGTTTCATCTTGAAGGACTTCTTCGTCTCCAAGACTCAGATCTGTGGGGGCTAGACTACCCCCGACTAGGTTTTGGGGGACACCCTCGTCTTGAAGGACAGGGGCTAGATGACCCCCAGCCATGTCCGGGAGGTTGACTTCGAGAATATCGGCCCCAGCTGTACTTTAGAAGACAGCTTCGTCTTCGGAAGGAGGCTCCACCAGGGTCTGACTACCCCCAGTTTTTTCCAAGAGCTTCTTTCTCCCCCGAGTGCCTTCGAATACTCCGGAGGACGAGACACTTGCCTTGGTTTTCCTCGACTGGCTCTTGGACGAGGACAAGGAATTGCCAGTCGTCTTTCTGACTGACGAGGAGTTAGAGATCACGTTGCATGAAGCAACCCTTGGCTCTCCTTTTGTTCACACTTTCTTCCCGAGGTGACGTCGGAGGGGTGTCGATGATTGCAGCCGCTGGAACACTGACTGCCTCGGTGGGACTGCCGCCTTGCAACAGCAGTTGATGGTGACCACAGCACAAGTGTGTCCTGTGAGGGGCGCATCGTGCTTGTCAGCCGACTCTCCTGATCGGCGCTTGTGAGTGATCACGTTGCGCAGATCGTTGGAGGAGAGTGCCACCTTCGTACCCCCTTCAGGCGCATGGCAAGGCCAAACGCCGGGGTGGTCAAGTGAATGCTGCGCCCCCTGATCTAACACCAAACAGGCGTCTCGATCAGTAATGGGGGAACAACATTTGAAGTGACTTGAATGAACCTCAGACGCACAACCAGAGGAGGTACGGGAGTTAAAGACCACTGGATTTGCCTTATTCGACTTTGTTGTGTACGGAATAGATGCGTCCAAGTGAGACAAGGACTTTAAAGGTCGGCTCGTTTCTGGCGCAGAAGCACCTGAGTCGACCTTGTACAGCTTACCATCAGCAGCACGCATGATTATGAGCGCATGCTTCTGGCTCGCTGCCGGCATAGCACGTTTGGGGCACATGGCCCGTGCTATCTTGGATTTCTTCATACCAGTCCACTGGGGGCGCATAGTACTCAGAATCCAAATTCTCCTCGCCACTACAGCGAGTGAGTCTGTCAAAGACAGAGACCTTCTGTGGCGCATCAGAGATGATGCGTGGGGCATTGGCTGCGCCCCTGCTCCGTCGATGCATCTTCCTCGCCTGAGAGGAAGATGGCTGGGGAATGTGGTCAGCTGCACGTTTCCCCGAGAGATGCGCTGCACCAGTGGACGCATCTTGGTTGCTGAGGACGTCAGCAGGAAGGAAAGGCTGGATTGGCGCATCCCCTTCGGTGGTGGTGTCCGAGGCGTCGACCTTGCGCACCCAGACTCGGCGGGTCTTCTTCGGCTTTGGCAGCCGCTTCGAAGGACTCGCACTTCCTTCGGAGATGAACTCTTCATACGCCTGTTGATTGAGGTGTACGACCAGCGTCTTGTGGGAGGAGCCCACCTTCATATCGTCGGATTGTGACACAGCTTTCTCGGTGGAGGAGAAAGAGGTCCCCAGCAGAGTCGCCAGCTTGTTTGCCATTAAAATTCTTTTATTGCAAATTTCAATACAAACAGAACAGTGTTACAATATAGGACTTAGATGTAGTCCTAGGAGTACACTTTTGTTTATCTGGGTCCCTTGTGCCGATGGAGTGAATGGTAATGCGTTAACTCCGTTGACGATCTGACGACGGTTATCGGTTCTCTGAAGGTCTGGATTGCTCTGGGTGCTGGAGCTTGCTGAGAGAAGAAAGACGTTGAGTGTCAGTATCTGCCTCTCTGGTGGTGTGTTCGTTCGTTTTTTCCCGTTCGTTTGTGAGAAAGAAATGATCCCTCCATTTATAGCTTTGCAGGCTGGCTGCTTATGCGTGCATATGTAGGATGTGCCTGGACGCGGGGACGCCATGTGGTAATTGCTGATGGAGGCGTATGGACACTGCATCCTGATTGAAGGGTTGAATTCTTCATACTGCTGTTGTGAGCTGGCACGTAGCAGGTGAGAAGATCTTTCTGTTGCTGAGATCTTGGGTGAGTTGAGTCAAAGGACACGTGTCATCGACCCATGGCTCAGAGATCTCGGATTTGATGGGGAGTGATCTGGTAGGATGCGCCTGGGATTGGGCGCATGAGGAGACTTTGGCTCGTAACCTTTGGGAGTTACGAACCATTCGGGACACATGGGTTTTGAGGCGCATGCGAGGCTTCAGTAATGACTTAACTCCTGTCTTTCGGGATCAGAGAGAAGTCTGGGGCGTATGGCTTTTGAGGCACATGCAGAGCTTTAATAGTGACTTTCCTTCTGTCTTTAGGGATCAGTGAAAAGTCTGAGTCGCATGGCTTTTAAGGCACATGCAGATTTATGTGCATAGCTACGGAGGCGCATGCGAGACGGTTGGGCGGCCGCGTGGCAGTAGCCGTCGGAGAAAAGTAATGATGATGCTGACGTTGACGACGCTTCGTCTTCTGAACTGTTCAGACTTCAGGAGGCATGCTGTCAACTCTGTCAGTTCAGCATTTAATGTTTTTTTGACATTCGATGGACAGCTGAGTGGGCGCATCGGTTGGCATTCCACTCGGCATGGGGACGCATGGGGGAGCATCCCCTGTGATGCGCTTGGTGCTGATGGGCGCGTCTGTGTGATACGCTTGATGTTTGAAGGGCGCGTCTGTGTGACGCGCGGTCTGGCCGACGCATCCGCTTCGTGACACGTCTTTAATAGTACGACTGTTACGATCTTCGAGTGCTTTAAATAGCTGTTTTGACTTAGCTGAATTCGAAGCGTTCGGTTCATCCATTTAATGCAAATTTATTGCACAGAATTCGGAGAGCCATCCACTTGTCGTATGGGTTTGATTTGACCGGCCTATAAATAGTGGCATGGAGAGAGTTTACTTCTCGTTCTCTCACGTTCTTTCGACATGAACTTGTTTACTCGGGTGCATTCTGTTGATGAGATGCTCCCGAGGGTGAAGATGCGACGCAATGTCTTCATTGATGCACTTGAAGGTGACTGTTACATCCAAAAGTCGGAGTCGAGGGCTTCTGAGGCAGGCAGAAGGTGCCTATTGCATCCAAAGATAGAGATGCACGAGCCTCGTCTCCGTCATGTAGGAAGGGCCGCAGATCGGAAATGCGGTGTTGCGGCTTTGGGGGCTCTTTCTTCCTTCAAAATGGGTGTCGCCCATTCTGGTTGTGTTGAAAGCTTCTCCTTTAGCCGCGATTTCAATTACGGTCTTCTTTCGCCTTTGGAGGCTCTTTCGAAGCCTCCCCTGGCCACAGGTTGGCTTGCGGTGCCCTTCTCTTCATCGGTTTGGGGAGCTCTTCCTCCAGCTAGAGGGTTGATTGCTACCCTCGTTCTGCTCAATAAATGATTCATTAGTCGAAGCATTTAGACGGCGGGGAGCCTGGCTGGAAGAGCGGCACATAACTGGGCTACTGAAGGGATGCACATAGCTGAGCTGCCGAAGGGATGCACATAACGGAGGATACATATGACTGAGCTACTGAAAAGGATGCACCTTGCTGAGGGCGCATGGTGGGATGCGCCTGACTGAGGGCGCATGGTGGGATGCGCCTGACTGAGGGCACATGGTGATCGCTGTGCCTGGCTGTAGACTTAGGATCTTTTCTTTTTGTAGAAGTTCTCCTTTGTACAACCTTTTCTAGACATGTAATAGACTTTTATATGTAATAAAAAGCCCTCTTTCAAATGTCTATATTTGTTGTCTTTGCTGTGTAAAGTACTTTGTCTGAGCTCTGCGACGCATGTAGGGTTTGGCGCATAGGATTTCTGGTCCTGAAATTCCATGCTTCTATAATGACCGCCGCTGATGGACTCCAAAGGGGTACGTACTACGGTACGAGATCCTATGGTGCCCTAGTTGCGACCCAGTCCTCTTGGACATCTCCTGCTAGTGTGTATGGTCCACAGCCGTTCCAGGAGTCTGACCGAGTCCACCAGATAATGGAGTCTCTCCGTTATGACCTGCTACGATGGATCGATGAGCAGTCTCAGCACCCTAAGGACGATCCTGTGCTACTAGCACAATTGGATACGCTCGACTGTGGCATTATGGAGCTCATGGAGACGACTGAGAGGACAGAGCGCAGCGTTGGAGGGTTAGAGCGCACGGTGACGGAGCTGCAGACAGCACAGGTGACCATGACTGATAGCTGAGATTGGTGATGGATTCGATGGTCCAGAGCAGTGATAGACTATTATCTACCAGGGATTCATACAACCAGCGACTTACAGCATTGGAGCGTGCTGGTCCTCCGGGTGCGCCTTCATCGTCATCGACTCCGCTGTCTCCACCGCCTTCTTCATCGACACCGACTCCACCGACGTCACTGCCTGTTCCATCGGTATCGATTTCACTTGAGGAGTATGAGTTGTTCTTATCCCTTTGTCGCGGCGGTGCCCCTCATGCACCAGATCCCTAGTAGTCCTAGTTAGGACTGTTTGTTTGTGTTTGTTTGATCCTTTGTTTGTGACTTGGATATTTGTTGGTTGTGTAGACTTGGATGTTTGGATCCTATTTGTTGGATCCTATTCTATTTGTTGGTTGTGTGTAGACTTTGTTTATTTGGTTGTAGACATTGTTATTTGGTGTAGACTTGGTTATTTGGATACTTGTTGGTTGTGCATATTCTATTTATTGGATCCTATTCTATTTGTTGGATCTCATTCTATTTGTTGCCTGCTACATTGTGTTATACTGTTGTTTATGTTATTATTCGTTTCAATTGGATGTTAATGTGCTTCTGTGGTTTACGTTTACAGGTGTTGAGTGTTCCACCGAAAGGGTCGGCGAACCCAGGAAGAAAAGGATATCTGTTATACTGTGTCTTTATGGTTATCTTTTTAAACTGCAGGGAGAAAAGGACATTCTGTATTTTATTTTTTTAATTTTTTTTTGCAGATTTACCGATGTTTACCGATGTTTACCGACGTTCACCGACGTACGTTTGCGTCGGTAAACGTCGGTAAATCTACAAAATTTTCCAGGGTACCGACGTATACCGACGTCCTTATACGCCGGAGACCGTCGGTAAAAGTCGGTGAACGTCGGTAATAATCCCAGGAAATATCGACATTTAGTGACATAATAGTCATCGCCAATCCACCGACGTAACGACGGTAAACGTCAGCAAATTCCCAGTATTTTACCGATATTTTGCGATATTTTTAACGACGTTACTTCACCGACTAAACGTCGGTAAGTTCCCAGGTTTTTATCGACGTGTAGCGACTTTCACCACGTCGCTAATCCACCGACGAAATGACGGTAGACGTCGGTAATATCCCAGGATATGCCGACGTAATCATACGTCGGTGAACGTCGGTATTTGCGACGTTCGGTGACGTTTTAAAGATCATCGACTTACGTTTCTGCGACAAGGCCAAAATGTCGGTAATTGCGTCGATAAATATTTTTAGCGACGTAATTTGTCGTTTTAGCGACGTCTTTAGGCGTCGCTAAAACGACTTATTCTGGTAGTGTGAGGATTATTTGCCAACTAGAAAGATGAAGAACGAAGATATTTACATCTGAGCAGATTACCCCAGATAGAGGTGGTATCAGTAAGGAAACGCCAAGCTAATTTGAGCATGAATAAAAGATTGGAAATGTGAGGATCACGAATACCCATGCCTCCTTTGAATTTAGGCATAGTAAACTTGGACCAAGCAGAATAGTGAAGCTTCTTACTATTGTTGTTAAGACCCCACCAGAAATCCCTTTGGTGTTTGATGAGTGTATCAGTAACTTTCTTTGGGATGGAGTAGGATGATAAATGGTAAGTGGGAAGAGATGAAAGAGTGGATTTGATAAGGACAGTACGTGCGGCATGGGATAAACAACTTCTTTTCCAACCTTGGAGTTTGCCAATGCTAGTGTGTAGGAGATCAGAAAAGGTATTGACTCTATTCTTCGATTGCAGAAGTCTGTGGCCAAGATATTTATCAGTAGAATCCATGGGTTTAACACCTAGGAGATTTCAAAAGAGCTGACACATGTGTGGATTAGTTGATTTTGTAAAAAAGATGGATGACTTGTCGAAGTTTATTCGTTGGCTTGACCACGGTTCAAAGGTTTGAAGAATGAGTTTGACTTGGGTTATGTTATGAAGAGTACATTTTCCAAATATCAAAATGTCATCGGCAAATGCTAAGTGGGAGAATGAAATGGCACATCTGTGTAACTTGACACCAACATATAGAGTGTTTCTTTCCATGATAAGAATAAATGTTGATAAAATTTCCATACTCATGATGAATAGATATGGGGATAGGGGGCAACCATGCCTAATACCACGAGTAGGATGGAAAGTCTTAGTAGGAACACCATTCACTAGGACTGCAAATAAAACAGAGGAGATGCAGTTCATGATGAGGTCATGGGATTTACCTCGAATTCCAAATCCAATCAGAGCTTGACTATGATACCCCAATCTAGCCTGTCATAGGCCTTAGACATGTCAAGTTTGAGGGCAAATGAACTATTATCAGAACTAAATTTCGAAATGGAATGAAAAAGTTCTTGTGCTATAATCACATTATCTCTAATGAATCTTCCAGGAACAAAGGCATTTTGCAGAGGATTAATAAGATGTTGCAGATGCGGACGAAGTCTATTTGCAATAATTTTGGTTATGATTTTGTAAAGAACATTGCAAAGAGATATAGGTCTGAAATCATTAGGGGTAGATGGACAATGGAGTTTAGGAATGAGAGCAATGTATGTATGATTCAGCAGATTAGGCATAATACCAGATGAGAAATAGTTTTGAACAAGCTGTGTTAACTTCATACCTATAAAAGCCCAGTATTTCTGATAGAAAAGAGCTGGGTAGCCATCTGGTCCAGGAGATTTTAAGGGCCCCATACTCTTGATCACTGATTTTATTTCTTCTTCCTCAGGGATGGCACAAATGCATTCATTGTCAGCAATTGATATCTTATTGAGTTCAGCTAATATGTGCTCCGGGACAGGTTGTGTATAGACTTTCTCAAAACGTGCTTTGAAATGAGATTCAAATTCTGTAGCAGTCTCCTCCTGTGATAAAGTGATCTCCTCATTTTCTTTCCTGATATTTTGGATTGCATTTTTGTGATGTCTGACAGTGGCAGAAAGGTGGAAGAAACGAGTATTTTTGTCCCCTTCACGCAGCCAAGAGATATTGGAACATTGTTTCCAGTAGAGATCCTTCTGTATATGGAGTTTGTTTAGCAAAATTTGGGTAGCTCGTTCATCTTCAAAAATATGATCAGTAGGAGGTTGGTCTTGAAGGAATAGGAGCTTCCTTTCAAGAAACTTAATGTCTCTGTCAAAATTCCCAAGCCGAGATGCACCCCAAGATTTCAGACTAGGTAATAAGCTTCTCAATTTGGGAAGAAGTTCAGTGGTATTAATTTTAAAATCAAAATACTTTGTATCAATCATTTTGAAATCAAAATACTTTGATATAAGAAATTTCTTTGTACCTTCTTCTTCTGCTCTGAATTTGAAATCCAGAGCCTTCCATATGTCAATCGCCGAAGGATTTTCTGTATAGAGGTCGTACAGTCTGTCCGACAGG
The DNA here is from genome assembly GCA_029216955.1 of Iris pallida. Lineage (NCBI taxonomy): Eukaryota > Viridiplantae > Streptophyta > Magnoliopsida > Asparagales > Iridaceae > Iris > Iris pallida. The sequence continues at coordinate 27,908,610 of JANAVB010040619.1, forward strand.
GTGTTCAGAATGTGACCACGGCACAACAGTTCGTCCTCTTTGCGCTTTTTGCGTTCTGTCTTGACTGCATTAGAATCTGCTGGTGTGGGTTCTGGAACAGGTGGCAGATCTGGGTCGAGGACGTAGTAGATCTTCAGCGCCGTCAGGAGGAAGATCATCTTGTCCTGCCAGCGTGTGAAGTTCGTCCCGTCGAAGCGATCCAGTTTGACTAGATCCTGATTCATGACTTTGATGCTCGAAATGGCAGCCTCGGACGCCATTATTTGTAACACTTTAAGATTGTTAGAAATTGCTTGTAATTCACTTTGAGTTCTGCGAAGTTGAAAATGTCGCCGAGACTTGAATCGTGCATTTAGCAGCACTTTCCTTAAAGTGTTTCGGGCACTCCGGTAACGTCTTGGTGTCAGCACGCCAGAACACCCAGAATAAGACAGCCTTCTACCGGAGGTTCACCAGACGTTGTGAGACACCGGATTCTGTGTATTTTAGACTCAGAGATCTGTAGTATATATAGATGGATTCGTGTTGTTTCGTGAAGTCGCGACCCTTCCGAAACAACATTCATTCACCTGTTCGCAGGTTCATTCTCCCTTTCGTCTGTCTGGACCGCTCGCCCGATGCCACGTTGCCCAAGTGCACAAGTGCGTCTACAATGCGCCACTGTCGCCTCTACGTCCGAGCCCGAGCCGGAGCCGGTGTTGCCAACACCGGCTACATTTTCATGAAGAAGGTAAAACAACAACCAATGGTCACCCACTAGCAACCGGCCCTTTGGTTGTTGCACTCCTCATGAGTGCACATACCTATTTAAGTACCCTCAAACCTTTCTCTCTTTCCGATGTGGGACTAAAGTCCCTTCTCTTTTCTTTTCATCCTTATGAACAATAAATAAAATTAATAATTCCAACATATATATATATATATATATATATATATATATATATATATATATATATATAACTGTACCAAAAAAAAATATATATAAATATATATATATATATATATATATATATATATATATATATATATATATATATATATATTTATATATATTTTTTTTTGGTACAATTATATATATATATATATATATATATATATATATATATATATATATATATATATATATATATATATATATATATATAATTGTTTGGTACAATAATTGATGCAATAAGTTTGGTGCAATATCCCTCTCCCATATATATATATATATATATATATATATATATATATATATATATATATATATATAAGGAGAGGAGTAGGATTTAAATTTATGTATTCCCACATATCTCCACTTGGGTAATCGTACGATTTAAATTTCCTAGCCTTAGGATTAAATCCCAATACTCTTCAAATTAAGAATAAATTAAATCCAACTAAATCCTTGCTCTCGAGCACCCTATAAATAATACAGGTATTCCCTCTACTTCTTATTCTTCCTCTCCGTTCTTCTTGTTTGATCTAGTAATAATAATCCAAATCCTTACTCTCGAGCACTAGAGGTATTCTTTCTTCTTCTTATTCTTCTCTCCGTTCTTCTTGTTAGATATATGCACATAGATGACGACCCAAATACAACTATGAAGCCCTAACCATATCCATATATAATTCTCTAAGACCCTGTCGAAGGCTGCTTCGGCAAGTTCTTAGTCCTCTATGAAGAGATCAGGAAGAAACGGCACGATTTCGAGGTTCTGAGGAGAGAGATGGCTGCGAATGTTGGCTCTGCCGCTGCTGACGCTGCTGCCGCCCGTGCCGCCGCCCACGCCGCCGCCGCCAAAGACTCGCGTAGACGTGAGGTGTTCGGCCCGCCGCCTCCATTCTATAATCACCCCCAGCAGCAGCAGGAGGCGCCGCCTGCTGCTCCGACATCTGGCGTGAAGATGGGAGCAGATGAACCAACTGAAGCAGCATCTTCCTAGGGACAAATAAAATTTTAACTAATTATTTAACTATCTAATATTATCTAGCTAAAGCCAAATACTTCTAACTGGTTCGATGCGTTTGATCCCCATGACAATATTATCTATAATAAATTTTAATTTTAATTAATCTCTAAATTTTTTTTTGATGTGCGTGCAATGCGTTATATTTGTTTTTAGATTTGTTTCTAAAGATATATTGTTTTTATGATTTATTGAAGGAAAGTGAGCGTACATTTATTTTTTCTTATATTTGTTTTTAAAGATAGATTATTTTTTAAAATTCCTTGAAAGACAGTGAGAGTCCACTTATCGTTTTTAAAGATAGATTGTTTTTTAAGATTTGTTGAAAAAAAGTGAGTCACTGAGTCCACGCATGTATGACGATCTTCAGGTTTCAAAATTGCATGAAAACTATACACAAACAGTATTAGAATGCCTCTAATAATTTGTTTGATTTAATTATATGTCCATAATTTATGGTTACATCCGACTTTCTAAAAAAATTAGTCCTACATGAAGTAATAACGAATGGTTGCAAAGTAACAACGAATGGTTTGCAAGTGGAATTACAAACTTGGAGTTGAACCCTATCTTCTCACAATATAGTGCAAGGAAAGGATAGTAAGATTAAGATTAAGATCAATTAAATCCTATTACTTCGATTTTGCGACCACATCCCTGCCTTGTAGGTGGTAAAATTTCGGTAGAAGTTACAAAGCACACTTAGAACAAGCCATATCTAGGTCATAAATTTTTTTTTATTAATTTTTTTTTTCATTTCGAAAATGTGACATTCTTTCCTATGTTGCTTCCAGCTTGTTATATTCTTATACTTGAAGAATTGCACTCGCAGGCAGAAAGGGATCGAGATCTACCTAAACAGGTGCAAAAGGTAAGAAATTGAAGAAAGACAAAATTAGCTGATCAATGAAGTGCAGACATGGCAAATGAAATTTTTTACATTATTTTGTTTCATCTTTTTTTTTTTTTCTTTTTTTCGTCATTCATTATCATTTGATTACGCAACTGTCTTTGAGCTGGAAGTCCTCTATTGTACAGAGGAAAGTCATATATATTCTTACTTTGTCTGAGTTTTGACATATATACTATCATATCTGTTTCTTATATATATATATATATATATATATATATATATATATATATATATATATATAGGGAAGGGATATTGTACCAAACTTATTGCATCAATTATTGCACCAAACAATCTCACCCACACATTTATTTCTATCATGTGGTTATAAAGCATTCCATAAAGTCGTTGCCACGTCAGCATGCTTTATAACCACATGATTGAAATAAATGTGTGGTTGAGATTGTTTGGTACAATAATTGATGCTTCCCTATATATATATATAGGGAAGGGATATTGCACCAAACTTATTGCATCAATTATTGTACCAAACAATCTCAACCACACATATAAGTATCATCTCAACTACACATTTATTTCAATCATGTGGTATATAGGGAAGGGATATTGCACCAAACTTATTGCATCAATTATTGTACCAAACAATCTCAACCACACATTTATTTCAATCATGTGGTTATAAAGCATGCTGACGTGGCAACGACTTTATGAAATGCTTTATAACCACATGATAGAAATAAATGTGTGGGTGAGATTGTTTGGTGCAATAATTGATGCAATAAGTTTGGTGCAATATCCCTTCCCTATATATATATATATATATATATATATATATATATATATATATATATATATATATATATATTCTTACTTTGTCTGAGTAATATATATATATATACTCAGACAAAGTAAGAATATATATATATATATATATATATATATATATATATATATATTCTTACTTTGTCTGAGTATATATATATATATATTACTCAGACAAATTCTTACTTTGTCTGAGTATATATATATATATGTATATATATATATATATATATATATATATATATATATATATATATATTCTTACTTTGTCTGAGTAATATATATATATATATATATATATATACTCAGACAAAGTAAGAATATATATATATATATATATATATATATATATATATTCTTACTTTGTCTGAGTAATATATATATATATATATATACTCAGACAAAGTAAGAATATATATATATATATATATATATATATATATATATATATATATATTCTTTTATATATATATATATATATATATATATATATATATATATATATATATATATATATATATATATAAGAATATATAAGAATATGCCAAAGGCCTTGTAGCCTACCGGTTATGGCCTTTGGCACCCGGGGCATTGGACGGAGTTCGAGCCCCCACGGGGGTGGCTTGGTGGTTCGCCCACGGCCCCCGGGCCAGGCGGTGGCTGGGTGTCTTCGACACGGCCGCTTGGTTTTTGGAAAAAAAAAAAAAAAAAGAAAAAAGAAAAAGATATATATATAAGAATATATATATATATATATATATATATATATATATATATATATATATAGAGAGAGAGAGAGAGAGAGAGAAAGAGAGAGAGAGAGGAGTGCTCTAGAACCAACCGTCTGGTTTTGTATTATAGAACCAACCTATGTGGCTATGTCATACACGTTGGATTGGAATTGTATGATTGAGATTAAATGACTTAAAAAAGTGGTGGGATCTACATCTTTTTATCTCAACCACTAAATTTCAATCGAACCCATAACACATAGGGTGGTTCGATAATACAAAATCAGACGACTGATTTTGGAACAATTATATATATATATATATATATATATATATATATATATATATTATTTTCTTCCGTTCCGTTCACCTCACTGACGATGACGTGTTAGATTGTATAGACATTTTTGTTAAGAAAGGTGTGCTCAGGGAGTGCAAGCTTTCCTTTCTCTTCCTCCACGTTGATTTAAAGTCGAGACCGCCAATAAATAACACAACAACTGAAATATATGCAATTTTTTTGTCCCTTTCATTTGTGATAGGTAGGGAGGTTATTGGTCATTAATTTATTTAGGTTACTGATTGTTGAAATCTGTGTTGACGGTAATATATATATATATATATATATATATTGAAGCAATGGGTAATTGTGGCGAACTTGCCTCCACTGAGGCTCGAATTTTCGACCACTTGGGCTGCATGTATCTCTCTTAACCATTAGACTAGAGGTCAATTACCCATTGCTTATATATATATATATATATATATATATATATATATATATATATATATATATATATATATATATATATATATATATATATATATATATATATATATAATCCAATTTTTTTTTTTTTTGAAGAATGGGTACTTTCATTTATGGTAAAAAGAGATTACATCATACAATCATCACACTAGTATACAACCGTAACTAGCTAACCTCCCAGACATCGAAGATCATACTCAATGTTATTGAGTATACCACTCATGGAGGTTGCCTTCCCCTCAAATATGCATCTGTTCCTTTCACGCCAAACATGCCATACTGCTGCACCAAGTAACTTCAACCGAGCTCTTCGGAAAGTCAACTGGCTTCTGGTTTTAATATCTGATATCTCTTCAAATATTTCCTGCAGGCCATCTCTAGAAGATGAGCTAATTCCCACTTAAGCCCTACTTGTTTGCCATATGAAGCTCGAGAATGAACAACGGAAGAAGAGATGATCCCGTGACTCCATACCAGTCGTACATAGCACACATTGTAGACTTGGCACCTGAATGCCGAAACGCTCTAGTCTATCTCCATTAAGGAAACGATCTCCGTTGGCTTTGTAGGCAAAAAGGTGGCCGCTCTGTCACGACCCGCATCCAGTGTAAGGACACGAGAAGTGGGTACGTCCAGCCTACGTCGCAGTATCGGCGGTAGAACGCTGTCCTAGGTCACAACATCTAACAATATATAACTGTACCTATACAATGATATACTCTCCAAAAGGAGGACAACATAGAAGGTACAACTCAATCACAGAACCTAAGATAGAAATAAAGGGATAAAATGATAGATAATAATCTCAACAGAGAACTACAAATGAAAGTTAATAAGTTTGGATGTTTAAACAACATCAAAATCCAAATAACTGAAGTAGATCTCAAAGACAAAACATCTAAATAAAGATAACTAGTCTAGCAGTCTAATCTAGACAATGGGCAAGTCCTCAGCAACTGTTGGATCCTCCAGAGGGCCCAAGTCACCGGTGTCATCTAAGCCAGCTCCATAGTAAGTAGGGCAGAACTCCATCTCATCCTCTGTAATATTTTCAACGGGTCCAATCAGGACATAAACGAATACATATATCTCTCACACAGTTCATATCATGACAGGAAATGTAAAGGATGCTATAGAATAAAGTACATAAAATTGTAAGAATAAACATGAAGAAGAAGAGAGAATTTGATAACATGAAATATTTAGGTATGGTAATAGAGAACTATAAGTGACTAGTGATTTAGAGTACAAAATAGACATATGAACGACTTGATTTGTACATGATTACACTACAGAGTTTGCACATGATTATACTACTTTGGAAGTGTTCACATGACTACTTCTACTCTCTCGTACCCCAATCAATACACAAGGATCTAGACATGTTATGTTATTATACATGAAAATTTATACATAAAACTCATGAGATCATGAGAGTACATGAAAGCACATGAGTGTACATGAATAATAAGAGTCCATAAACTACATGATGTTCATGAAAAGCACATGACATAATGTATCTGATACACCCGAAGGGGGATAACATCTCATGTAAAGATCCATATAGTACTAATCCGTGATAACATCGTGTCAGCATCAAGTAAATTAGTCTATAACAAGAATATAATTGTTTGTGAAAATAAAAAGTTTATTCCAAACTTGTGAAAGAATAGTACAAAGTACAATTAATTTTGGAAAAGTACAACTGTAGGAATCTGATCAGAAGACGATCACTTTATCCCTTGGACTATGTGAACTTGAAGATTAGAGCCTCTGGAGAATACAGCAGCAATTTTGCAAGAGTTCTTGATCTCTGTGCGTATGTATCTGATTCTTCAACAATGATTGAAAACTCTATTTATAGAGTTCAGGAAATAACTGTTTTAGCAGTAATTCTGATGTGCACGAGGCTGGATTGTGCCACATTGGATTACGCCAACTTTCATTCAGTTATAAGTCGTGTACTAACTGTATTTAGATGCGTGGCATCATGTGATTGAGATGCGCGTGGTCGTGTACAGGATAGTAGACACGTCTTGAGAGATTAGTGGCATGTGTGCCACGTCATCCTGCTTTAGAGATGAAAATTGTCTCAACTTTATCAGATTGCGCAAACTTCAGTCAGTGACTAAAACTGCGCTTGATTGAGTTGAGCCTAGACACGTGGCAGCTTTTGAGCAGAAGTTATTCAGATTGCGCCTAGGCGCAACTAAAGATTTTGTCTGGATTGCGCATAGGCGCAACTTACAAAGCATACAGGACAGCTGTCAACCAACTCTCCTCGAGCGGCACAATTCGCAGGATTCGAAGAAATCTTTCTCGTTCACTGTGGTGTCAGTTGTCAGTGCTGTCAGGTAATGATGGCAATTAAGTGTCAGACTCCACGTAGATTTTAGCACAATAAGACTGGACGTAGTCTGATATATGGCACAATCTGTTCAACGGCGCAGTTTGTTCTCTGAGCTTCATAGCAGTGGCGCAACCTGATTGTTGGGGCGCAACTTGATCACTGGTTAGTAGGTTCATGGCGCAACTTGATTTTTAGGCCCTACAAGACCCCCTTCAAAGTTTTCAAAACTTAAAAATATTTCAAAGTTTTTGAAATACTTTAAACTTTATAAAAGTTTTGATGGAGTCAAGTTGCGCCAGTCAAAGCCCGATCATCACAATTAAATTTCTTTCTCGAAAATACTCAATCTCCTCTTCGTCTTTTCTAGTTTCATTGATACTTTTTTTAGTTTCCCATGAGGAATATGAAGAGTCAATTTAGTGATATATATGCAGAGGCTGATTTTCATACTTCATTCTTCACCTCTGTAATTCTGATGGCATCTAAAAAGGAGATGGAGGCCAATGCTGTCACCAACATCAAGTCTCCTGAAGCGAAATCCGACGTCATGCCTTCGACTTATTTGTTAGAGGCTAATCCAGCACTGAGGGTGACGAACTTTCTAGACTGCTTCGGGTTAAACCCATCCGTCTTTAATCGCTCGAGTGGTGGGCCATCTTCTGAAGAGCATGACAATTCGGAGGGATTCCTTAACCTGATGCGTCGCTCGGGAATCCGGAACATACAAGAATTGGACGTCGTCCTTCGTCATACCAATGAAGACAAGAAAAAGGAATGATGTTTTAGCACGATGACTTTTTATTCTCTTTTCTTGTGTCTTTGTCTGTATGGGTCCACCCATCTCTATAATAAAATTTATAATTTCTGACATCATTAATGTGTGGCTGAGATTCAAAGTAGCATATGTAGATACACTCCTTAGATGAATTCAATGTTTACTATTTCTCTGAGAGACACATGGCAACCATGACATGGTTTTAGGCGCCTATTGTTTAGTTTTTTCCCGAAATAGGCTCCTAAAATGATGCACCCGTTTACATTCTTCAGCACTTTAAAAAGGATAGCCAAAACGAAAGAGACATTCATGTTTTCTCAAAACAAATAACTTCTCACAAGGTCCCACTATCCAGCAAGAATTCATCATCCACAAGTTCCCTTGCGCCACTTCTTCCTGATGTTATTCTTTTGCATGCTGCGCCTACGAAAGTTGGTAAGTCTCAACAAAGAACCAAATGGTTTTCTCATATGAGCGTTTTTCTTTTGCACCACTTTTGAAGATAAGTACTGATCTGTATGTTGTAGACTCCGTTGATATGTGCTAACTATTTTTGAGAATAGGCGCGCACTATGGTCCAGTACTTAGCTTTGATTATAGGTGCGCACTACTGATATGCGCATGTTGATCGACATACAATGTTGATATGCGCCCGTTTGATCAGCGTACTGTTTTGATATGCGCCAGTTGATTGACGCATACTGTTGAAATGCACCCGTGCTTCTAAGAATAGGCGCACATTGCTGATAGGCATCTGTTGATCAGTGTATTGTCGATGTGCGCCTGTGCTTCTGAGAATAGGTGCACGTTGCTGATATGTGCCTGTTGATTTGATGTACGCACAGTTTTGATAGATTTTGCTGACTTTTTTTTCTTTGTTCCTATTTGCAGAAGTTTGGTTGGCAAGCTTCTTCAAAACTGGCATCGATGATCTGGATGCTATGGAGAGCATTCTTCTGACACCCACATCAGACAGCTCACGTGATTCTGACACTCAGATCAGACCGCTCAGGACTCTTTGTTTTCCAGAAGGGTCTTCCTCAGATGGTAGGAAGAGTCTATACACATGAAAGTTGGATGGTGGAGAGACAGAATTAGGAATCGTATCACAAGGGTGATCCCATTCCTAGTCCCCCTGGCGGGTCGTCTTCTCTCTACTAGTTTAATTGATAGCAGCTCATATTTGGGCTACTGTACTCTGTGGTTCTCCTCTCGTATTTCTGAGAGAGAAGACCAGAGTTGATTCAATTGTCTGGCTTGTTGCTTCAGGTCGAGATGACAAGGAACTGGCATCAACAAATAAGAAGATCCGAAGATGTAATAGACCTTCATATTATATTTAGAATAAAAATTTGAGATGTAATAGATTTCCATTAAGATGTATCTATGTTTTTAAAGAAGGAATAAAGAATGATTTTCTTTTCTTTTATGATCTGATTTTGATGTGGTGATAATGAAAATAGAATTAAGGAGAAATGTGGAGATGACAAGTTGCAAGTGTAAATAAACCAAATTCAGAAGCAGGGAGAATGTGAACTCTCGTTTATGAAAAGTGAGCAGTCACTTAGATATTCGAGAAATGATACTGAATGAATGAACAATTACTGCAACTTTCGAGGAAGAGAATAAATGAATGAACCATCATGTCGGTTTTTTGAAGAAAAGAAAATAAACGAACAGTTATAAATGAATCGAACGGTTATAAGTGAACGAACAGTTGGGTTTCTTTCAAAAAGTCGCATCGGTTCTCGATGTTGACTGTCTAATTATTCTGTCTAAAAATAAAACAAAAATTTCGTAGATATCGTCATTTTCTTTCCTTTCTGTATAAAATGTCTTCTAAAGATTTTTTCACTCCGAAGATTGAAGGAAAGACCGAGACGCCCCTTGTTGAGCCTCTAGTGCCTCCTCAGAAAGAAAGGGGTGAAGGTTCAACTGCTCCTGCACCAGGAGAGGACTTGATTTCCAAGATAGTGGAGCCTGGGAAGACTGCCGAAGAAGAGGTATTGAGGATGGCTGCCTGCAAGTTTTTTGTGAGTTCAGACAATGAGATGTTTGAACTGTTGGCAAACTATGTATTTAATCATGAAGGATCGGGGCCTCCTCCCCGTCCTTAATATTATGTAACTCCATTCTGATTTTGAATAAAAAATAAACTTTTATTTACATCATGTCTCTAAAAATAAAGTACATTTTGTCTTTATACATAATATTTTTTGAGAAATTTGCCATTGATAGGCATCATAGGGACTCTGCCGTCCATATCTGTTAATTGATAGGCTCCATTTGAGAAGACTTTATTTACCACATACGGCCCTTCCTTTTTGCCTCGAACTTGCCTTTGCTCATATGTGTCATAGTCAAAGGACGTCTGACTGTAAGAACTAACTCGCCTTCCTGAAATGTTCGCACTCTGACTTTGCGATTGAAAGCTTTTGAAATTTAGGCTTGATAAAGTTCGATGTGCTGTTGAGCTAAAAGCCTTTTCTAGTCGAGCGCCTTCTATTCTTGAAGCCGAAGACGATCATTATTTTTTATAGTAAGCTCATTAGCAATGGAGATTCTCAATGAAGGAATTTGAATTTCTAGAGGTAGGACGACTTCACATCCATATACTAGGAAAAAAGGTGTGCAACCTGTGGGGTTACGGACAGTAGTGCGATATGCCCATAGATATTATCCAAGTTTATCACTCCAATTATGTTTGTTAATAGAGACAAACTTTTTAAGAAGTTTGATAATGGTCTTGTTGAATGCTTCAGCTAACCTGTTAGCTGCAGGATTATAGGCCGTAGAGGCAAAATTATTGATTCTGTTGTCATCACAGAACCTATTAAACTTCTGGCTGATGAATTGCGGTCCATTATCATGGATAATTCGGCGAGGGACACCAAATCTGTATATCATATGATGTTTGATGAAGTTGATGACACTACTCGTTTTAACTTCAGCCAAAGGTATAGCTTCTGCCCACTTGGAGAAATAATCGATTATAGCCAAGATAAACCGATGTCCTTTAGATGAAGGAGGATTGATAGGGCCAATTATATCCATGCTCCAAGCTTTAAAAGGCCATGAAGCAGCAGTCGGATGAAGAAATTTCGACGGTTGATGGATGAAATCTGTATGAATTTGACATGCACGACATTTCCTTGTATAGTCAATAGCATCTGATACCATAGAGGGCCAGTAGTAGTCCATACGTCGAATACGATCCTGTAGTTTAGGACCAGGCTGATGTGCTCCACAAGCACCATCATGAGCTTCACGTAATATTTTCTTTGCTTCATCACCGACGAGACACCTCAAGAGTAATCTATCAAAAGTTCTTCGATAGAGAGTTTTAGTAGTATGATTATAATAAAATCGAAGCGATCGACGACGGATACTTGTAGCTTCCTTAGTATCTTCTGGCAAGATATCATGTACTGTAAAATCAATGAAAGGTGCTCTCCAGTCCTCGCAAGTGACATTGACTTCAGTTAGATTGCTGAATTCAATGTTGTGGTTGTTTTCTACACAAAATAGTTCTCTATTAGAGATAACAACCATTTATTGTCTTTTGACTGGAACTGCCAATACCGCAGCTAGGTTAGCTAAGGCATCAGCTTCTGTATTGCATGCACGACGTACATGTTCGATGAAGAACCCTTTGAATGAAGAAGCTATCCTGGTTGCTGCTTCATGGTATGGTACCAAATCTTGATGTCAGACTTCATATATGCCTCTAAAACTTGATTAACGATCAGTTTAGAATCACCATATACTTCGAGATATTCAATATTCAATTGTTTGGCTAATTGGAGTCCAATGAGCAAGGCATTGTATTCTGCCACATTGTTAGTGCACGATTCGTCTAAAGAATAGGCCTTTTGAATAGCTAATCCATCGGGTGAAACGAGAATAATTCCTACTCCAGCCACAAGGGTTCCTCCAGGTCCAATTCTAGAAGCTCCATGAAAGAACAACCTCCATATAGGAAATTCTTTTGAGATCATATTTGATTCCAATGTTTCGTCAGAAATCTCATCATAGAGTTTAGATGTCTCAGGGACAGGATAAGCTGCTAAAAAGTTAGCAAGTGCTTAGCCTTTCACAGACTTTTGAGGAACATAAACCATATCATATTATGCTAATAATATGGCCCATGTGACAAGCCTAGAATTGAGTGTACTTGGCTTCTTCATTAAGACTCGAAGAGGATTGACTCGGGATATGACCTGGATAGTTTGGCCTATAATGTAATCTCTTATCTTCTGAATAGCAAACATTAAGGCTAAACATTCGCCTTCTCTACCTAGATAGTTTGGCCTATAACGATATTCAGCTCCAATCATCGTTCGGCTAAGATAATAGATGGCTTGTTCATGACATTCCTTGTTCTTTTGAGCTTATAAAGCTCCCAATGAATGATCCATTGCCCGGACATACATTAAGAAAGGTATTCCTGAGATCGGTGGCACAAGAACTAGTAGACTCATTAAATACCACTTTATGTCATCAAATGCTCGTTGACATTCTTTCGTCCAAACGAAAGATACACCTTTCTTCATTAATTGAGTAAATGGTCTGCAACGTCCAGATAAATTCGAAATGAACCGCCTGATGTACGCAAGTCAACCTTAGAATCCTCGTAGCTCTTTTAGGTTGCGTGGAGGACGCATCTCTTGAATGACCTTGATCTTCTCGGGATCAACGTGTATAACCTTAGAGGTAATGACGAAGCCGAGAAATTTACCACTAGACACCCAAGAAAGACTTGGTGGTGTTCATTTTGAGTTGATGCTGGCGCATTAGGTTGAAGATAGTTCTTAAATCTTGAATGTGATCTTCTTTGAGATGACTTTTGACAGCAATATCGTCAACATAGCATTCGACAGTCTTTTACAGATGATCTCGAAAGATAGTACTCATAGCCTGCTGGTAAGTTGCACCTGCATTCTTTAGATCAAATGGCATGACTGTATAACAGTACACTCCACGAGGAGTACGAAACGAAGTATGTTTTTTTATTTTCAGGATTCATCCGAATTTGATTATATCCAGAAAACCCATCCATGAAAGAAATTCGTTCGAATCCACATGTATTGTCGATCATGACATCAGTAATTAGGAGAGGGAATTCGTCTTTAGGGCAAGCATCATTGAGATCCCGAAAATCTATGCAAACTTGAACCTTTTCGGTTTTCTTCAAGACTGGAACAACGTTGGCTACCCAGTCAGGATGCTGTTCTTCTCTGATAAAACCGCAAGCTATAAGCTTTTTGAGTTCATCATCAATTGTATCCATCATTTCAGGCTTGAATCATCGTTGTTGTTGTTTGATCGACTTGGCATTCGGCAAGATATTAAGCTTGTGAGTTACAATTTGAGGATCTAATCCCGACATATCTTCATAACTCCAGGCGAAGACATCAATATATTCACGAATAAGGTGAATTAATTCTTGTTTATCATCCTCTGAGATTTTTTTTTGCTAATGAAGATTGGTCGTGATACGCCCTTCTCTCCAATATCGATTTGGACTAATTGATCCTCAGTAGGTGGTTCTCGTTGTTCAAAATGAAGTTTCCACTGATTGTCCATTCTTTGTGCCCAAGGGTCCACTTTAGGAGATTCTTCAATGTCATCTTCGCCGTCTTCCAAAAATTCGGCAGACACCATGTTAGAAGATACCATCACCCTATGAACATGACCAATGCTGGTGTCAGAATCCTATAAAATAGAATCATAAGAGTTAGATCGTTCTTCTTCATCAGATTCAAAAAGTTCTGGAGTTGGAAGTGGTGAAGCATAACCTAGTCCCCGTTTCGTTTTAATGTGGTATTGTTGTGATTTTCCTTTTGGAACATCAATATGAAGTGGAGTTCGCCTTCCTTTACCGTTGTTGAGACAAGTTTTAAAATCATAGCCCATTTTGCGGATGATTGCTTTGGATTGTGGACTATAGTGGCGTAATTGTAGCCTTCCTGTATCATCTCTATTATCATTATAGAGCATGATTTTTGGTTCCTCTCTTTTGTTGAAGAATATAGGCTTTTATCTTTCTTTCGAGACGGTACTAAGAAGTACGACTCTTGTATTGAATCCAGTGATACCACATTTCGCAGAGATGATACGACTTCTATTGTAAGTGGTTTAAAACTATTTAGCATATCCAAATAACTCTGAGTATAGTAAGAGACATCAGTATACTGCAAAGGAGATGGTTTATTGATTTTTACACCATTATTTACAACATGAACTTTAGCCTTAGCAGTCTTAGTCAGATTGATGACAAGAGGGGGAGAAGAAGAACGAGAAGACGGAGGGGGCTTCTTACGACGAAGATCGATTACAAGCGGCTCAGAAGAGGCGAGCTCCCTTTGTTTCTGACTATCACCCTTGGGCTGCTGCTCATGGGAAGGAAGATAGATAGTCAGTGGTTTGGAAGACTGAGGACAAGAGGTACGTCCTTTGACTGGGATCACCAATGTATCATTCGGTATATTTTTCTGTTCTTCATCTGTGTCCATTGCTATTACCACCTTCATGAACTCCTCTTTATACAAGCAAAAATTGTTGCAGTATGCTTCAACTCCTTTGAAAGGATTTAGATCTGCAACCTCTTTTTGGACTTCTCCATTACCATCTATATATTTGAAACACTGGTGGAGAGTAGAAGGTACAATATTGTGTTCTTGGAGGAATGACCTTCCTAATAAAGCATTGTATGAGCCATGATTGTCAATAACATAGAAAGTTACCTTTGTACGAAGATTGTCAATTTGAAGTTTTAGGCGTATCTTCCCCAAAGGTTCACTTCTTCCTTGGTTGAACCCCAAGATGGTAGTAATAGTTGTAGAAAGGTTATGCACTGGAATCTTTAAAGCATCCAGCAAAGATTTCGGCATGATGCTAAGTGCAGACCCGGGGTCAATCAGAATACGATTGACTTTTATGGTATCTACATATCCCGTGAAATAGAGAGGACGATCATGACAATTGTCTTCTAACAACATGTCATCTTGTGTAAAAGTGATGTTGGGTATTAATTCAAATACACTATGACAATATGCACAGCTGACTGGCTCCTTTTCAGGCTTTTTGAGAAGAGTAAGACAAGCGTCAGCCTGCATCAAGGCTTCACTTAACGTCTCTCGAGTTTCTTTTGAGAGACGTAAAAGTTCAAAGATTGATAATCTTGCTGGGGTATTGGCCAATTGAGCCAATATATTAAAGTTATATGGCTTTTCGAGTCCAAGAGATGAGGACTTCTTTAATGCTTTGTCAAAGCGAACAGGTTGTTTTTCCTTGTCTACTGCTGTTGGTTTAGGAGGAGATGGTTCAACCACCGGCAGGGATGTAGATGGTATATTCTCAGCAGGAGAAGATGATGTAGGAGGAACGTCAGGAGATGGAGCAGGATTCTCTTAATTTTTGGAATATTTCCGAAGATAGGGTTTTCTAGATCTAGTGCCTATTAGAATTTTTCTTCTATTACTGGTTCAAAAGATACCATATTACAATTCTTGGCTTTAGATTTGGAGTGCTTCTTTTGCTTAGAAGAGGAATGCATTTCAGACTCTGCTACCAAATCTGGATGAATCTACATAATCTTTCCTCTGTCAGTTGATAATGGAACAAGACCTTCATTTTGAGGAGGTGGGAGATTCACGATCTCAAGAGTAGTCCTTGGAATGGGGACAACACCATCTTGTACAAGTTGTGGTGGAAAGTCACTAAATTGCACAGAAATGACATTAGCAGTCACTATCTTCTCGTCCTGCTGAAGAGTAATTGCTCCAGAGTTGACCAACTCTTGGATTTTACCCTTGAGCACATAACATGCTCTGGTTGGATGTCCTATAAATCTATGATAAACACAATATTTAGGGTGATCGGTTTTACCCACTTCTTCTGGTCGTTTTGCCTCTGGAAGTTGAAGCTTATTACTTTTGATAAAGCAATCGAAGATGCTCAAAGTATCATCTTCATCGAAAGAATACTCTTTCTTTGGACGAGTTGTCTTCTGCGGTGGTGCTGATGGAGTGGGTGCTGTCTGAGTGACGTTGACAGCCAAAGACTCCTTGCCCTTGAGATTGATGGCCAATGTTTCTTTACCCTTGCGATTATTTTGGCGATTATTACCCTCGGGTGTAGAATGTTCGTCTTGGTTTGGATGAGTCATCTGAACTCCTAACTGTTTAAACTTTTCAGCGTTGACCTCAACTGCCTTGGCATTCATAATAAAAGAAGGCCAATCCTGGAATTGTGTAGATTTCGTCCACATACTGATAATAGGCAACAAGTTTGATTTGCAAGTGTCTATTGTTACAGCAGATGGAGTTCCTAAAGGCATTTTGAGTGTCTCTTGGCGGAATCTTTCAATGAAACTCTCTGTGGATTCATTGTGCCTCTGTTTAATCTTAATGAGGGCAGACATTATCATGTCATTGACTCCTTCATAAAACCGTTCGAAGAACATTTGCTTGAAACCAGCAAAACAAGTGATGCAACCATCAGGCAAGCTACGATACCAGTCGTATGCTACCCCAGCTAAACGATCGACGAACACTCTGGTAAGGAGAGCATCATTTGGCTATAATTGATCAGTCATCACCTCAAAGTGATTGATGTACTAACTTGGAGAGGTGCTGCCATCAAATAACATAATGGTTGGAATCTTGTATTTAGGAGGGAATGGAACTTTCTTCCACTCTGTAGGATACGGTTGCTTTATGCCCAGTCTTTGTAGGCCATCCTTCTGCTTGAAGGCCTCAAACTGAGTGCGTAAGAGTTTCACAACCTCATTAGTATCCCCTGATATTTAGAAATTGGTAGGCTGATTAAAAGTGTTAGGAGGAGGAACTGCGTGATAATTACCACCCCCAGCACCAGACTGACTGGGATCAGCTTGAATTGGTACAGAAGCAACCTGAGGAGTTGGTACCCCCAGATTAACAGGTACAGAAGATACTATAAGCTCAGGATTTGTAGCAGGGTTTACAATCGGTGGCACTGTATATTGAGCCACAATTATAGTGTGCGTGCTTGCAACCATTTCTGCCATGGTCTTCATTTTGTCTTCTAATGCAATAATTCGTTGCTCTTGACTAGTTGAAGTAGAGGCATCTTGATCTTCCGTAATGGTATATGTCGTCACTTCTCTTACTGCTATTGATGAGATAGTTTGTTCAGAACTTTCACTATCTGCATCAAACTCTGAGAAAGAGTCCTCTCCTACATAGGCGATGGGGAGATCTTCTTGATTAAAGACACCTTAGTTCAAATGTCGATTTCTCGATCTAGTGTATTAAAAGACACGTTCACTGGATGCATGAATCCAATCCAAGTATTGCTGATTGGGATTGCGGGATGCATTACGTCTTGGACGTTTTCCACCTCCAGTACTTTGAGAAGTCATATTAACAGAAGCATATAATAGCTCGTCTTCATCTTCTATTATATGTTCGGGAGTTGAAGCATAGTTCAGACGATCGAAGACAGATCGTCGAGCCGATTGGTAACAACAGTTGATGACGACTTCATGAAGGCAGTGGCGATCTGAAGCATGATTTGGAGGTGAGTGAGACATCCCTGTAATCTTCCGTCTTTGTGTAAGACGTTGCCGAAGATCAGTTACAACTACAGGATAAGAAGAAGTCAGAGGAACATATTCCTTAATGATGTTAGAAACATGTCTCTTATTCTTCAGATGTTTTGTTTTCTGAGTGTACAAAGATGTACTCAACTCATTAGCATAAGTGGTTGGGTCCTTCTTTTCAAACTTTGGCTTCTGGTATAGGTTGGCCTTTGGCATAGGGTTCTTACGTTTCACCAAAGTTGATATTGGTTGACGCCTATTGAGATAAGCACGTAAATCTAAAAATTCTGCTTCAGGTGTCTCTGTTTGTGATACCCTTAATTTTTCTTGCTTAGATCTTGAACTTTTCAAGGTGGGAAGGTCTTGATCAGACCCCATAGGGGTAGGTAAGATACCTCTTTGATCAGTATTCTTTCCGATATCAGAGATCCGAAGACCTCTGCTTAATGGAATAGAATCTGATGTGTCTTCCTCTGAGTCATAGACCAGGAAAGTTTGAGAAAAGACCAAAGGGTGCTTTCCTTTATTTTGTAGAGGGTTAGCTAAGAAGCGTTCCCCTTTGTTCTGTTGTGAGACCATTTTAGGTACAGATTGCGCCAATTGAGGAAGTGTCAAAGGACTCTTCCCTTTGTTCTGTCTAGTGGCAGCACTAGAATATTGCTTTTCCCAGTTCAGAACTGGAGAATTGGAAGAGGGAATAGCCAAAAGACTAGTTTCCTTGTGTTGCGCCAAAGTAGCAGACTGCACCTGAGTTACTGATTGCTTGGGTTACGCCATAGTCCTACGGGCTAATGGTGGCGCCTTGGCAGCAACATGGGTAGACTGCACCTCAACAACGGCCTGAACAGATTGTGCCTTGGCAGTAAAGAGAGTAGTAGACTGCGCACGGGCAACAGGAAGAGTGGATTGTGCCCTAGCAGCAGAAGCAGGCTGTGTCGGAGCTACTGAAGCGGATTGCGCCTTGGCCACTGAGCACTCAAGTTACGCCTGGGCAACAGCAACTGCAAAAGATTTAGGAGTCCACACAGTCTTGTTCTTGGCGATAGCCACAGTGCGCTTGTTGCTCTTGGTGTTGA